>VXBA01002851.1:4286-311354 GCA_013399895.1 Serilophus lunatus
AAAAAAAAGACTTCCTAAAGCACTGTTTCCTTGTTCTCCAAAAGGCAGCCACAGCTGCTGCTGACCTGCACTTACCAGGATAAGGTGCAGGCTGGACCACCAAAAAGCAATGAATGCCTCACACTCAGCACACCATACATCTATCAGGGCTTTGTGGAATGTGACATTAGGACCTTCTGGGAGGGAGATAATTGCCACATAGAATTACAAAATCTGGGATGGAGGATTTGGGAGAAGGCAAAGGATCATCTGCTGTGCATGATATGATACCGTTGGGGTTACATTAAAGGGCTGAGACAGCACAGATTCTTTTCCTCCCCAAGATGGAGCTCACCCAAGGCCCAGAGCAGAATCTTGTGTCCAAATGTGAGGCAAGTTTGAGCTTGGGCCGGTGCACTGAAGTTAGTGTAGATGTAAAGCACGAAAAGCAAGACCCAGAGCCTTTGGCTTTTCATTGAAAATTGCTCCCGTCTTTTCAGAAAGAACCGTTTCTCTGTAGGTCATCAGGCTCTCTACTTTCATAGGCCTTTTACTCTCTTCCACGTAAGTATTTTTACTTCTGAGTTAGATAGGTTTCTGAACTTTTTCATGAAGTTGCTCATATTTTCCACAGCATCTCCTCTTTACTTCTCTCCACTAGTTCACTCTGATCTTTCTCAGTAGCTCTAGGTTCTGAACTGCTCATTTAAATATGGTGTGGTTTGCCAACATTTTTTGCTAAGTCTTTTATTTGTTAAAGAAACAGAAGACACATAAGGCACTTAACACAAGTGCACCTTGCCAAGATGCTTTCAGTGGTATGCTTTTTCTTTACATTCAACCATAAACATTTTAACATATCTGAATGTTTAAAAAACATTTCCACCCTCTCCTCCCTTCCTTCTTCACAAGTATTTTGGCTATTCAATTGCTCTCTGTTTGCCACAGGCATGTATGGAAGAACTCTTTCAAATATCACATTTTGAGCACATTAACTTATCTTAGAAGCTCAAAGGTTGCAGGGTTTAAAGGAAGAAAGCAAAACATTATTATTTTCTGTGGAAATGTTTTTCCTTGCCTCCTTCCTAGTACAGATGTGAATAGAAGAAATCCACAAAGAGGAAAATAATCTCCATTCTGTTGAAATTCTAAAACAAGTTAAAATTTATTTGATTACTGGGATGTTTACTGTGTAGGCATGTTGGAGATCATTAAGCACAAATCAACAACAAAGCCACAAATTCCTTTAGCCTTGTTTCTCTGACTATGAAGTGGCATTCAAATAGTATACGGAATATTTGCAGTGGTGCATCACAGACAGCTTACCTTTTGTAAGCTGTGCTCTTTCAATCATTGAAAGATGTTCAGTCCTCCTTAGATCCTAAATGGCTACAACAATAAAACATATGGCTTTCTGTTAATAATCCTGCTGTATAATTTACTTATTTATGGAGTCTCCTAAAAAATCATTTTCTCTAGGTGTGGCCAGTGATTTTACAAATCTTTTTACACTGAGGTTAGCAAGGTCAGGTGCCAATGCTAAAGTGTGTAGAAAATTTTCAAAACACACTTAGGAAACAAATGCAAGTTGAAAACAAAACACTTGTAGTCTCGCAGCTGTTCCAAAATTTCACAAGGCCAATACTGTGAAAGCCATGGATCAAATTTTCCAAAAATTCTGTCACAGTGGCATGACTGCATCCTATACCCATTTTCACACATCAATAAACAACCACTCTTACAGTGTACAGGGCAGAGAAAAGCCAAGCAAAGGAGAGCTGCAGTGATATAAATAAAAGACATGCCTCAAGACTGGCTTCTCACCGCAATTAGGAGAGAAATATTTTGGATTTGGTTTTTCACAGATAAGCCGATGGCTACTGCAACATCCAGCCATATTCCCTCTCTGGACAAGCTGTTGCTCCAGGCTGGCTTGGCAGTCTCCATATGGACTTCTTCAGGACTAGCTGCACATTGCACCTTTTCCAGAAAGTTGTGCCATGTCTTCATCACATTCCAGTTGAAGCCCTTTTTCACAGAAAAGGAATAAGACACTTCACAACTGACTATATCTTCCATTTAAACACTTGAAAGAAAATATCAAAACGCTCTAGGGTGCAGCAGCAAGCCTCAAAACTGTTTGCCTCTTGGCTTAAGAAGTGATACAACAGAAATAGCACACTATTTCCTTCAGAGGTGAATCATTCCTCCGCCCTGTCTTTATAGCAAACGTTAAGGCCTTTTTTTAAGTCACAAAAATATAGTTTACATCTTATTTTTACCAAATCGTGGAACAGTCATTCTGATGAATTAAATGTGCATACATTTGTGGAAAGAAGAATCTGACACTGACACACAGTTAAGCTTGCAGATAAGTTCATGGTGACACAAGGAAAAGCAAAAGTTAAGACATTGGACTCTCCGTTATTTTAAGTCAGCATGGTACCTTCAAGATCTGTAGATTACATTGTTACCATAGAAATCCTACAGGATGACTGGCTGGTCAGCCCATAACACCCAAACACTGTGTGCACTCACTTAAGAATAATGAGTTTGTCACTAGTTGACCGGAAGAAATCCAGCATGAAGTCCAGGCCAGCTGAGATAAAGAGAACTAGCCACATGAGGCAGATGCTGGGCACAGATAGGAGATGAGCTTGTGAAGAACAGCTCAGCTCTCCAAGGGCTTCAGGCACCAGAGTGCAGACAGGGAGAAGAGTACATAGCACAGCTGTGAATCTCTCTATAGGGAAGTGTTTCCTTTGTGGAATAATTTTTCCTGTGCCCATCTTCAGTAAAGAATTTGTGTGTCTGTTAAATCCCACTGGCGCACTCAAGAAAGTTGGAGCATGTGCTCAAGGTCTTCTTGTATCAAGTTTTACAGGCATCATTTGAGCAAGTGAGTTATCCCCTTGGCTTAGTGGGACGATGCATGCCTAGAATCCCTGATGATCTTACTGTAGCCTTCACAGTAAACTTCAAATAGAAAAGGAATGTGAATGTTACTGAATCAAAAAGTTCATAGAGAATTGAAACATAACTGAATGCCCCCTCCGACCACCCAAGGCTTCATTCTGGCTATCTGATCCTGCAAGCAGCTTGCACAATGAGGCATCAAGATGAAGGTATCCAGGGCTTCCAAACCACAGGTTGTGCTTTTTGTCAAGTCAAAGGCATTGTCCACAAAACTTCAGAGCCAATTCTGCAATGCTTCACCGTGCATGTTCTTATTATCAAGACTGTAGTGCCATTCTGGCATAACATTTTAGAGATCTTTCTCTGGTAAAACCCCACATCTGTGCATTACTTTTTGTTGTCTCTTAAATAGAAATACACTTCTAATAATGTTTAAAAAGCAATCATATTAGAACCAAAGCTGATGCCAAGAATATTTTATTCACACAAACCAAAAGATGCAGAAACACTTCATTCCTGCTATGGACTGTAGGATGAAGTAACTCTGGTTTATGGAGGCCATAGGCATGGTAGCCACCTTTGTATTTCTCCTTTTTCCACGCAAGTTGCCTATAAATTTTTTTTTTAAAGTATTCTTGCCTTTTACACATTCTTTTTACTTACTCCTTCATGCCCTACTCCCATTCCTGGGGCTTGTCTTCCTCCAGTAGTTCTGTAACTACTTCTCTCCCAGCTTCAAAGCATCTTTTCCCTACCCTGGTTGCATTAGAGTGACTACATGTTCTACCATATTTTTTCCAATCTAGATGCATTTTTTGAGAATTTGCAGGTTAGGAGAAGAAGGACTTCACTCATTTCTCTATCATTCTCCCTCCTGGCTGACCATTTCGTGTATGCCTCTTAAGCAGCTCCTAGTGGGAGCACAGAAAGGACATGGAACTGCAAATGGCTGTTCCTTGTTTTCAAGTTTGGGACCTGATGCCCAGTCCTGTTACTACTGAGATCAAAAACATTCCTTGATACCTTGGAGTCACTTGGATGAAATTACAAAAAGTGATCCAGAGCTCATTCTGGGAGTCTATTGCAGAAAAATCATCAATTGCAGATTCATGTCCTCATGACCTGTAAAAGACAAGTGCATTGGTCTGACTGATAAGAAACAGTAAGTATGACCTAAATACCAAGCTCTGGAAACACTCATATGAGCCTCATCAATGCACATTTCTTGCCTAGACAAGCAAGGCTTTACAGGCTTTATCCAGTAAAGTGAAACATTGAATAGAGGATTATCTGTATTTGTGGGCAAAGTCCTCTAGCCAAATCTGAACCACAGATCTTCACATCTGAAAATAAAAGCCTTATCTAGATTTTCTTTCTGTGTTGGAGATAATATAGCAGTGCTGCCAGAGACTTCTACTTCTTATTTTTGCCTTCTGCTGCTACTTTCTTGCTTCTGGAGAAAGAGTAGCCAGTTAGAAACAGCTCCTTCTTCCTTAGGCAAGAAGATGACTTCAGTTAGAGGGCTTCTGTGAAATATGTTGGAGTCGTCATCTTCTGTCATTTTGTGAGCACTGGTGACAATAGCTCACTTCTATGCACACATATACGTACTTGAAGAAAGCATCAGACAGCAGCAAAAGCAAGTCTTTTCTCCAAGAGATGGCAAGCCAGGAACTGAGGCGGTCGCATAGCCTGCCCCACAGCCTCAAGTGAGCTAAGCAAGACAGGCTCAGAGATGTTGACCAGGTCCAATCAAGATTCTGGACCATAAGGCAAAAGCATCAAGAACAAAGAACCAAAAAAAACCCAACCAAACAAAAAAAACCCAACAAGTCAGAAATCCAGTTCATAGGTTTGGTCCAGCAATGTCCAGGTAGGGCCATGGTGACAAGACAGTTCAGGAGGAGAAATCAGTCCACACATCAAGCTCCAGAGAGAAGGTCTCCATAGCCAACCTTAGCCGGGCTGAGCTGGAAACCAAAACACCTCCAAATAACTCAGGCAGAAGCTGATAGTCCCCACATGAAATTGAAAGGTTTTCTGGGCCGTTTAAGGAGGTTGAGTGAAGGTCCTGTGTGGGGCTGGCCAGGTTAATTAAGAACTGTTAGTGTTGTCAGGAACCTGATGGAGAGAATGAGCAAAAGAAACTATGTCAATTCTTTGTTTCTCAGGCTGCCCACTTCATTTCGTCTGCCTTATGATTTTAGAACCCCTAAGGTGTGGAATAGACCTTAACTCTAAAAATGTATTTGGTATCACACAACAAGGAAAAGATTAGGAAGTTAAAGAAACACACAGCTGCAATTAAGGGATTGCAAGTACTTTTAAATAAAGACTTCAACCTGCAAATAATATAACCTGAATTCAAATTTGCATCCAGGCTACTTTAAAATCTAGTCAAGAATTTTTTAGTTTGCTTATATACAAATCAATATAAATCTGGAAATAGTTCTTCTGCACCTCCTACATACTTTTTTTTTTTTTTGCATTACTGCTTTCTACTCCCACTACTACCTATTATGTTCACTTTTAGACTATTTTCCCAAAATTAATTCCCCCTTTGATCTTTCCATGCCACAAGGATAACCTTTCCAAGCTTCTCTCTATTATTTGTGGTCTTTCATGGCACCTGTAGTCCTTCCTAAGTTAAAAATCAACTGAAAAATCAGTTCATGTTCTGTTTGCCTCCTCTCTGGTCTCACCAGTGAGTATCTGATACATCGGTGGGGTTGTTCCAAGCAGTGTACAGATAGACTCACACACACACATACACACACACACACACAGAGGACTGCACTTGCAAGTGCTGGGTTTCCTGGAACAAGGTTACATTCTAATTATCCTGCAGTAAGATGTTTCAATGCTGCTGGAGAAAAGTATATGAAATACAAAACAATGATTCTAATGATTAACTTACTTCACCACATGTCACAGCTTAATTTGGTTTTCTCTTTATTTATAGTCTGATTTTATGTGATAATTATTCCTGGCCAAATAATCTGAAACAATTTTAAAAACATTTAATTTTGCAAATGTTTCCATAGAAATGCAAATCCTTTAATAGAGTTCAGATATTACGTTTATTCTTCCTTCATCACAAATTTGTGTAATTAGATTTTAATTTAGTTAATATTGGAATCTTTTAATATTTAAAATTCTATTCCTGTGCTAGCATTACCAATGGACCAGGTCGAAGCCAGATGAATTTTAATGCTGTGGATGATGTCTACTTTACTTTTTCAGCTGTGATTGTGTGTGTTAGAGTCCCACATGGAGTTCACAGACTATGCTTTGCCAACAGAAGGGATTGTGTGGACACTCCTTGAGCTGCTCCACTGCACTTGAGCTTGTTCATTCTGCCTTCTTTGGTGATTTGAGATAACTGAGTTCATTCCGTAAAGAAGCAAGTGGTGTATGTAAACATGTTTGCACCTATTGGTAGATTGATGGGAATGGAGACCTCTGGCACTTGAACAGTAACCAATACATCAGGATGGCATTATCTACAGCAAGCAGAGATGGTCTCACAGTAAGCGTGTGCTTATGACCTGGGCTTAATTGGAACCTGGAAAGCAAGAAGTGTTGCAAAAGCTGCAGTAAGCTTTGAGAAGAGATGGGAGTATGCAAGAAGAATGGTGTAGAGCCAGCATAAGGCAAACCCTCCCAGACTGCACAGATGACTCAACAAAACTTCAAAACCATCTCTATTGAAGAGTTATTCAAGGATGATTCATGACCACCAGCAGGAAAGGGTTATCCAAACTGAGGACAAGGACATTTTCAGCTTCTGAAACAGCTTTACAAAAAATGAATTTGATTCACACTAAACTCTGTCCACCACGAGTGGCCATCATGCTCTGATCTGAAGAGACTGGCAGCTGCATAGCATGTCTTAATGGAGGAGATCTGAAATATTTCAGAGATTACAGAGCAGCCCATAACTCTTACACCATCAGTTCCATATAGGGAAGATTTGTATAGGGACTGCAGCTAACCTCATCCAGGAGTGCTCTCATGTGCTGAAAAGATGCAGAAAATGCTCTTCTTCACGCCGCATGAGCATGGCCACATCAGGAGAGAAGCCTTACATCTCAGAAACAAGAGCTGAGGACAGTGGAAAAAGAAAACTAAATGTGATAGAAAGAGCACCATATATGCATGTTTGTGTCCAGGCAAATTCTTGCACCCCTTTCCATCTCCACAGTTATGAAGTGGCTGCCAAGATCCAGCCTTCAATAAAAGGCATCTGTTTCTGAAGTGAAAACCAGCACTTAGTTGCTAACATCACACAGTAACTCTACACATCAGTGCAGAGCAGGAAATGAAAAACGCCTTTTCTAACTATGTTATAATGGTGATTTTAGGTAGATGGAACATTAGCAGTGGATGCCAAGCTGGAAGCTGGCCGCACTGTTGGCTTTTCAGCAGCAGCTTTGGTCTTTGGAAGATTTTCACAGGCTGATAATGCTTCAGAACATTCTGGAACATTCAGAACTATCTGGAATTAGAAAAATCAATCACACCACTTGTACATAGCATGAATTTTTACCATGTGGACAGCCCCTTCAACCAACTGACTTTTATTCCAGGTTATCTCATCCAGTATGCCACAGGAAACTTTCTCCACCTTTATGGTGCAGTTTATAAGACCAGTTCTATTTTTAAATTCAGTTTTTCTTTTTCAAAGAAGAATAGATTGGTTTTCTCCCAACAGGAAAATTAGTTCCCTCAGGAAAGGTTTATGTGCTGATGAAGTGCCTTTCAAGGCCTGAATACAACACCCATGTCACTGTTGGGGTGCGCCTCTTTTAAACATCCATGAAATGGATCTTCAGCTGCAACTACCCTTCAATCCTTCTTTCAAGGAAGAAAAGCCATACCAGGTGGTGGAAATTATGCCACTAATTGGTTCAAGTTCTGCCAATGTCAGACTTCCTTCCCCTTCATAAATCCTTACTCAAGGTACTCCAGAGCAGAAAGGCAAGTTTCCTGGCTCAGCCCACATATCTTCACTGCAGCCCTTTGGACTAACAGAGACAAACCCAAATGTCCTGAAAGCCATCTGGCTTCACTCTGGGGAAGTTGCCTAACTTGCTAATGTGAAGTTAGCAGAGCACCTTATATATTCTTATATCTTCTCTGAGGATGGCATAAGGATTAAGACTAGGACATCCACCACTAGTTGATGCTTGTTTGCTGCACTCAGCCTGTTCGTTTTCCTTTCAAACTGCTCTTAGGACCATCAGCAGCTGGTGCAAATCAAAGAAGCTTTCAGACACCAGATTCAGCTAGGAAGGAAACTGGTTTTGTCCACTCCTGGCCTAAGATTCAGAATATGGGCGTGGTTTAAAAAAAAGTATTTCTCTTTTTCACTCTCCCCTCACATCTTTCATTGTCCCTTGTATCTGCTTCAGAGACTTGGGACACAGGACTTCACAACTCTATAGTGAATCAGACATGTAACACAATGATTTGATTAAAGGAAGCATTCCTCTTCAACTGAGGCACTGTTATGTCATGGATCTGCACAAAAAACATTCCAAACTCTCATTATTCCAACAGTCCAGAGCAGCTGTTAATATTTAAGGAGCGCTAGAAGTTACTAAGTGTCTCTAAAATACCTCTGGGATTTAAATGTTCCCTATGAGGTCCACTTGACCAATTCATTGTAATTTTGGCTGTGCCATTGGACTGATTCATCTTCCCCTTGAGTATTTCCTCTAGCATGGCAAAAAGGTAGCAAAAATATATTTCCTGTGGAAAGTCATACATATGCATGACACATATATATGTTGTGTAACATGCATTTTCATGTGTGCTGACATATAAAAATGTGCTCAGAATACACTTCAGGCTGTAAGATTCACCATGTAGTAGTTGGGAAATCACAAGAAATGTTACCCGTGCAGCATTAGTTTAGTCCTTGTAGTGAGCACTACAACAACATCATGTCATGCTCCTTTGCTCTGGGTGAAAGCCATCCCATGCACTGCATGTTGCAGAACAGGGTCAGATGTGTTTTGATCAAGCTCATCCCAAGAAAGAATTTACTGCCCTGGCCCTACCACCAGCTACTCATCACTCCTTCTCTACCAGGGATATAATCACACTTTCTGATCTGCCAGCACAGCCCCATCTGTAGTAATTTCCTAACTCACATTCTGTCAGATGACTCAGGGTTTTGCGGGGGGTCAGGCTGGGAATGTATGTGCTTTTAAATGGCAGTCAAAGCGGCACCCACGCTAAGGGAGATAGTTTTTGCAAAACTAAGAAACAGTGATATGTTCTCTACTACCTGCAGATCTGAGAGGTCAGCAACCCATGAGACCGGATCTGCTGCAGCCAGAACATTGTGTATGAATGCACCATTAATGAGCTCCCGTTCAATATTTCTTTTCACCATACTGCTCAAGGCATGGCACCAAAGCCTTAGTAATGATGCCATTCAAATTCTGTGGTGGAGACAGAATTACTAATATCTTTAACACTCTTCACTCTGGTATCACAAATACCCATTTGTTCATTAATTTTAAATGCCCAGTTTGATTTTTTTCAGAAGCTTTAGCATTACACAGCACTTTACTTGACAAGGGAAAAACTTAATATTGACTTTCGCTGCAAACAAAAGCATAGGCACCTGAAATCTGGAACACAGTATATAAGAAACATAGGTGCTTAAATAAGCTGTGAAACTGCCAAAGCTTGATTAACATCATATAGGAATTAGAGCAGAATCAGGGATAGATTTTATCTTCCTGGGCAAGATACAGCTCTAACAATCTCTAGTCTCCATCCTCAGTTCTTTGTCTCATTCAATACATGTTTAACAATTTCTATAATGAACAAAGCAGGAGACCCTGTAAACCCTGGATCTGTCCCAGAGTAGATCTATTTTGTACCTTCAGCAAAGAAATATCCCGAATGAGGATGCAGTTAAAGCTATAAGTCTAATGGCTGATTTTGCAATCTTAATTCTACCACTGCCCAAAGAGTAAGGACTTGATATTTCTAAATATTAAAATGTGCTTCTGTTGTCTCTCAGTACTCCAGCACACATAATGTTCTTGAAGACATCACCAATTTGAGCTGAAGGACAACTTACACTAGTGTTTGACCATTGCCTGGAACATCTGACAAGCTCTCTCCCAGTATGCACGTTTGTGTGTGTATATGTGTGTGTGTGTGTGTGTGTGTATGTTGCCAATGGGTTTCAGTGCAATTTGCTGACACTGTATGAGCCCCAAAAAATACATGCTGCAAGAGGCATTTAGAGTCATAGGATCCTAGAATGATTTGGGTTGGATGAGACCTTAAAGATTATCAAGTTCCAATCCCCCTGCCATGTGCAGGGACACCTTTCACTAGACCAAGTTTCTCAGAGCTGCATTCTGCCTAGCCATGAACACTTTCAAGGATAGGGCACCCAAAACTTCTCTGAGCAATCTTTTCTAGTGCCTCATCACCCTCACAGTAAAGAACTTTCTTTTTAATATCTAATACAAACCTACTCTCTTTCAGTTTGAATCCATTCCTCCCTGTCCTGTTACTACATGCTCTCCTAAAAAATCCCTTTCCATCTTTCTTGTAGGCCCCCTTCAGGTACTGGAAGGCCGAAATTTGGTCACCCAAAAGCTTTCTCTTTTCCAGGCTGAATAAAACCAATTCTGTAAGACTTCCCTTGTATGAGCACAGGTGCATTGTCCCTCTAATGATCTTGGTGACCCTCCTCTGGACTTATTCCAACAGATTGATGTCCTTCCTGTGCTGAGGGCCCCAGGGACAAAAGCAGACCCCAGGTGGGGTCTCACAAGAGTGGAATAGAAGGACAGAATCACACCTTTGGACCTGCTGGCCATACTGCTTTGGATGCAGCCCATGATACAATTGGCTTTCTGGGCAGCAAGCACACATTGCTGGCTCATGTCCAGCCTCTCATCCATCAGCACCCTGAAAGTCCTTCTTCACAGGTCTGCTCTTGATCTGTTCATCCCCCAGCCCGTGTTGATACCAGTGGTTGCTCCAGCCCAGATACAGAACCTTGCACTTGGTCTTATTAAACCTCATGAGATTCTCATGGGCCCACTTCTCGAGCCTATCTGGGTCCCTCTGGGTGGCATCCCACTCTTCAGGTCTGTCAGCATCACCACTCAGCTTCTTGTCATCTGCAAATTTGATGAGAGTGTACTAAACCCCTTCATCTATGTTGTTAAGATTTTAAATAACACTAGTCCCAATATGGACTCCTGAGAGACACCACTTGTCAATGATGTCCATTGGGACACATGCTCCTCTGCTTTTCCTTTCCAAGCTTGATTGACTCTGTCCGACTCCACTATGATGTTCTTACTTTTATTCTTCTTCATTTGTTCACTTCTCAGCCTTAACGATTTCTTTTTGTCAGCTGAATCCCTGCCTGCCTGCCAAGTCTCTTCCTCTCCTCAGGCTTTCTGCTTCACAAGCATCCCCTTATACTATACAGTTTCCCTGCCACAAATGAATTGTCTGCCTTCTCCCTCCTTTCCCAGACAGTTCCAGCTCTATCCCAAATCTTCCTCCTAAAAAGTCTCTCAGCCTACCAGGGTCCCTCTTTAGACCCTTCATCCAGCTCCAGTCTTCTGCCTAGTCTTATCCTGTCTACTTTCCCCCATCCCACTCTTGGACTGATTTTCCAAACAGTCTTGCATTGTTGAACCAGTTCTGGCTCCACTCTCCTGGCACCTATACTCATCCTCCTTTTCCACGAGGCTCCATTTCCTTATCAAGGTTGTCATCTTTCTGTTAGCTTCCTCTGTCTCATTCAGCCCTTAAAACCTGGTTCCTAGATTCCTCTTCCACAACTTCTTCTCTCTCCAAATCACTTGGCTGATAGCAAGTGGATGGATTACCAATGAGGAAAAGAGCAGCTCTGAAGACTTTGATAACTAGTTTTGTCAAAAGAAGCCTGCAGCAGGACTGCAGCAGCACACTGCTTTTGTCTTAGGCCTGAGTTGGAGCTGCTGCTGGCTCTGTCCATATAGACATCTTAACCTGATTTCAGACACTTTAAGTATTTTAGCACACCAGCTGCACAAATAAAAGATCTTGATTGCTTCCAATGTGAGGTACAGAGCTTGACCTCCAGTCTTCAGGGAACGGCAGGCTAGATCTTGGAGTCAGAGACCTGGCACTTACACCATATAAAAATAGCCAGGACTATCCTTATCCTTTTAATAAATTACTATAAAACCTGTACTGAATATCAGTATCAGTTATCTGACTATACTTCTATTAGACACAGAAGAATCTGGTCCAAAGGATGTATAATCTAATTAGACCAAAAAACCCTCTGCAACAAACTAACCAACCCCCCAACCCCCCCAAACACAAATGGAAGTGCTGGAAGTGCTATTGCCTTAGCATAAGTTACTGGTTTTGGACATACTCAGTGAATGCTAATGGATTGCTTTGCAAGGCCATTCACACAATGCTCTGAAAATCCCCTGAGGTTCCCTCCTGAGCAAATGCTGAGAACCTGGAAGAATGTAATAATGAGTTCCTACCAAAGAGCTCTCATACACTTGTTTAATTTGTGATGAAAAAAATAGCACATGGATCCTCTGCATTCACATTCCCTTTCAGTACTGCTGCTGAGTTAGGAGAACAGTTCAGGCAACTTAGGACTTCCCTTTCCAGACAGCAAGGTATGTCCCTGTAGAAGATGAGGCTCAGAAGAGTGCAAGGGGCCAAGTGACTAAGCTCTGCTGAGGTCTGTGGTCTTGTTCTTGGCACTGGCAGTAGGAAGAAGCAGAAGGAGTATGGAGAACTGGAACACAGGAGAGCAGTAAAGGCTCTGGCTGGAAAGCTGTAGTGGGAAATTTCAACTGATATGGGCAAAGGTGGAAGTTATCCTGGGGACAAAGGCCAGGAGGAAAAGAACTAAGAGACTGATTCCAAAAGTGTTGGTAACCACTGGCCTAGAGACACTGGCAGCTTGTAGCAATTAATGTCTTCCATTACCTCATGGTTTTATGCTTCAGATGCAGATTAATTGCATTCATTCAAAGAAAAAATGACATCATCTGCATAAAATTCTTTCCAGTGTCATACAGTATTCTTTGGCTTTCTGATTATTGCTGGTCAACTGGGTTAGTGATGGTATTTTAAATTTTATTTTACAGTTTGAAAAACACAAGTCCTTCAATCCTCCACTCAAGCCTGTTTTGTAAGAATCCTCTTAATGGAGAAAGAGACTTTGCATCCAAATATTTCTTTCTGTTATCTCCACCTTCTCATTCCTACAACAAACTTTTTTCAGAGGTCTTGTGCATCTTCATAAACTGAAAGGAGGTTATAATGAGGTGGGAGGCAGTCCATCCTCCCCAGTACCAAGAAATAGGACAATAGAAAATGGCCTTAAGTTATATGAGGGGAGGTTTGTATTGGACATTGGGAGGCTGCCCAGGGAAGTGGTTAAGTCACCACCCCTGGAGATATTTAAAAAGAGTGTAGATGTGGCATTTAGGGACATGGTTTAATGGTGGACATTGTAGTGCTGGGCAAATGGCTGGACTCAATGACCTTAAAGGTCTTTTCCAGCTTAAATGATTCTATGATTCAGCCTTCATCCTAACAATGTTCATCTGGGGGCAGTTTGCTTGCTTGTGGGGCCTTTCTTTGAGGAAAAACAGTCATTAGACTCCTACACACCATCCTGTGTAGGCGGCACTATCTAGCCCTGCATTTTTTTTATGCCGTTGCCTTATTAAAAATATATAATCTCCAAAGAGGGTAGGGCAATGGAAATAAGACTGAGAATATTCCTTTTGTCAGAAAGTCTCTCATATGCTCTTTTACAACCTGTTATCAAAGTACTGCTTGAATTTCAGAGAAGTATGGTCTTTGTTCAGCATTTTTACAAAACTTCAATTAAACACCAGTTGAGTTCACATGCACATGACAGAAGAAGAATATACCCAAAATTACATATAAAAAGCAAAGGAGTGAAACAAATTCTAAATACTTTTTTGTTTTATTTTTCTATCCATTTTTGAATTAATTTCTATTCTGAAACATGCAATTAAGAACATATTGTGCTATCTGAAACAATAGGCAAGGTTTACATATAGTTGTCAATTATTGCAGAAGGTGCTGGGAAACATTCTGTAAAGCTCTGTGTACACCATGCAAAAAGGAAATCACAGCTGCAGCTGAGCAAGTAGCATAATAATAATTACCCTGAAATCATCTGCTTGAATTTTCAAATGAATTTACCATGAGCAGGCTTAAGTTCAAATAATATTCCCTTTCTGGCAGCTTTCTGTCAGTTTAATAGCCCAGGCTCTTGTAGAAAGGATACTTACAGGACCTCAGTGCTGGAAAGATTTTCTGTGTGTCTGATTATTTTTCCCTTTTGTAGCTTGCAGACATACTGCATCTGAACTTGAATAAATGATAAAACTCCATTTTTAAAAAGAAGGAGGTAGACAACTCTTTCCATTATTTCCCCTTAAAAGATACTGTCTGTTCAGAAACACCTCACTTCCAGTTTGAGCTTTTCTTAACTAATCTAGTCCTTTTGTGTCAATGATGTTTCTGCTGTTTACCCAGTACTTATACACCACTCCCATAATCTCTTACAGCATTGATTTTGACAAGGTAAAAAAGCTAAGCTTTTCTGGTATCTTTCCACAGAAAGTTTCTAGATGGTCAAACAAGCGAACAAAGTAAAATAAAAAAAAGAAAACAAAACAAACAAACAAACAAAAACCAACAAAAAAAAAAAACAAAACAAAAGAAAAACGAAACCAAACCAAATCAAACCCACAAAAAAAATTCCAATAAAAACCCTGAACAAAACCGAAACAAATGAACCAACCAAAAAAATCACGAAAGCGGAAAATCAGACCTGTATCCAGGCCTACATATGGAGATTTCCATCAAATATCTGTCACCATGCAAAACCCATAAATTCTTAATAATGTTCTGTGTTGTTGCAAGAAAACAGACTGGCCCAATGCTCCACAGAGAGGGAAAAGACTCTATTGTTCAAGTCCCTGGCTAAACATCAACACAACCCAGCTCATGTTAGGTCTGTTTCTTAGAAATGTTAAACACCATCAACCCTCTTTGACTTCAGAGAGCTGAAGATGCTCAGACAAGGCTCTTAAAAGAGTGATTTGGCTCTTGAGATGGTGTAGAATGAGTCTGTCCTCACATGGTAGTCTAATGCAGCACCTCATACCCTCAGGCACATTTATAATTGAGAATGGTGGCAACATTTCACGTCCTTATAAACCCTTTTCCCTGTACCAGTCACTTCAACTTGGCACACTCGTCTTTAGAGTGAATCACAAGTACAGCACTTAATAGTTCTCTCTGGTCAGAAACCGTCAGAAGGAAGTATTTTCTGCCCATTGGAGAAAGTTGACTCAACTACACTGAATCCTCTGAAGAGACTGATTACAGAAAATGTTTTCAGAAACCCTCCTCAGAGCTAGTGCTTGGGCAATAGATGGATGGATGGATCTGCATAAGAAAGTAAAGGCCTATGTTTGGTAAGGGACTGGATGAGTCACTAACATTTTCAAGAGATTTAGAGAGTGCAATAGGTATGATAAAGAACATAGAGACAAGTGGCATAATTTTGACTGTTTGATGTTAATGTTTGCAGAAAGAAGGGGTTAGGGCTCACATAAAGGAGAGGAAAACTTCTGTGGTCCATGTTGTAGGGCCAGGTCCAGGGGTAAGAGGCTCTGCATTTCTAAGAGCAAGATCCCGGAAAGCACTCAAAAATGTTCAACATAATGAGAAAACTGAGACATGATGTGGCACATAGACATGTTAGTGTTTTGCATAGATCTGTATTTCTCTTATGCTGCCTAAAATAAATGGTGTTGAGCAGCCTGTAAGCAGGAGGACTGAGATGCGGTTGGAAGTCTTGTGCAAAGGCTGCAGTGTACGCTTTAGTGTACACATTGTATCCTGTGTCCCTGAGGAGGTGACCTGCCAGAACACTCACAGAACTAGTGCTCTGGGAAAGAGTTTGATTAAGCCAACCAGGAGTGTCTGAGACCTGAGATCAGTCTCAGGATCTGCATCAGAAACAACAAACCATTACACAGAGGTCAAGTTCAGCCCTGACAAAAGATTTGAACTGGCACCAAAGACAAGTTAGCTACGAAGTTTTTGCACATAAACTTGGCACTCAGCCTCAAAACCCCTACAGAACTGGATACTGAGGTTCCAGAAGGGGGTGCTCAGAGAAGGTCTCCATTTTGGGAATGAATCTAGAAATCCAGAGACATGAAACAAACATGCAGCAGACTGGACCAACTCATACAAGGAGCAGGGAGAGAAGAGCTCTCCAGACATCATCATGCAGATTGCTGGCGAACAATGAACTGCATCACCTGCTTGTAGCCTTCTGGCTCCCCAGGAAAGTGGGAGACCCTGTGGTTTTCAGGCTTACTGGTCCCAGTCCTGCCAGTCACATGGAATGCCCTTGGATGAGAGACTAAGAGTTTCCAGCACCCCCCCTTCTTCAGCAGCCTGCCAGAAATGCAGTGATCCCAAGGGTTTCCCCTTTCATGGAAAAATGTTGAAATTTAGGTTTCATTCCAATTTGAAATGAAACCAGATTTTGCAATATCAAAATCCTCTGTGAAATGAAATGACTTTTCATAGCACAGCTTTACTGATTGATGCAGACTGCATGTAACTGAGAAGACCCTACTAAGCGGATGTTTCAATCAGAATTTCCTGGTCTGTCACCTCCAAGAAGACAATTGACTACAAAACTGATGGCTGCAGTTTTGCAGGAAGGTGGTGAGAAAACGAAATTGGGCACAGCATGGCAAAATGTCATACACTGTCTGGGCGCCGCTGCTGGTCTGACAGTTTCTCTGGAGAGGTGCATGCTGCACTTTCCCTCTTTGGTGCATCTGACAAGATAAGACCGCACCGAGAGTCTCCTTCCCATGAACACAGGCACAGGCTCTCTCAGCTCTGAGGTATTCACACTGCATGTAACAATGCTGCAATAACTGGGGTTAGCATGTGCTGCTGCTGAGCTCAGAGCAGCCGATTGCTTTGTACTCCTTTTGCAGGAAGTTTGCAGCATGTCCCCTTATGCTGTCAGCAAACAGGAAGGCAAGGTGACTGTGAGGCAATGAGCAAGCTTGCTTCTAGTCCACTCGTTTGTTTTAATCACCATGTTCTCAACAGTAAAAATATCTGATTTAATGTAGATGGGAGATATAAACTGAGGATGGAGGAATTCTATAGATGAAGGAACGTTGCATCAAATATTTTTGCCCCCAAATTACTTCTGTTTATCACCATCAAACATATGCACATGCCTTCAGTTTTTGCAGCAGTTGCCCAGCTTACCTACTGTGTATGGATGATAAGATACTTGACTGTGAGGAAGATTCAATTAACTCTGCTCTGCAGTTAGTTTGGTAAATTCATTTTATAGTCTGATCTGAGTGACACAGTGTTATTAATATTTGCAGGAGGCACAGGAGAATGCTATGGAGTAATATTTCTGAAACAAAGTCTCTAAGACATGATTGAGACAATAGAACTTCTCCCTTGTTGTACAAGTTGATTACTTTAAACTCACTTCCCTTTAAATATCAAAAGCCGATGGCACAAGGAGAGGTTAAAAATACTTATTTTTACATTTTATTTTACTGGAAGAAGATTAGAAGAGATTAAGCATAGACTTTAAATTATGCTTTCAAAAAATACAGCTTACAAAGCAAAGAAAAAGGCTTGTATGGCTTTATTCATGTCTTCACCTCTGGAACAAATTCTGAGTTTAACTACATGTGTATGTTGTCCTTTTTTTTGTAGATGTTGCTAGCTTGCTATGATTTTCCTTATCTTTTTCCATGTTATTAATTCATTTACCTCCAGCATTTAAAATAAAACAGACAACGTTCCCCAGAAAGAAAAGCAGAAATGGATCCCCCTTGAAGGAATTACTCACATAAGAGAACCCATTCCTCTGACTGCCCAAAGAAAGGGAGCATATGTTTTCCAAAAGTTTTATTTAAATCATTACAATTATTTAAATTATAAGATAAATTAGTCATAAAAAATAACCCATTGCAATTCTGTAGCCACTTGGTATCCAGTCACTAGTGGTGTCACTAGCGGTGTCCCCCAGGGATCAGTGTTGGGCCTGGTACTATTTAATATCTTTATTTATGATCTGGACGAAGGGATTGAGTCCACCACTAGCAAATTGCAGATGACAACCAATTTGGTGGGGAGCGTTGCTCTGCTGAATGGTAGAAAGGCTCTGCAGAGGAACCTGGACAGGCTGGATAGATGGGCTGAATCCAACAGTATGAGGTTCAACAAGACTAACTGCAGGGTCCTGCACTTTGGCCACCACAACCCCCTGCAGCGCTACAGGCTGGGGACAGAGTGGCTGGAGAGCAGCCAGGCAGAAAGGGATCTGAGGGTGCTGATTGACAGCAGGATGAACATGATCCAGCACTGTGCTGGATGTGAGGAGCGGCTGAGGGAGCTGAGGTTGTTCAGCCTAGAGAAGGCTCAGTGGAGACCTTATCACTCTCTACAACTGCCTGAAAGGAGATTGTAGCCAGGTGAATATTGGTCTCTTCTCCCAGGCAGCCAGCAATAGTACAAAAGGGCACAGTCTTAAACTGCACCACATGAGGTTTAAGTTAGCCATCAGAAGGAAGTTCCTTACAGAGAAAGTGAGTGGGCATTAGAATGGGCTGCCCAGTCGAGTCACTGTCTCTTGAGGTATTTAAGAAGAGACTGGATGTGGCACTTACTGCCATGGTCTAGTTGACAAGATGATGTTAGGTTGAAGGTTGGACTTGATGATCTCAGAGGTCTTTTCCAACCTAACTGATTCTGTGATTCTGTAATTTATATTCTCCTTGAGACACCAAATGATAAAATGTTCCAGATTGTTTAAAATCTGTCAGCCTGTAGGTGTTTTTGTACAGCAGTCTCCTTCTTCATTCCCCTACAAATGCTCATTTTCTGGATGCATTTTATGAGAGCCCCAGTCCTACAGCCCAACCTTAGATCAAGCACTTGCATTAGGCATGGACCCAACTTGCATCATTACAGCCAAAGCAAGTGAAAATATGCTTCCAGCAACATTTTCTGCAGTCAGAAAAGAAGAAATATATGTTGAACAAGATAAACAAGAAAATACATTCACTACTTAAAAATCAATATTCCCTGGGAACTTCACCTGGTCTTTAACTAATTATTTGTGAACTTTCATTCACAGTGACATGTATGTGTTGAAGGGAGGAAGCTAATGGGAACCGTTTGTCTTCCTTTATCCCTCAGAAATGTCAAGTTATGAGAGTCATATTTGTTATAATCATACTCTTTCCTTTGGGAAACATAACATGTTTAATCCACTTAGTATCTTGCTACCAAGACAAGTACTGTTTGGAGCAGAACATACCTTTTCAGTGTGATCTAGGATCTCAGTTAACCACCGAATAGCCTGCAAAAATTTCAGAAGAGGAGTTCTCTTTGGCAGAGGTTGTAAGGCACAAAACCCCCAAATGCCTGGCTGTAACACACTTCTCTTGTACTCTACAAGCATACACAGCCATTAGGAAGAAAAAAAAAAAAAAAGAAAAAAGCCAACAAAAAAACTCCACAGCAATTAACACAGTGAGCTCATTTTTAAAATATCTGAAAAGTTTCCAGGAGTATTTCCATTGACCTGCTCTTTCATACCAGACATCTTTTGTTCCCTTCCTCTTTAGGCTGCAAGCTGTCTATGAGTACTTACATGTGAGTAGTAGCTTCCACTAGAATAGTAACATTTCTCCACAGACTTTTAAATGTATGCACAGGGGTGTGAAGGGTGTGAAGGACTTTGGTTTGTTCAAAGAGGAATTATTCCAGGACATATCAATTAGTTGCTTCAATTAAGGAGGGAAATGCAGATACTCAATCTCTTTTCTTCATTTTTCTCTTTTATTACTTGATTTTAATTTAACTTTACACTGAGGGGTAAGCAAAAAAAAAACCTCCCATGAATGAGAGAGTAAACTCTAGAACTTTTAAAGTAGGTAAATAAGGTAAATAAACTTACAATTCTCTCAGCTGTGCTGGTGAAAATTCTGGAGTAGTCCAGGGGAAATCATTGAAGGAATTTCACACTAAGAAGTAAGTGTGAATTAGGTTCTATAGGGTTAGGAAGGATCAAAGGAGAGGAATGTTCAGGTAGGAGTAAGGGGGATGGAGTACAGGCTTCGTCATGGTAGCAAAGACTAAAACACAGACAAAAGAATCAGCTACCCTCACACACAGGACTGCTGCAGTACTGGAGAGTGGGCCCTCTTTGTTATTTCTTAGATGAAATACTCAGCATTGCCTTATGGGGTGTGCATGCCTACAAAGTTCAAATATTTCATGTGAGACTTATCTGGCCTGGAGGGAAATTCCTAGTGCCCCTATATTTAACTTGTACCACAACAGGCCAACAGAATTCCCCACAGATTTAACTGTCTCAGTAACGACTGCCCAAAATTAGCTGGCAGTCTATAGCAATGCAAAGGAATTTTACTAGGTTAAATAATATTTATCCTGTGCTAAAGTGGGATGCCTCTAGAGAAGAGTCTGGCCTGTTCACTAGGAAGGGGGTGTGAAGGGCAGCCAGAGTCTCACAACTGACCTCCCCCTCTGGAGCAAGCAGCACAGTCAGGCAAAGGCAGCTGACACACTGGCAGCAGTCTGGGAAAAATTCCCAGCTACGTCACTTTCTACAAGTGGGGAAGCTGCTCATGCCTGTGTCTTGTTTCTGTTGCATCACCACAACCCATCCAAGGCCAAGCTGAATGGGGCTCTGAGCAACCTGGTCTAGTGGAAGGTGTCCCTGCCCATGGCAGGGGGGCTGGAACTTGATGATCTTCAAGGTCCCCTCAACCCAAGCCACTCTGATTTTGTGAAGAGGCTTCACATCCAGGCACATGCCAAGAGGCAGATGTGCCTTGCTGTGGTAGAGCAAGGGGCAGAGATGTGCAGCAGTGGGAAGGTACCTACCAGCACTTTCAGGGCAACATCAGCCCTGGGTGCACAAATGAAGCTTCCCTACTGTCACTTACTGGCTGGAGCAGGAGCTCAGACTGCGGTACTTCCTTGTTACCTCTTCCACTCCCTCCTTCAGAAGCAAGCAATGTGCTCACTGATCCCTTCAGCAGTTGTGGAGCTGTTGGAGATGACAGTACAGGAGAGGATGTCTTGTGTTACCTACTTGTGCTGTGCTGCACCCCAGCTACACTGATGTCACCAAATTACAAAACTATTGAAATGGATAGGGACTTCTGGAGATCATCCAGTACAAACTCCCTGCTCAAAGTAGGGACAAAAAGCCAACTTTTTGTTGGGTTTTGAGGGATGAAGACTTCACAACCTCCCTGGGCACCTATATCAGTATTCACTCTTGCCCAGATTTTGCTCCAGAGGGACTTTGACCTTTCTTACCATATCCTTGTGCTCTCACTTTCACAGTGTCTTTGTATGCCTCTTGGGTCACCTGCATCTACTTCCACCTTCCACCTCTTGCATACTTCCTGGATTGTACATTTTAATTTTGTCATTAGGTCCTTGTTCATCCAAGCAGTTCTCCTGCCATCTTTGCTTGATATTTTTTTCTCATTGGGAGGGACCATTCTGGCACTGGGAGTATCTGATCCATGAAATCAATCAGCTCTCTTGATCCCCTCTTCTCTCCATAGATGTTTTCTGTGGTATTCTTCCAAGCATATACAAGTCCAAAGTCTTTGCTCTCCTGAAGCCCAGGGTTGTAATCTTGCTTTGAGCATTGTTCCCTCTCCTCAGGATCCTCAATTCCAGCATATCAAGTGCTGAAAAGCAGACAAGCACCTTGTTTCCAGCTTGGATTCTGGAACAAGATGCATATGAAAAGCCAATTCTTCATGGGCTCAAACAAGGAAAAAGATTGAGTCTAAAAATAACAATAATAAAAATGATAGATCTTCCTTTGGAAATGTTGGCTGTAACATTTGTTTAGTCTCTTTTTTTTTCATTCCCAAATGGCTTTTATGAGAATATTTCTGATTGCTTTTACATAACATTTTATATTGTGTTAAATCACTGATCAGATTTCTTTGAAGAGAATCCTTGTGGGGGTTTTGAAATGATAGGAAGAGAAGAAAAAAAGGAAAGCATATTTTATTTTTTTTTTTTTCCAATCGGAAAAAGTCAACCCAAATCAACAGGGAAATGGTTTAATTCCAGACTCCTAGAGAGATATTAGAAACTGTCAAGGAGGAAAAAAAGACATTTTGGAAGACACAACTTCAGTCTCATTCTGGATGTTTTGCATTGTTTTTCTTGTCTACTAAAATGGTGACAACATTGTTTTTAAAGGTTCAGATCTAAAATTTCCAGCTCCAACAGATCCATAGTCTTTGTTTGTGAAGAAGAAAAGGCCTGTGTTCCTGAGAGGCAACACAGCATGATGACTTCAGATTGCTGTCATTGCCCTGCTTTTTGACAGACATTGCTGAAACAGGGAATTTTTTATTTCTTTTGATGAGGGCTGAGAATACGTCTTAATAAGATTCAGGTAATTCTGCTCATTGCCTAAGGTTTTTAAACTACATACATCTAATTGCAAATTAGTTAAACTGGACTTCAGATAAAATTCATGCAAAATAACCTGATATTAGATGAAGAATGTACATCATAAATACTACCATGAAAGTCTATAAAAGTCCTTAAAACAGTGAGTGCGGTGAAAAGGTTTGCAGAAGTTTCTGGAGAATATGGCAAGTTTTGTAGTCTGTTAATATATAAACATTGATTGAAGGAGCTTTTATCTCTAATGGTAACACTTGCAAGTTAAGTATCACCAGATGTATTTTCCTTTCTATCTTGTAGCCCTTGAGTAAAACAATGTAGAAATATGAAAGGATACTACTGTCCTTTCCATAGGCATGGGCACGGTGGAGATCACTTTAAATTGCTGATTTGTGTATGGCACTCGTGTTGGTACCTCCTGTACTACCATCTCTTCCTGCTCTGGCCCTTGACTGAATGCTGTCCATTTTTATTTCCTCTTTTCCAAGACTCCTGTGCAAATTGTTTTAATTCTGGGACTAGGATGAAAATATTTTAAGAACTATTTAGTACCCAATATCTTTACTGAAATAAATGTTTTGTTTTGTTTTTTGGGTTTTTGTTTGTTTGTTTTTGTGTTTTGTTGTGTTTTTTGTTTTTTTGTTTTTTTTCTCAAGAAAGCTCAACAGCTTCTCTATGCAGCAATTACTAAGTGACAAACTTCCTTTCCATCTTTGCCTCAGTTTACTATCTTCACTTATATATCTCACAGGCTGAGTACTGGTCGCTAACAAACACTCCTAACTGGATTTCTAGTTAAAACCATTACATTTTTTTGAGTTCTGCAATAAAAAAAAAAATTCAAATCAGGTAGCAATTTTTTTTTTTTTTTAATATCTAAAAGTAACTCCAGATTTGAGAAGAAGAGTTGTCGTTATTCACAGAATAAGACACTGGAGCTGTAAATTTCAGCACAGATAAATAAAATCTCTGCTGCATTAAACAGAGATAGCAAAACACAAAGAAGTCTGCTTACAAATCCAGGGAGATTTTTGTGCATAAAAGCAAAGCTGCTGAAGTTTTAACAGGATTAAAATTGAAAAAATATGCAATAACAACCAAGTATTGCATAAAATACAATTTTAAATTATTCCACCTTTTAAAAATACTGTTTTCTATTAAAACACAGGCACATTCATGTGCCTTTCAAATGCATTCCAGTAGAGTGTAAACTGAAAACTCACTGCATTTCATCACACAATAGTCAGAAGCAAAAAATGATGTGGTGTTCTAAGCATTCGTTAAATATAGAAATATGCACTGAGGATGTAAATGTTGTATAGAAGTTTATCATTTATATTCAAAGCTAAGATTCATATTAAATACTCTGCTTCAAATCTCCTTGGACAGTATCTCTCCATAGATTTCTAAAAGTGTACATTTATGGAGTAAACAGAATATTTAATGGCTGCTAGCAGTATATCAGATTTGTTATTCTTATGGCAGTTGTGGTCATCAAATATTCATGCTGATGGTTCTTATGCAGTGCTGACAGCTTTCTAACTTGTGAAATAAATAATGGGTGAGTGGGAATTGAAAAGGGTGATCAAGCTTTTCTGTGGCAGCAAGAAGATTAAGAGTTGCATTCTTAGAGCAAGGGGGAAAATCTTCAGATTACCAACCATACACGTCTCTTGATCTTGCTGTAACTTTTCTTATTCTTCTCACCCTAACTGTCCCTTTCAGCCCCTGGAATTTATTTGTTGGTGTCAGGTTAAAGTAGTGGAAAAATGACTCACAAGTTTCTGCTACCAGACGGGCTGGGCTGAGATACTGGATCATTTCAGTCAAACTGGGGGAGGTTGATAATATATACATAAAGCCCATATTTCCTACTTAGGCAGTTTGCCTTTACTCCAAATAAGGGACTTTACCTATTTAAGGAACCTGTTTAAGGGGGTGGTACATTAAAAGTTTTGTTGGGAGCTTTTTGTTGCCGCTTTAATGGACTACATCTTTAGTACTGTCTCACTACTACTAAACAGTATACTTCACTTTGATAATATGACACCGGAAAAAAGGTGCAGGTTAACCAGTTATGCTGTACCATAAGCCCAGATCAAATCATAGGACATTTCCAGCACAGATATTTTTCAGTCTCTTAATAACTCTTTATTTTACATGAAATCCATTATTATGCAGTAGTTACACAACCTTCATATTATCTGATCTCAGGATCTGGCCTTCAGCCCTCCAATTCCTGGAATGTCTCTATTACAAGTCAAGGTAAGAAAAAGTATCTCCACAAGAGTCTGGAGAATTGTTGCATGTTGAGCACGTTGTAAGATCAATGACTGTGACTTAGTTGCCAGTTACAATTTTCTAGTATCTAACCACTTGTATTACCTTTATTTCTTTTAGTATGATCTTCATTATCTGTGAGACAAAACTTGAAATAATTTTGTATCTCATGATTTTACCTTGTTAGTTGTTTCAAGTGGTAAATTACAGAATTGCCATAAAAGTATTCCATACATTTACAGTGTGATATGAATTTTAGCAAAACTATTTATGCAGGTCAAAAATTCAGTTTTCAAACACAAGATAAAATGTTTCAGAATATACGCTGGTTCCAATGCTCTTTCCAATAAAAACAAGAGTTGAACAAATCAAGGGAAATTATATCCACACTCCCAAGAACAATTTGCCTCACAGATATTGATGTAAGGGGCCCCGGGTAAATACAACTTTTTATTGCAGAATTTGAAAGATAAGAACATTAATGAAAGGATAAACATAAACCTTGATGCTACTCTCGGATTTAGCATAAAGTGTGAGTAACTCGAAGCATAATCTTGCACATTTGGCTTGTGCAGGGCTGTAGAATAGACTGAGGAATAAAACTAAAGTGTACAGTCTGAATCTCTACTTTTTGTCTCATAGAAATTTCTTTGCAGCATAAGCTATGGTTCAGTGAGAGTGTGAGTATTAAAAGTTTCTAACAAAATTCCTTTGCTAGAAGTTGTAATGCCATGATACAGGTAACATCACAGGACACACAAGAAATTTAGGGGTGGACAACTAAGGGGTGTCTTTCTGACTGAGGAATTTCTTTCTAATACTCCAGACATCTGATGTTCCCTCATATCTTGAAGAATGAGAATCCATGTTCTTGCCCAAACTAAGCAATTTTCTTCTTCTCTCCCTGAAATTTATGTGATGTATCTTTTTAGACAAGAGGTATCTCAAATTCAATGTTATGTCCCAGGTGAAGGCATATTCATCCACTCACGTCGTTCTAACATTATTTTAAAATTGTTCACTAATTACAGAAAGCTATTACAAACATGTCGGACATAAGGAAAATGAAAACTGCTGTCACCTACTACACTGTATTCTCTTCTAAATCCAGATTTGTTTTTAAAAAAGTATTCCTTCCATCTTTTGATGTACTCTAGGTTTTCACCAAATGCCAAACTGAGAGGAAGTTGCCAGCACAGTTTCACCACTTATGAAAGCTATCTCAACTCTGTTCTGATTTTCTGCAGCCTTTCTGCAAATACTCTTTCACTACATTTGCATATTCCTTTTTTGCCTGCTTTGCTGCAGACCAGCTGAGGTTGGCCAGTGCAGATCAGCAAAGGTTTAAACACAGAGAGACAAAGGAAGACACTTTGAAAATCCTAGCTTTTAGACTCTAATAGTGATAAACATTTTGCAAAGGTCTTCTTGAAGAACAAATCCATTCTTTCTATCCAGTTATCCACCATTTTGCTTATTTACCTTTTACTCCCAGTTGTGATTTTTTCTGTTGAACACCTCTTAAGATACCATCTCATCACTCAGTATCTGATTACCATGTCTCCCATGTTGTGATTTCACTTACCAAGTAGAATCCAGTAATTTTTAAAAAGTCCTTTTCTTTTCAACTTATTTTTTAAAATCATCCTTCTAAAATACTGTGTCACTGGACCAAACCAGGGGACATTTCCTTGCCCAAAGAAGAGGAACACAGTTTAATGACCAACAGTTCTGCTTGAAGCCAGATTTTTAGTGTATCTGTGTTATACTAAATATTTGAATAGACTATGACTACTATTTTTATTCTTGAAGACATCTAAGAATGCTCCACATGCTCCTGTCTTCCACAGAGTGGACTAAGTCCACCTGCTGAACTGTACACCATTTCTCCTTATCTTCTATTTGCAAAATCTACATAGATAAAAAGTTCAGCAACTTAACTAGCTTTTACAATGGGTATTTGGACTGGAAACAAATTGGTTCCTGTGTGGGACAACAGCTGGCCAACATACACACATCTTTTTCCAGCGAGATTTCTGCTTTTTCCTTCAGGTTTATGGGTTCCTGTGTGAAAATACCTGAAGGGCAGTAAAACATGATGCAGAATTCATTGGTGCAATTGAGAAATCTACCTTTCCCTGCATCTAATTCACGGGTCTGTAATTAGGTTTGTGAAAGCAAACAAAAGCAGGAAGCCAGCTTCCCACATCAGACTCCACTTTTTATACCTGTGCTTAGGCTAAGCGTATGGAAAATTCCTGTGCATTGTCCTAGGCACTACTTTTGTTTTTCCTCTAGAAAGGCTGAGCAGATTTGCACAACATATTCAGTTGGTTTATCAGGATGTACTGGAAATTTTTCAAAATCATATTAAATTGGAAAACATGCATTGTAAAAGGGGCAGGAAAATAAATGTGATATAAGGTAATGCAAAAAGGTACACCAACTTTTTCAGAAGTGAGGTTTACTTGCTTCTCACCTAAATGAGCATCAATCAACTTATTCAGGTAAAATTAACAGAATTACACTGTCATCCAAGTGGTGCTAGCAAGATGAGAATTGGTACCAGTGTGGATTTAAAAGAGCGGTGTTCCTCTAGTCTCTCACAATGGAACAAATAACAAAATTACAGAATCACAGAATCACAGAATCATGGAATGGCTTGGGTTGGAAGGGACCACAGTGGGTCATCCTGCTCAAAATCAGGAGAACCTCATTTGAACCAGGAGACCAACATTAGAGAGGAGAAGCTGTCCCCTTACCTTAACAAGGGTGAAGAACAAGAAAAGAGCATAAAGAGCATGTGCATGGCGGCTAAGGCACTGACCACCTTCTCTTCCTGGCACAGAGAGTGCCTTGCATGTAGAGTCCTTCATGAAGACTTTTGCAGAGCTGATACAACAGATACAAACAACAACATGAAAGGGACAGCAGACTTTGGCATGCATTTCTGTGAAGAGATCTATAAAGTCCTAGCAAGCAATGTTGAGGTGGGTGCTGAAAATTTGCTGGCTCAGACCCCTAGCAAAAGCAGCTGGCAACCTTTAAGAACAGCAGGAAGCAAGCACAGCCAAACTAAAATAGCTTGAATACTCAGTGATGTGCTGTAATATTTCCCAATAAACAATCCCATTTGGCTAAGAGGAAAATGAATACAAATAAACCAGCTGAAACCCAATAATAATAAACTATTTCTAAGATGCTGAGGAAAACCTGAAAGTGTTTTACTAGGAGAGACAGAATGTGTGAAGGAAGGACTGTGTTACATACAGTGGCTTTATTCTCCTGATAGTGAATTATATTCACCCATCCTTTCCTTTTCTTCCTGTCTATCTAAATGCATTAGGATAATGATACTTCAACACAAGGAAACAAACCTTTAATTAATAGTCTATTGAAGAATTAACTTATCCATACCACACTCACTCTCAATATGATTTCTCAGCATGATCATTCCCTATTCATTTGTTTTCTATCTCTGTATTTTGTCTTCACTATTCATCATTTCTCACTTTTGTGACTGAACTGATTTTTAAATACAACATGAAATAAAACTACTTCAATACGTCTGAGTGACAATTACACTACTTACTAGGTCAAGCATATATTAGCTATTGCTGAATGCTAAGCTGAATGTTTTCCCTATGTGAACATGTCACAGTTGTGTTTCAGATGCATCAATGGTATTTTACCTCACTTTTTTCCCTCCCCTCCCATGGTTTACTGGATAACAACTATCATATGACACATATAACCTGTGTTTTCAAATTAATTTTAGTAGATTAAGAAAATAGAATGCATACCTTAGATTTTCACTTGTAACAGCTCTCTTTGGTAGAAATAGATCAAAATTGTGAGAATAAATTATTGCAATCTATTGAGGTAAAATGTGTTAAGTCACTAAGTTAAAAGAAGTATTTCTTATTTCCATGGATTGATTCTGCAAAGTGCTGAGCATAAGTCATCTAAAATCTCAAAACAAGTTATGCAGGTGCTCAAACATGAACCTACAGCTGGTCTCATAGAGGTTAGAGACAGAAATAGCCAGAGGATAGGGACAAGGATGCACCCTGTGTCCTCTAGTTCTTTGCCAGGGTTGGGCAAAGAGACAGACATCACCAGCCACACATGGCAGCAACCAGTTTCCTACCTGCTCTGCAAATGGGGAACAAACAGCAGGGAAGGTGGCCGCTTCTCCCACCTTTTCCACCAAACTGTCTCCCTGAACCAAGTGACAACCTGTCATCCAAGAGAAATGAGCGAGACATCTGCCTGTAGTAATATCGTCTTGAATTGTGAATTAATCAAATCTCAGAAGTTGAGCTTAGGTGTTACAGGCTTCTCTGGGGAGCTCAAATTTACCTGAAAGAATTCAAAGAGTTTTAAACAAAATTATAGCTACAATTTAGCAAAGGAAATGTGTATAGTTATTTTTCTTATTGCTGGAGTGCTGTAAAATTGAAGGGAATTTTCAATGTAAATCATTCAGAATGATTCCTGTTGAGTAATTATCTTCAATAAAGATCTGTCAATACAGTTTCAAGCTATTGTCATTTTATATCAGATGAAATTCTTGTATGATAATCAAGTGAAATAATCGTTCTAAGAAGATAAAAACAAAAGAATTGAATACAATAACAGTACAACTGCTTCTTTCTGCATTAAAATAGCCTAGATGATTTTGCAAAATCATCTGGGGTGTACATCCTTGGTAAATTCAACCTAATAAAGCTTTCAGGACTGCTTGCTGGAAAGAAAGAGCCATTATTTTGGATAGTGTAAAATAGCATAGTTTTAAAATAGATAAAACCATGTCTATTTAAACTGGATGGTTTGTCATTGAAACACTGATTTAAGCCCCTGCTTGCCAAGCTATATATGTGTAGCCAGAAGCTCTGACATTATGTACTGCCCAAGGGGCTAATTTAAAAATATTAATATTTTCTGAGACACTGAGAGAATTGTTTAAATACGTTTTGGTCAGGACATCACCAGCTGATGCATGGCCTGATACATCTGAGCAAGAAAGAGTGTCAGTTCAGCAGCTATTACGTCTAGACCTGGAAAACAGTACTGTGCTGAATCAGATATTAGGTCACAGCTCTCATCAAGTATAAGGGCAACTGAGTGTCTTTTTCCCAAGGAGAACATTTTTCTGACCTGCTCAATAGTTTATAGTGAATTGACACAAAGCAGCAAAAGCTCATCATCCTCTACATTGTCCTCTGAGGCCAACAGCGGCACAGCCAGCAGGTTGTTATTTTAACAACCTTTAAAGTGCTAAAAGTAGTGAATATTTTTTTAAAGGAGATAGAGCCCATGCTTTTAAGTCCATGCATTGTTGTTCTGCTGTCTTTATACTTTCTTTCTGTCTCTAACTCTTTGTCTGAATATTCCTCCAGGTCAGGCTGCCACAAATATTGTTTAAATTTGCCTTAACCTGTAGTAGCCAGATTGCTCCTCCATAACCGCAACAATTCAACACCTTTTTTCTGAATAGAAAAATAAAGCTAAAACCCATTATTTTTACACATCTATAGCTAATAAACAGAGAAAAGCCAAAGATAGTCGGAGAAAAGGGAACACATTTAAATGCTCTTTCTTTACAAGCATAGCAGCAAATTGGAATATGCATGATCCAAAGCAGAAAAGCTAACAGCCTCCAGCAGTGCTGTACCAGAGATCTGAAAAGGGCATTCAGCTTTCGTAAAACAGAATAAAAATTACCAAGAGAGTCCTCTTCTGACTAAGTAACAGGGAGTGATGACAATGGAATACTGAAAGACAAATTGTTGTTGAAATAGGTTATAGGTTTGGCTTTTTTTTTTTTTCTAGTAACTAATAACTATTCTAAAAGCCTTCACAAAGTGTAGGCTTCCCCACTGTCAGTACAGCTTATGTTCATAAAATAAGCTAATTTATATGACAGAAGCAGCACCTGCCTAATAAATAAATCTCATTTATCCAAATGGATCAAGTTAACAAAGCATTTTTTAAAAAAGTTTGAGTAGTCAAATCAATCCTAAACAGGAGATTCATGGAGAAGGATGCTGAGAGCTCTCAATCTCAACCTCCAAGTATGTCCCTGCAGGTGTCCAGAGCCTTGTTTGTTTAGGTTTCTGCTCAGTCTGCATTTGGGGATAATTGAGCTGGTTGCCAACAAAACCCTTAAGGAACAGGCAAGCATTTTGTGCGAGTCTGCATGGGCACATGCCTTTAGGTTAGGTCCTTAATGCTGTGCATTGACATTAAGACTAAATTATGCTGCAATTTGCAATTATTTCTGTTCCAGGCTGCTTTAAATCCCTGCTTTCTCTTTGCTGTAAATCTCTTCTTTGCTTTGCCATGCTCCTTGGCTTCAGTTGCTCTATTATTAGTGATAGACTTAGTTGTGTGTTAAATCAGCTCACACAGAAGGACTGCAGTGTTATTCTTACACTTACCCTCTGCCTGACCAGGGACCATACATCCAAGTACCCAGAAAATCTGGTTACCCACAGGTCAAAGTAAGCTATGACATGTAGGGCACTATTTATTTGCACTTGTGCCATGATAAGCTGTGTCCTAACCGATAAAAAAGCAATTGTATTTTGAGGGACACAGGAGCAAATACTGATTAAACCCTATTTTCTTGCCTGCATTTGATATTTTACAGTAGGGTAGATAGGATTGCTATTTTGATGCTTCTTTTTCTTGCATTACTCATTACATTTTTTCCTGTACACAGACAGAACAATCTGGAAAGGTTCTCTCCTCTGAAACAGTCATGTGACCATGTCTGTGTATGAAAACACAGATTTATTTATGCTTTTGCAGACTGCAATGTAAGGCAGTACTTTTATAATCATATGAGAGTGAAACAATGAAATTCCATTAACTTTTACCTGGCCACAAAGGAGGTTACACTCTACATTGCCTTTAATCTGTTTTTATGAAACAGAAATATGCAGTTGCATTTGCATTCAATAGTTCAGAGTTAGGGAGAAAAAAAGGTCTTGAAATTATTTTCCCTGATGTAAATTCTGGAGCTGGTTGAACAGCATGAAAAAAAGCTAAAAAATATGTAACAAACTCAAGAATATTTGCCCAATAATGTATAATCTGGTTGAGATGTTTGTACCTTTTGTGAAAGCAGAAGTGTTCTAGTGAAAGAAATTACTCCAGTAAACAGAAGTAGACCAATCTGAGGTAAATTGGGCATGATGAGTACCTTTGTCTTTCTTGAAAATTTGGTTGAAATCAGTACCACGACCTGGGAGCAGTATGTACATTCATAAAAGTGCACGCTGTAGAAGCTGGGCTCAGAAATGAGCGTCTGTCACTTTTGATGCCCAGTCACAGGGCTGGGCTCTAAGTTTCACCTCACCACCTCTGTGGTCTCTCATGACTTTGTTTGTCAGCAGACATCATCCCCTGCTTCCCATCCCTCAAACACAGCACAGAGGCAAGGAGCATTGCTGCTCCCCATTTACACATGGTCTTAGAGCATTTGATCACTGTCTAGGTCACATGTACTCTCCCTGGGGACCTGGGTAAGCATCACCAAGAAGACACAGCTAACAGCCTAGAGGTGACCATGTGACCATGAGGGTCTTTCTGCCTTCTCCTCTGAAGCCTGGGTACTGGGACATTAACTGAAATATTGACTACAAGCCCATTTTTTTTTCTCACAGGAAAAATGGAATACACTTTGATAGCTATTTCTAGGCCAGCAAATAACAATCCCATGCAGCATGGTGACTGCTCTGGCAGCTTGACAGGCAGAATATGTTCCCTTTCTGTTTATAATCCACCTCCATTTCTCCTGCCAAGAGGGAGAATGGAGAAGACATGCAAGTAGCTTGGATTTAGATTGGTTTTGATTGCAGATAGATTACTTAAGCGTTACACAGCCCTCCTTGGGCAGAGCTGGTGTCAGTGGCAGGCAGTCCTCAAGTCAGAAATCACAGTATAGCACTGCAGTGCTTGGCTGCCTGTAGGGTGCTGCCCTGACCAAAGAATCACTCATTTGGAAAGTGGAGAGCAGAAAACAAATTTTATTGCCATTTACAACAGCTTATCTGGAAAGAAATTGCCTTGGAGGTGACCAGAATGTTATCTTCCAAAGTTTGAGCCAAACTAGCATGTTCAGAAGATGAACACATGAGGCTCTTACAGCACCATCAGGCAATCTCCAAGCAATGATCTCATCCATCTTGTGTCACAAGGGCTAACATCTATTGCCTTCAGTCCCAGGTTCAGATTTGTAGTCTACAAAGAGGCTGGAGGACTGCTATCAATTACTGGCAAAGACTCCTAAACTCCTTCAGGACCCTTCAGAACATTTAGGGACGCAAGAAGTGCAAGGGCCACTGGGTACCTATCTGAAATCTCCCTGCACTGGGGTCTACCCCCAGAGTTACTGTCACTATCTCATCTCCCTGCAGCCTGTGCTTGAAACTAGCAGAGAAGCCAGGAGCTTTAAATGACAGCTGTTTTTCTCCAATGAGCTCCACTTTATAGGGCATCCCGCTGGCTCAGAGGTGGCCAGCTCAATTGTACCTTGCTGAGAGCCTCCTGTGTGGCAGAGGAGCCCCAGGACTAAACTACAGTAAGGACACAGTTAAGCACGCTGATTTGTTACCATAGAGTAGCTTCCTTAGGTGAACTCCACTTTCCTGCCACTATAACTTCATTTAATTTCTCATCTTTGTAGCAAGCTCCATTCTGTCAGGCTTTACGAGCCCTTGACTTGTATTTTCTGAAAAGCAGTCATAGCTACTGGAGTACAGTCTCTGGAGGAGGAGACAAAGTATGCCACAGCAGTGGTGATGTGTGTTGGGCAAAGAATGCTCACTGAGAAGATGGACCGAATAGGCAAGAGTTCACACGTGTGCACAGATCTGGCAACGTGCTTTAAAATAAGACAAATGCAACAGGAAGCCTCTATGCCACATTCACCAGATGGTCTCACACCTGCCAGTATCTTCTGCTGGTTTCACGGGGGTAACCTCAGAGCTTTCCTTTTCTCCCCACCCCATTGCATCTGTGGAAAAACATCTGCCACCTTACAAAGCATCCCCAGAGCTCAGCATCCTGCAAGGCTGCAGGCCACAGTGTAAGATGGTGACAGCCCCTTGTGACAAAGTATGGTGCTGGAGTGGGGCAGGATGTCTCAATAGCCATGGCAGTGTGTATTTACACAGATGTTTCCATGCAGGGCATGTTCCTCTACTGTTTGCTGCTAGACGAGTGCAACAGGCTGCAGTTGGCTGTTCCAACCCGTCACGCTGATACAGGTGTTAGGTTCATTATTGTATTTGCAGTACTTTTTCAGGATAACCAAGATGTGAATGTTTAAGCTGCGTCAACAGCACACACTGTAAGACCTCCAAGGCCCCCAAACTATTACAAATGCAAAGCCTTTTTATTCCTTTTTAATTAGGAGTCCAACCATTTAATAGCAAAATAATCACGGAGGTGTGAAGGTAAGGTGTGTAAACTAGACTTCTGCTTGACTGGACATGCTCTCTCAGGGTGCAATTGATAACACTCGTATGCATTAATAAAACTGTGCTTACCTGAAACACATGAGGAAAGCAGAGACAAAATGACATTGTTAGCTTATACAAAGATGTTTCTCATAGTCCTATTTGTTACCCGTTTTCCCTAAAAGGCAAACTTTGATCCCACTAAGAAGCTAGGATTTCTATGTTAGTTTGAGAGAATTAAAAATGTGTTTTCCTATAGATATTTCTGCTCCTACTGCTGGGGTTTGAGATCTTTATTAAAAGTCAGATCTTAAGGAATTACTTGACTGTTTCTTGTTAGATGAGAATTGTGCCAGTAGGGCTTCTCAGCTCCACTTATTAACAAAAAATAAATAAGCTTTTACAAAATGTCCAGTCCTGAAACATACTCTAACATCTGTATATATTTCTGAGTTATATTCTTTGTTTTAGTCCATAATAGCACTCTAAAGCTCTCCTTAATTGAAGAAAGAGGCTTTTCAAATTCACATATCCATATCTAAAAACCTGCACTCTTCATTCACACTGAACTTTTGTTCCTTTTTTCCCCCCAGGCTAACCCAGAAGGAGGTATTCTTGCTGAATATTTTACCTAAGGTCTAATCTGCGTCAGATCCTCTGCATTGGGTTTTGTGGGTTTTTTTCCAACTTTGCTTTGCCAAGAGAGCTCACTGCTAGAAGAGGTATCTTGGGCATTAGCCGTATGTGGAAGGAGAGAGCTGGCATGTCTCTGGTGCGTTATCACTTCAGTGTGAGCTGTGTGCTGGTGTTACCCGCTGACAGATTCCAGCCTCCCCTGGCATGCAAGGCTGTGTTGGAGAAATCCTGGATTTCACTTTGTTACCCTCTGCTGCCTCTCACACAGCAGCCATGCTCACCATTGCAGGGAGGTCCTCCAGCCATGGGCAGTGGCATCTGTGACAGCACCCTGCCGGCTGTGGAAACACAAGGCAGCTTCACAACATCCTATGCTAAGTTCAAACCGTCCCATGCTCGAGTGTGACCTGCCACATGTAGCAGATCAGACACTGTCTGCTTTAACTTTGGCCATTCCTACAGCCCCTGGCAGAGGCTTTCTTCCCTTTGTCTTCCCTCTCTCCCAGCCCTCAGGAAGGGGGAGGCTCCATAAGCTGTCAGAGATGACATGTAGGAGGGTGAGATTCAGAGATAGTTGGCAGAGAATTAGCACTCAGGCTAGTCTGGTGAAAGGCATATTTTAAAGCTACCAAACAAAAAGGAGGAGGATAAAGTATATCACTTCATACTGTGGGGTGCACTTAGACAGAGATCTGTAATAGGCCCAACATAGCAGGATTTTCCTGGTTCATGGATTGAGAAAGCAAAGTTTCTCCCTTTCAGATTCTTCATGAACTCCAGGAAGGGAAGATTATAAATGCTGGACATACACTGGAAATAAAAACATAAATCTACCACAGAGAGTGCACTACTCAAACAGAGTGTTAGTCACAGCCTTACATACTTTAACAGCTCCGCTGCTGCTATTTGTAATTCCTCAAGCACCCTTGGAGCTATGGAAAGTCCAAAAATCACTGGGACAAGTATTTTCCCACCCATGAGAACACAGAACCTGTTTGTGCAACGGCAGTGACTCAGCAATGGCTGAGGCCGCTTCATTCCCTGTTTGCAGTGCAATGGTGGGAGAGGTCTTGTGTGCATCAAGTTGTTTTGCAAAGTCCAACATGTCATATATAGACTTGCAGAGCAGTTTTAGGCTAAGCACTAGAAAGTAATAATTTTCCAAGGGATTTTAAATTTTAAAAAATCATCATAGGAGAATTTGTGAATAGAAGCATGTCCAGAACACTGTTTCTGCTGTTTGTCACATATTGTCTGTATTTGTGACAGGACCTTTTAGAGGTTTGTCCCTTTCTCTAAGAAAAATTCTGTCTCCTGGAACCCTGATGTTGTATGTCCTCGAATTTTCCAAACAAAATACTATCCTGTGTCTTTGCCAGGAATTTTGTTTGGCCGTTTCGAACGTACCATTTCACTTGCTGTAGCCAAGGGGTTTATATGCAAACTCTCAGGCAAGTCTCAACCTTTAGGAGTAAAAGGAACACCCTTAGCGCTGGAAATGTTTAATAAGCAAGCATCCTTCTTTGGTGTGAAGGGGTGCATAACAGAGTATAAAGGTGAACCACACTAAGAAACTCTTCTAATTCTCTTCCTCTGAACTCCATAATGTGTTGTTCATCTGAACGTGTCTAGAAGATGTCTAATGCTTGAGGACAAGAGGGTTGAAGTCTGCAACTGCTGGGAAATTTCAGCTGTTGCAGGAAACAGGGTGAATGGTGATGTGTAACCATGATCTATTATTTTTTCCCTTTGGGGAGCCAGTGTCAGGATTTTGCTTGGTACATGGAGATTTTGTTTGAAACAGGAGTTGCATCTAAGGGAGAATGAAATTCCTGCTCCAATCTTAATGTCAAATATGAAGGTGTAGTCTTGACTTCCTGAGAGCACCTTGACACAGTAGGACCTCCACTATCACATTTCAGAGTAAATATGTAGATATACCTATCTGCCAGGGACAGTGACCTTAGGAATCTAATCATCAGCTGCAGAAACCACAACCTCTGGCTCTTGCCCCTTGGGGAAAATCCAGTACAGAGAAAAAGGGAAATGTCACATTTCCCTGCCAGTAAAGTTCCTGACCACCCAGAAGGATATTCATCCCAGAGAGAAACTAGAATTTTTTTATGCAGTAGTATCTCCTCCCAAACCCATTTAGACACCCACAAGGCCTCTACAGGCAACTAACAGACTCTATGAGAGTCTTATAATATTACCCATGGTGACAGGCCTTACAGGAACCTGCAATAAGAGATAATACTTGTCCTGAGGAGCACCAAAGCCTTAATAGAGAGAGGAAAAGAGAAGCCCATCTCAGTGTGCCCAGGATGACTCAGTCCAGCAGACAGATCAGATGTAGAATCATAGAATAATTTAGTGTGGAAACACCTTTAAGAACAATGAGTCCAACCATAAGCCTAACACTGACAAGTCCATTGCTAAACCATCTCTCATTTCAATGATCCTCATGTGTTTTTTATTTTTTGTTCTGGATCCATTTGTCTGTGACCATCTAAAGAAAGCACTGAGACGGACAGATTAGGGCAAGGAAGTGTGAAGCTGTGTTTTCTGTGGCTTTCTTCGGCATGGCCTTTTCTCCTATGTATTATATGGGCACTTACCTGCTTTTCTGGTGGTGACCTAACCCTAATCTAAAGCTTATTATCCTCAACACAAATGACAGCATCCCTTGTCCTGACAGAAAGGGGCACTGCAGCACACAGGCTCGCTTCAGTTCCCTCTCCAAATCAGGCACACTGGGGATGGGGATTGCATGGGCCTTCTCCAGAGATGCCTGAACCACAGGGCTGCTGGTAACTCTGCCGTAAGGTTCGGCATTTCCAGTTGGAGCTGTTCCATTCCGTGTCAAATAATTAATTATGAACAAATCTGCTTCATTCACTGGCAAAAAAAAAGGGTTTTCATGAAGACAGTCATGAACTACATGATGTCATGTTGTAAGGAGAAGCTGTAAATTTCCTTCACACTGAAAGAAGGAACTGAAGTGGAAAGTGCAAACCTTGGACGGCCAGTCTTGGTCCATCTGCAGAGTGAAACAGAAACAATTAAAAGAGGAAGCGAAGTGGCCAGCATAATGGACACAGCACTCCTTGTCTGGAAACCTCCTAACTCAGGTCTGCCTGCCTGTGGAGGGCACAAGACTGAATAATGCAGTAAAGAAGGAGAGGAAATTTCTGCTCACTCAGCTTGACCTCAGCTCAGTAGAGTTTCTGAAAAATTCCTTGTGTGCTCTGGATTTGTACATCTATTGCCACCCATGACCTTGTCCAGGGAAAACTCTCTTAGATGTTTGAGATCTGAGCAGATTTCTCAGGAGTGCAGAGCAAATCAAACCATATAAGGAACAGCCCTGGCTAGAGGAAAATGTAGCCATTTGAATGCTACTCCCTAACACAACCCTGTTTAACATAATCTCTCTCCTAGCAGTGTCTTGTGGTTGATTTCAAACTCCTGGGGAAGCTTTTCCTGTGGTTGGGACATTCATAAAGTCTCTCTCTCATGTGGGTGTTCCAGTAGTTAACAGCATCTGTGATCATTTTGCAGATGTTCCCTGAACTGAGGCACATATTTTGCCTTTTTTAAAAAAAAATCTTATGCGGGCTCTGATTTTCACATGACTAAAGGAATTTAATAATGTCTCAGACTTTTTCCCTTCTGAAAAATGTTTTTAAAAATGACCAAAGGTTTTGAACACTGAGAGCTTCAAGCCAGGCAACCCACATAATTGTATAAAACTTGCTTCCTTAGGAAAACCACACTAGAAAACAATGAAATTCAAAATAGCTGCTTTTCTGTTCACTCAGTTCTCTAATTTTGACAAACTAGTCTACCAATAGGACTGGAAAAATGTTCATTCACAGAAGTCATACAGTCTGTATTTGTAAGATCCTAGGGATGTGAGGCCTTTGCCCTGTGTTCTACAGAGGTATGGAAATCATTCCTTTGTTTAGAAAAACTTTCCCCTGTTTACTTGTTTCTTTTAATAAGAATAATTCATGAAAATTCTGTTGATTTTCACAGCCCAGTTGAAAAACAGATGCAGATCTATACAAAACTGAGCAAGCTTTTCTTCAAAATACACTCTTCTCAAGAAAAAAAAATATTAAAAGGCAAGAAAAATGTTAGTTGTTGGTGTTCATCAATCTATATAGCTAGTGTAAGAAAAAAAAGTCACTTACAGACTGCCACTGTTTTGAAAAAGCAGATGACAAGGCAAGGGAGAGGACCATGTTCCATTCCTACCATATAATACCCAGAGAAGGTGGACCTGCTTCCTCTGAAGCAGCTCAGACAAATGCCACAGAAGCACTTGGGGGAGTGAGACTGTGTCAATTTTTTCAGGGAACCAGCACTACAGTGTTGGACAGCCTAGATGTTATTTCCCACACCACCTACAGCCTTGTCACCACTCAGAGCCGTTCGGAGTGAGGCAAGATGCACATGTGTGGCTGGCAGGAGAGACACGGCTGTAGGTCCATCACAGACCAAACTGGCAGGTAATGCCAGCCTCCCTCTTCAGGGGCTGAGAGCACAGACATTCTTGAGGAGGAGGAAGAGGCAGAGGAAGGTGGTGTCAGTGACATGTGTCACACCATGTGTGGCAGCAACCGAAGCAGCTGAAAAGGCTCCCGTGCCAGGAAACTGGTTTGCAGATAACTGTGAGAGGTTTCTTCTGTGTACTGTGGGCCATTAAAGTTGCATGTGGGTGGGTTATCTGCCTGGCAACATGCCTTGGCCCCTGAGTGAACCTGGGCCAATAGCCCATCATTTCCACCCATACCCAGCTTTGCATTAAGAGGCAACTTGTGGCTTGAAAATTTCCTCTGTCACCCTATATATAAATAACAGACACAGCACAAGCTGCGTCATGTCTAACTGGAAGACAATCATGGCTTCTATAGATTTATTGTTGACTGTGTACACACTAGCATGGAAATAATTTTTTAAAAGTCTGAACGTAGTGCATGTTTTCTCAGTCTGTGTTCTTAAATTGATAAAATACATCTGCTCTGTAGAGCTATTACAGCTTATCACAGAAGCTTGGATCTAATTTATTGCCAGCGACAAGCTTTCTTAAAGCCTCTCTTTTTCAGATACTCTACCATAAAACATGATAATTCACATTAAGAATGCATTTAAACACTGCTGAAAAGACAACTTGTCCTGAATAAAAGGCAGCATTCAGGGTGATGGTTAGGATAACACATAGCCAAGATTGGAAATGCAGGCTTTAGTGATTTGGAATGCTTCAAGTCTTGCCTAATGTCCCTCATATAGCCAAAGTGGTCTAGAGCCTGCTGAAAATAATTTCTCCTTAAATAAGCTCCCTTTTGAGTCTTCAAAATCACCCACCAGATTTTGTTTGAGAAACCTGGATCCCTTGCTTTCATCCACAACACTCTCTTTATCCTCTTTAGTGGCTTTGGGAATGCACCCACCAGAGACAGGTAAAATTTGTTACTCCTCAGAGGTTTTAAAATCAAATCAAATCAAATCAAATTGGGGGGGGTGCAGTACCAAATATATGCTAGCTGACTGTGGCCACAAGCTGATAATAGGCACACTAATAGATAATCTGAGCTCTTCTCTGCCCCAGGGTTGAGCAGATACCACTGTGTCTTCAGGGAAGGTTAAGGGAAAGAGCTTACAGAAAGAGCCTGAAGAGTCAGTAGGGTTTGCATGAAGCAGTCCTGCTTGCTCCTACACCACAATTACCTGGCCCCTACCCACTGGAGGATGCTGCCACAGCTCACAGGTGTTCTACTACGCTCACCCAACCTCCTTCTCATTCTTCCCAGATTTTTGAACCCTCATCATGCATTCCCCACCCATCCCTTGTCTCTTTTGCTTTCCTTCCCTCTCTGGATAGTGGTGCTAGGGAAAAGTGATGTAAAAACACCCCTGGTGTTCCTGAGCAGCATGTTTCCCTAAGCAAGTTGTGCCCCAGCAGCCTTTTGCTCCTGCACCAAGAATGCCCTCCAGATCCAGAGCCTTTCTGCAGTGGCTCTGCTGGATTTGGAGAGGGAGGGATGAAGTTGCCTGATACAGCTGGTGCTGTCCAGGGGGACTTATGTCCTTTCTCAGTGCTCATGCTGTGAATGTTAAGGCAGCCCATGGCACCATGGTGTCCTGTGATGTCAGGACAGATCTAGCCTTCTTGATGATCGTAGGGATTTCCAGGCAGCTGGCAGCAATGGTCCCTCCTTGCACATGGAAATGAACCACCTGCCTCAGAAAACAAGTGGTGCTGAGGTGTTGCCCTTGCACCATGTACACTTTGACGATTGGATCCCTCTTTCTGTCCCATGCCCCTCTATCAAAGGCGGTGAGGCAGAGTGACTCAATGTGCATGAGACAACTGGACTCTCACCTGATGGCTAAGGAGACACTGGGCATCCCCTTACTCCAAGATCTACTTTCAGAGCATTCAACAACCTCCCTCCCTATCAACCGTTGGCTCAGCAAAGAAACCACCCTCGTATGGCTGCTCTAAGACCTGGTAGGGCAGGAGTACTGGGCTTGGCCACACTTGCATTTCCACTTCTGTGTTAGCCTTATTAAGTGGTCCCTAACAGCTGCTGTTCAAACAGACACGTGCACTGCTTTCTCAATTCGCTGAAAGCGCCACGTTGCTCCAATGCCCATGCTCAGTGCCACTGGCAGATGCCCTTTTGTGCAAGACTGTTCTGCTAACAGCAGTGCTTCTGTGAGCACCACCAGAAAAGCACAGGTGCTCACAAGCAAGAACACTGCAGGAGGCAAGCGGATGTTTAAGGTAAGACATGCAATGCCATAGATTAGTAGAAAAAAGGAAAAAAAAATCCCAACCAACCACTACATAGGTAACTCTGCTCCCTTAAAAGGATCATGGTCACTGGCAGATTTAGAAGTTTTAAAGTGACCAATGTCCTTGCATTATTGCTTGAACAACTTGGCCAGAGCTTCTTCACATTGAGCACAACTTAGATTTTCCTGGAGATGTCTCTGCAGCCATGGGTGAATCCTACTTTTTTTTGTCTATACTTAAGCATTACTGGGGATCTCTTTTCATGTACTCAGCTATCATATAAAAACACCATCGAAGTCTCCAGTGCCAAGCACATAGCAAAAGCCTTGGACATCTATGTTAGGTGCTTTGGAAATGCCACTGCAGAGCATGCCTCTCCAGACACTGCCTGCCTGCCAGCCATTAGAAAAGGGCCTGCTCAGCCCACCACCCACAAATAAAGAGTGTTGTGCAGTAATAAGGCATTGTTCACTTTCTTTAAAAAAAAAATAAATCAGATTTCATTGCTTCTTTGTGTGTTACAGTTGTTTAAATTAAAGACTTTGCTTCAAATTTTCCTGCAGTCATTTTCTGTTTTATTCCAAATAACAGACATTCACTTGGGAAACACAAGAAAAAGGAAAATGTTGACAAGCTATTGACCTGCCATGTAAAAAACTCTATTTCATTTCCAGGTTTGTTTTTTGTTGTTTTTGGGTTTTTTTAAAAGCTTGAGAAACAAAGTATTACCCCTTCAGTAAAATTCTGGAATCATAAAATTGTTTTATAACACGAACAATCACAAAGACAATTTGTTGTCTGAATTTTGTTTTCAAGCCTGCACATCTATTGTATGCCATGCTTCTATGTGTAAGCCAGTTGTGAACACAGTTTTGGATCTTGTTCACAGTGCTGATTACAACCAGAAAAGAAAAAACTGCTAGCAATACTGACATTCATTCTTATGGAAAAAGCATCTCTCTAAAATGACTGCTCATGTGCCACGGAAGATGCCAAATTACGGTACCTCCCTTTCCATTGACTCATTCCACAACATTGTTTCTTGTTGTCACATCTCATACTTCTGCACCAAGAAAGCAAAGAGCCACCAGACTCCCCACTACCCTTAAGCGACAGATTGAAAACATTTCCTTTTTTTTGTCTTTTAGGAAGAGGAGAAAATGGGCTGTGCATAGGTTAGAGAAGAGTTTGAGATGAAGTTCTAGACTTCCACAAAAGTATTTCTTTACAGAACTGTGAGAACCAAGAATGCTTTTCTTTTAGTGGGGTTTCAACTTTTCATCCATGCTTCAGATATTTTCCCCATTCAGTTCTCACCTTATTGTGTCACTTCTCTCTAAAATAAAGTGCCTGCCCTGTCTAATCTAATGTCTCCTGGGCATCCAGCAAACATCGAAGCAGCAGCAGGTTACCCATTAATTACCTACCTCAGCCATTGTTCTTGTCAGTCTCTAACTTAATGAACAGTGTGCGTACTGCAGAGTTCAGAGAAACCTTAGACAGACACTACCTGATGCTGAAAAGGAACCTTAAAAAAAATAACCATAGTCAAAATCCTGTTTTTCCTGTACTTGCCCCAGAGTGTGTGAAGTTGTAGAGAAAGAACAGCTTTTAAAGGCACAAATTGAATTCTGGCATGTTTTCCCCTTTTGTGTTCCAAGATTTGGGTTGGAAAAGGCTGGGTTGAGGGTGAGATTTTTTGTTAGTTTAGTTGTGCTGCTAGACATATATTTAATCTTTTTCCCTGATACTCCTGTTATGAGAATTCTCAGTCAGAGTTAGGGAGATATTCATCAACAGAGAAAGCACACAAACAATTCCTACAGCATGATTTAAAATAAAGGGGGTTCACTTTTCAGTACTCTGAGGCATTGAAAAGGCTCTACCAATCTTCATTTATTATTCTCTATCTCTTTCCAGTATTAAGTTATTGGAAACTGACACCCACCATTTCCCAATGGAGACATGGACTCCCCACAAGCTTTTAGTGAAAACTCTGGAGATGGACCACATCAGCCTGGTTGAGGTGAGAAGGAACTCGTGGAGATCATCTGGTCAATCTCAACTGCTTGAATAGGGTCACCCAGAGATGGTTGCCCAGGACCATGTCCAGAAGAATTTTGAGTATCTCTAAAGATACACTTAGAAACATGTATTTTCCTCATATAAATGCACAAAAGTGCCTTATTTTATCCCATCCATCCTTCCACAAGAAATAAATTCCATAGAAGATGGATAGCCCCCCATATAAGGGAAGATCAAGCAAGTCTGAAGATACTGCTTAGTCAGGTTGAACGTTAATTTCTCTCATGACACCAATCAATCCTTTCACTTCTTATGAGAGAAACAAATAATTGCACTTTCTCTTTCTTTTGCCCTTTATTTTTTGCCTCTCCACATATCTATATTTTGCCTGTGGGACTGGGCCTTCAAAGGGGATTACCAAGACTGAGGGACCCTTTTCTAAGATGCGCAGTAATTGCACAGACAACTTTCTAATCATCCCATCATGAGCAGTGTAGGGATGACAGACGTGGAAATTTCACAATTGTCAGATGGTTGCTTTTGTGAACAAAGGAGTGACCGAGCAAGTTTCAGTTCAGCCAGCTTGCTGCTCTTCCCCTGGGGAAATACAACCCCATGTATGAATGAAGAAGTGGTTAAATATGGGATTGCCTGACTGTATTTCTCACCAAACTTCAACACTTGGGGATTTCTGTAGCCACTAATGCATGCATTTCGGAATTTTGATAACATGTGCTGGTGCAGTTCTGCATATTTTTGTTAACTACCCTGAAACTGTTTTGGGATGGGGGGGCAGGGCTCTGTGTGTGTGTGTGTGTGTGTGTGATTGAGGTCGTTGGTGTGTGTTTTTTTGCAATTTTTTGGCATTTCTGTTTGTGTTTTGTTTTGGTTTTTAGTTGAGGCTCACTAACTTGTGGACCTTACTGACTTGTGGTGGTAACAAGTTTTGCAAACAACTGTTCTTTATTTAGGGAACCTTTTTCAGTACAGGCACAAAAAAGTACTCTTTGGAAGCTAGTACAGATTTCACAGAACTTTCTGATTTTGCTGTGAGGTATAACAATATCTCTGCTCCAACATCACTGGAAATAATTAGGAGCTATCTCTCTGGGCATTAGCAGGCTGTGAATGAAGCATCCAATTCACTCTCTCAGACTTTTTGTAAAAGCATACCACAACAAGCTGACCTGAGGTGTGAGCGAGTTTTCCTGAAGAAAGTGGCTAAGGCAGAAGGGGACTGAAATGATGAGTTTCTCTTGAAGGACTGAGTCCTCCTGCTCTTATTGCTAGCAGCGAGATCTATAGTACTGTGTCACCATGGTGACTGCACATTTTAAACAATCTTGTCTTGTATTACAGGTTTGCTTATCCCAATTGCTACTATATTGAATTCTGCATTAGAAAGATGGTACGACTTTAACGGCCCAAATAAATGGACTAATAATAAATGTACTTGATCAGGTTGGTAACTGAAAATCCTATTAATGAAAAAAAAGAGCAACACAATCCATTTGGCTTGTGTCAGCTTACACTTTTCATTTGCTTTGTATCTTAGATTCAATAATCAAGTTGATTTCATTTTTATTTACAGTTAAGTTTCACTGTTGGATTCAATTGCAAAGGCTGAAGCAGGGAGGGGACAGAACTCTGTATGAAAACCAGCTGCTGACATTGGAATTTAAAAAAAAAAAAAAAAGAGAGAGAGAAACATCTTCTGCATTTCTTGCCCTATCATTGCCTAATTTGTGGCAAATCACAGACACATTCCTGCAGATGATGACATAAGAAGATTCATTGTTCTGGAGGTCACAGAAAGTCACCAGCGATCAGGGGATCCAGGATTCCCTTATGAAGATACATATAGTGGTTTTAGGATTTGCCCATAAAAGAAAGCTAGGGTGAAATTTAACTTGACAAAACTACTTCAAAATTAATGCTTTGGCAAAGATATTGAGCATGTTTTCATTCCTACCGTATACATTTGATTGCTATGTCAGGTTATTTTCAGGCTTTTTCCACAAACTCAAATTTTGCCAAAACATGAAATTCTCGACTAACTGTGTAGTCTATGCTGTAAGTAATCCAAGTCCAAGCCACAGCATTACTCTTGTCCTTAACCCTATGAAATGCATTACAAAGTCTGAATTAATGTATTTCAAACTAGCTTATTCCCTAGATGGGCTTGGGCTCTGATATGTCAGTATCACATATAAAATATCCCCAGCTGAAGGGCACAAATGAACAAGATAACAGCCACACACATATGCAGTAAGCCAGAAGGGAACCAACAGTAAGATGCAGGTACAGAATTTGCCTGCCTCTACTGGGAGCAAATATCACCTACAAGCAAATCTCAGAGGTGCTAAAATGCTTCACACCATGAAACGGCCAAGACATCCCAGGGAAGAAGTCAGCCAGACACCGGCAAAGCATCCCATTTACACAGGACAGAGAGTGCACCTCAGCCACAGTTTAGATAACATGTCTTTTCACCCTACTCACCCAGTCCTGGATATAGCACCACACAGATTGCATCTTTTTACAGAGGACAACGAAGAAGCTGCAGATGCCCCATCCACAATCATATCTAATACTTGCTCCCAAATATTCAGGAATGGGGCTGGATGGGGTTTAGAGCAATCTGCTCTATTGGAAGGTGTCTTTGACGCTGACAGGGAGGTTGAAACTAGGTTATCTTTAAGGATAGGGACCCTTTAAGGTCCCTGTCGAATACAAACCCTTCTGCAATTCTATGATTTACATAGTGCTTTCATATTCACTCTTGGTCTGTCATTTATTACTCAATTTGATTTTGCATGTTGATGAAGTCCTGAATTTTACTGGCTCTCACCTACCAACTCACTTTAGTTTCTTTAATCAGGCCATTGCTTCTCTGATTCAGCAAGCTAATTCCTTTCTAATTCCTAGTTTCGCTTGATTAACCATCAGCTTTACATAGTTATGGCTGTTTGTTTTATTCCTGTAATTTCAAGATGCCTGTGACATTTTCACTAGCTCTGCCTGCCTCCCTGGACTGCAGTTGGCAGCAACACGAGAAGGAAACGCAAGACACAAGCGGACCAAATAGGTTGCAGCTACATAGCTCCTAGGAAGCAGTTCCGCAGGGTAGCAGCAGATATCTTAACTTTGAAGGGAAATATCTCCCCCATAAAGTTTACCCAGCAAAGACTCAGTTGTACATCAATGGCTATTGCTGAAAAAATAAGCGCTTGGAATCAAATTCAGAAATGGATAAACTATTCACAGGAAATTATGTTTTGTACTCCTTCACACCCATCTCTTCCTCCGTTTGCAGACTGTCCACCACCATATCCAAACTTTCAGACATGTGTTGTGTGACATAATTCATGGAAATAGCTTAATCTACATGACAAAAATTATGCACATAATTTGTGAGCAGACTCCACAAACATTTAATATTCAAAATTCAAGCTGTGGTGATTAGTCTTGATTGAACATACAAATCAGCCAGTGTCTTACTTGTATTTGAATGATTAACTCAGGGTTTTTTTCAAAAAGATCTCACACATTTATGATGAATTCATAATGTGCTTTTTTGGGACTACTCTGATATATTTGCTTGTGATTTCACCCTCCTGCCATTTTTTTTTTAATCTTAATTGTATATCTGTCTCACTAGCAAATCTATTTGCAAACAATAAACAGAAAAGGTGGATGTATTCTAGTAGAAATTTGGGAATGGCTCTTACATGAGCTTTCTGCAACACTTGCTCTGATGTTGTGGGGTTGGCTCTGAGTCAAATCACAAGTCTTCACAGAAGTAATGGTGAAATGCTTGTTTATTGCAGAGAAAGGTGCAGTTTAAATAATAGTTCATTTTCTCACACACAAAGCATGTGTCCCAACTAACAGTTAATTGGTTATACATTTGCATATGCACACCCCGTATGTTTACATTCTTTTTAACTTACTCTTTCTATTTTTGTCTATTTTTTTTCTAAGTTCTATCTTCAACTTAACTCAAGGCTGAACCGTCCTTGTTTTTGAAGCCCAGGCACTACTTGAGCATGTAAGCTTTGCTGTAGCCTCTCTCTACTAAAAATTCCTCTATACTCTGATCTCTGATTTCTTCAGGTAAATAATAAATTCATGTTGATGAACAGTGACAAATTTGCTGACCCTAAGTCAAAAGTGCTTTAGAATTATTTTTCTTCCCCTGATCCATCTTTCTTTCCTAGGATCAGATCAATGGATGTGAAAGACCATAATCTGAGTGTCTTCCATTTAACTATTTTCAGAGGAACATCTTAAAAGTTTCCTTTCTCCTTCTTAAGATGAAAAGTTCTTTTGAACTCCTTTGGCACTTCAGCACCAGTAATGAGATCAAAATGAAGGATTTCTTATTTCTCCCCCTCAGTGAACACCTGGAAGAACACCAGAGGCTATCTGATATTCTGAATATCTGCCACATTTCTCCTTGTGGCAGATGTTCTCTTTGTCCTTGAACACTGCTGTCCTTTATCACACTTAGAAGCCCAGAGCCAAGGAAGAAAGCTCTAGAACAGAAAAATTAATTACTAGAATGCAAACAACAGTATAATTACCCTATTATGAGCCTTATTTGTAATCAGCTTTATGATATTTTTACAGGAAAATACACAATTCCCCTCCATGTGGAAGATGACTGAAGTGGTAAATATCCAGCAAAGGAAAACCACCATGGGAATAGCACAAGTTCCCTTGGAAAAGTGCCTTCTAGCAAAATCAGAGAAGCACAAAATCATGCCAAGACATGAAGTTTTGATGACATTTTGTTTTGGAAATAACATCAAAAAGTAAATGTTGTCAATACCAAAAAGGAATCTGATAGCAGTATTTACAGTTTCAGTGTGCTAAAATAAAGTTGTTTAACTTAATTTCAAAGCCACTTTTGCTTCAGATTTCAGTCAATCAGGTACCATTACTCAATGGAAACAATCCCCACCTATACATACACCCTCAAGAAAAAGAGTGGGATGGAAATGCTTCAGTTACTCTGAAACACACTGGGAGGAGGATTTGTTATAAGTTTTATTATTGTAATTATTTTGGGCAAGAATACCACATTTTGGGAATGTTACTCTGAATTAATGTGATATCACGCCCAGAAAAAAAAATCAAATGTGATGATGACAGAGCACCTCAATCCTTCACCCAGCCCCTGCTGTGACAGGAAGGGGAAAGTTGTTCAGATGCTGTACATATTCAGGCTCTTTTCTTTGCCTGGCACAGAGGGTCTAAAGATCTTTTGGGTTTTGTGGTTTGTACCTAACGAGGAAGGAGATATTCAACCTCCTGCTGCCAGCAACCATGGGGCAGGGACCTCTGTGACAGAAACCTCAAGAGGGCAGAAAGAGTAGCATGAAAGTTGGTGGGCGTGTGGGAAGGGGAAGGGCAAACACAGCAGGTGCTTCTGGGTATAGGGCAAAGGGGTTTCACCAGGGTTTCTACAGAAGGGAATTCCCCAGCAGCTATTTATTGCCATTTCTGACATAAGAAGACATGTCTTAGGGAAATACAGCACATGGATAAATGGCACTGAGAAATACCCAATTCTCCATCTCCTACTTTTTCTTTAGATAAGGAAACTAACAGAAGCCTGCATCTGCTCTTCCAAGCAGCTGCATCATACACACACAGGCTTTATCTTTTATGCATCTTTTCACATGCTGTAGAGGAGGACAGGGCAAGGGGAACAATTTCATTTACAGAGATAGAAAGCATAGATTTATTTCCTGGGAAGAGCAAGGTGATGTCAGACAAGGTGCAAATTGGCAAAGCTATGATACTTCAGAGCACGTTTTGCAGATCTGAAGAGGAATCCCAGTTTCAAAGTAAACTTTATCCTACAAACAGGAGCTATCTTATGACAAGTAGCTCATCTCACGGGTGCTTGAAGGGCAATGAGAGTCACAGCAGTCCCCAGGAAAGAGATGCCTCCAGAACCCAAGACGGTGAGAGGAGAAGAAGGGGCGCCACCATCATGCTGAGTTAAAGGATAGTACCCAGCAGTGCTATTGCGACACCCTTTTAGGATGCCAAGTCCCAAACCTGCCACTTTTCACCTCCTTCAGAGAGATGGGGCTACGCTGCGGCCAGGGATGGGGGTGCACTTTCCCACGCCAGAGCCAGACCCTTTCTCCCAGAACAGGGTCATTTCATACACCAGACCATATGGCAAAGCTCAAATGTCATGTTAGGCTGTTTCAGGAAAAAAAAACCCACAAACCTGGCAGAGCAGAGGGAGCATACCACGTGAGCACACGCGCCCACTCACCAAAACACAGCTGGCTGGGGTTATTTTTAGAGCTGGTTTGACAGAGTCCCTTTAAATTTTGCTGGCTTTTGTCAGTTTGTATCACAGAGCTAACGTTGTTTAAACAGAACACATTATTTTTGGCCCGTGAATCACAGGACTCGCTCAGCAGCCTTTTCGTGCAAACCACTAAGAGGCCTCTGTTTTCTCTGCGCTGGATTATTGCAAAAAACCCCCTTAATCACCAGGTATGGCAACTGGCTTCAAAGACTTGCAAATTAGGAGTAAGCTATCAAATAGCTTCCTGGGGGCTGTAAGCCACACAAATCCCATTGCCATTAATGAGGGTTTATGCCACTAAATAATATCTTTCTATTCATACACATATATATATATATATATACACACACACACACGCACGCACGCACAGAGTGTACAGCAGGCTGATCTATCCCGGTAGAAGAGACACGTGGGATTTCCCCGATGTAGTTTCCTTGCTAAACTTAACCAGCAGGCAAGCGGGGAGATCTCTGCGGGACCCCCTGCTGATCCCTCCGGGAGCCAGCACCCAGGGAGCAGCGGTGGTAATTGCTTAGCTGCGGTTTTAAGGGAGATGTTGGCACAGGAGCTGTGGGAGTGTTACGAGGGAGGGTGAAGCACCAGGGGACTTTTAAGTATTGCAGGAGGAAAAAAAAAGAAAAAGAAAAAGAAAAAGAAAAAAAAAAAAGGAAAATCAAGGGCAAGCAGTTTGTTTTTCAGCTGTATTCCCAAAGACCTTTGCAAATCCGTATGAATCGTGTCTAACCACTTGTCAGTGGTGACGGAGATCTTCCTGGCTCCTCTATGGCAGGAGGAGGAACATCCCCATCCCCAAGCTCAGCGCCTACGTAGGTCCGTGGTTCCCAAGTCACACTGGGCTGCTGGCAGCCCTCCTCCTGCCCTGGGACATCATCAGCACCGTGACTCACTATCTGCTGAGGCTGGGTGCCTCGGCCAGCAGACCGCAGACTGCGCAATGCTTGGGGAAAGCAAAACAAAAACAAGCCACACGCTCCCCTCCTCTTCTACCCGAAGATGGGTTTGAGATGACTTGCAGCTGTTACACAAAAACCTTCGACTTTCAGATACACCAAACGGATAGGAGGGCAAGGGAAAAACAGACCTGAGGAGAGCACGGCTGTGGGAAACTTCTTCCTCACGCTGCACCATCTCAGCTGTTACTGGCTTTCCTCAGCTTGTGCATATTCAAGACGACTATTTTAGAATTACAGGATTATCCAAATCATGACATATGTGTGAAAATGAAATGAATGCAAGTATTTGGGTGTTGGGGTTTTTATTTTTTTTTCTTACTTGGATCTGCAGATTCTCTTCTACTGTAAATAAAAAATAAAAGAAGGAAAATTAAAAATCATGTCCGAAGTTGAAATACAATAATGCATTTGCTCTTTTGCACTGGGGATTTCCAGGCTCTTCCTTCCTCCACAAGGACTGGCCCTTCAATGCCGCTGGTCTCCCCAGCACAGCTGGAGCCTGTGTCAGGACCTGGGCAAAGGGCAGGGCACTAGTGGGCTGTCTCCAAAATAAATTCAGCTGTGACCACATTTACTCCTCACCGCCCTTTCTGTGACAAATCAGGAGCCTTACCTAACCCAGTATAGCCCATTTTTTTTTTAACTGAGGCAAGCTCTACTGTAATTTGTTCAAAAGGGATAAAGGGAAGGCAAAACAGCCTGGGAGGGACAAGAAGCAGAATTAAAAACAACAGCAATCATTCCCAGAATAAAACTGGTAGCTCCTGTGAAATGGCTTGGAGAAACTCCAGGCACATACAGACTCTCAGAATTTTCTATTTCTTTACAGAAAAGAAAAAACAATGAAAACAGGAGAATGCCCACCTAACTCCATTTTAAAGACCATTTTCTCAGTGTGGCAGCAGCAGTCATTGCCTTCACTGGCTACACAGCCCTGTAGAACAGACACTTAACGCCATATCCCAGCAACATGTCCAAGGACAACTCCTTTCCTCATCCATTTCAATTTACACAATTGCACAATTTACACAATTGGTGAGGCACTGGCCCTGCCACGCACAGGTCTCATCAACTCACCTTTCCTCACTTTCCTCACTGCAAATGATGAGCTAAATCAATCCGTTCAAGTCTCAGAGGAAATTCTGTAACAAGTACATGACAAGGGCTCAAAGTGACAGTAAGAAGAGATGCGTGAACACAAGGTCAGCTGGTTGGTTCTTTCCCCTGAGCAAACATTTCCATTTTGTTCACCGTCTGATGACACTTTCTCACTTGGTAAAGTAATCTTGTAGTCTTGGCCCTCTTCAGCATCTTTCTTGCAAGACATATCATCATCTGGGACTTGTGGATAACTTATCCACTTAACAAAATACATATTACATACAACTACCACTGTAGCTTAATTGGGATTGTATTCTCTCCAAAATAAACATGTTGGGCCACTGAGCTTCAAGTGATTTTCAAACAAGGTTTACCAAAACAGAAACAAAAATGAAAAACATGCTTACTTTCTGTATCCCAGTCCTCCAAATAAAACAGGTTTGTACCCAATGGAAGATTCTACCAGAAGCAGAGAAAAGATAGGATTACATGGAAAGAACAAAGCCTCCTTCACTGGGGAGGGTGGTGTGGGATTTTTTAAGAGAGAGGAAAAGACTGATTACTATCTGCTATTTCATATCAACAGTTGAGAAACAAGAAAGGAAATGAGTTAATTTTGCCACTGAGCAAAGACCTTAGCAGGTTCCAGGGAGTAGCATCAAGAGAATCTCTCATGAGGTCCTTGGAACGAAAATAAAGCAAGTGAGGGCAAAGGAATGAACACTTTTGTGCAGAGCAGACATCCACACAGGCGGCTGAGAGCATTACCTAATTTTGGGGGCAGGTCAGGTTCTGGGTTTGAGGATGAGGCTGATAAGTGTATGCTTCGTCATTCTCATTAATGTCTAACAGCTACCACTTACAGCTATTTATTCTTAGCACCACACTGGAAATATAACTGATTTACTCAAGTTTTCAATTCACCCTGCTTTGGGTAGGTGGGTTCTGACTGAAGAGTGGTCTCATACCGAGGTCCAATGAAGACTCTTCCTTCCATCATAACATTATTCCAATAGAAATGAAACAATCCATGTAAGGCCATTCAGTGTGTTGTCTCAATCATTGTTTAGATCGATCTATCTATCTATCTATCTATCTATCTATCTATCTATCTATCTATCTATGCGTAGACTTTATATGTTAAAATGAATAAATGCAGGGAATTCAGAAGACAGAATCCCCCTCAGTGCTTCACCAAACCTTAACAGTATACCTTCTTTAAGGAATCAATATCCAGATGTAACAAGGCCACTCTGAACTGCTGCCCTTGATGAAGATACCTATTTGCACAGGTGATCTCCTACATTTGAGAAGCAAAACACTGTGCTTCAGCTTCCTAGATTCTGTTTACTGTTTTCTCTTTCCATTCCTTTAGGCTTTCTCCCTTGTCCTTCTACTTTCTTCTTGTAGTTCTTACAGTATTTTTCATTCCTTAACCTCACCTTTTTTTTTCCAGCCAAACTTCTCTCAGTGACATAAATGCAAAATTAACCATTGAGGCTTATTGAAAGAGAAGGTACAGTCAGTGAAACCAATTATACAGGACAGATGGTTTATCTCTCTGTTGCAGAAATACACTTCAAATAAATTTTTAAGAGCCCGTACATTTCCCTCATGTCTATCTTCAGATTTGCAATAGCAGTCCTCAGACTCAACATTTAAAGATGCCCGGATGACTGCACTACTGAGTCAGTTCAGAGCTTGCTTAAATCTGTTTCCACATGAATTTCTGGCATTATTTCATATTTTCTACTATATATCTAGAACAAGAGGCTGAAAAGTAAACAAGATATCCCATTTGCTATTGCCTGTATCTATTTAAAGTCACAACACTGAAATGTGAGGCTCCTGTTGTAGTCCGAAAGAAAGGCTTCTATTCTTGAATCTTGTCTGCTTCTCCCCACTCTATGAAGCTTGCTGGCAAAATCTGTTATCTTTTCTCTCCTTGGAGCTGCAGAGTATTGGAATGACTTCTGCAAGTCCATAATAGCCATGAATTTTGTGGAGTCATTTAGGAGCCACAAAAACTAGTTTCGTGGAAGAAACAGTTTTGAGACAGCTTAACTTGTCTGTCCTTTCTTCTCTTTCTTTCTTTCTTTCTTTCTTTCTTTCTTTCTTTCTTTCTTTCTTTCTTTCTTTCTTTCTTTCTTTCTTTCTTTCTTTCTTTCTTTCTTTCTTTCTTTCTTTCTTTCTTTCTTTCTTTCTTTCTTTCTTTCTTTCTTTCTTTCTTTCTTTCATTATCTGATTACTCCCCACAGATGATGCTTTCAGTAATCTATAGCAAATTTCTCACATGCCCTGACTTCTCTTTTGTTGGGAAACAAGGTCCTATTCCATGAAGGTGCAAGTCATCTGTTATGCAGATCAGATCTGCTCATTATTATACACTTCAGTTTCACTCTGCTTAACATCTCTGTAAGAGACTTCCAGCAGAGCAATTCAAAGCTGCACTTCTGCCAGCTTTGGGTATAAACCTGCAAGCTATCCTGGGCAGGAGCCCTTCTGGTCCTGTACAGGACCTTTCCTAATTGACTTCTGTTGTGTTCATGATAACCATCTCCTGTGTGATCCAGCCTTTGCTACTTCCACAGGCCATGCTCTGTTTTGCCTGTGTGCACACACACCATCTCAATGCATTTAATGCCTCCACTGGAAGGAGACTCAGGCATGTGGCAGGAGGGAAGTTCAACAGCAAGCCTCATCTGGGTAGCCAGGGGAGAAGGGCTGTGGGGTGAACCACAGTTTCTACCTCCCACACAGTACAGATGCAGTCCAGGTGGCTCAGAGTCTTTATTACTGCACTGATGCAGAATATTGAAGATATGCAGATTTGGACAGTCTGGAAGTCATTAACCCATGGCCCTATCTTTAGAGTAGCTATTCTGCCTTGAATAAGGCTCTCCTAAGTTGTACACAGCTTTATGCTTTAATAAGTGAAATACAGCTTTACTCAAAAAAAGCAATTACCAGGGTATATATATTGCTCTTTAAGTAAAATATGTATTTGCTGAACTACAAGAACTGTTGTGGAAAGCAAAGGTGTTCTGCTTGAGGTTGTTACTAAATATATACAAAGAACCACAGAGGCCCAACCTCATTCAGCACAGACCTTAGTTGTGCTGTGCAGTCAGGAACATTCGCATGTGATACTTGGCCTTCCTGAACTGTGTGCTTTACAGCTCAAGTTTGTTGGTTTTTGTTTTTCTTTAAAAATAAAAAAATAAAAGCAAAAAAGGCACTTCAAAGCATTCAAATCCTCAGCATGTGCTGCAGTCATGTGCCACATCCTAGCTACAGCTAGGGGGATTGAACTAGACATTTTCAGCAGACAGTAGTTTGATCCAGTCATTGGGATGCTCAGCAAAGCCTTTCTTCTAGCAGAGCATCGGTTTTTTTCAGCTCTCACACCAAGCTGGCTAAGAGATTACAAAGCTTACAACCTTTTATATGTTAAGAGTATATTTTTTTCCATTTTACAGTCACATACAGAAGAACACTTCTTTCCCCTTTGAGTGTCTTAAAACAATATTACCTTTTGAGTCTGGAAATTTACATCCCAAAAGAGAAGAGAGCAAGATGGAGAAAAGGCAAGAGAGCAAAATATGTGAAAATGGGAAAGCTCATCCTTTTAATGTGACAGGCTCTATCCCTCCCATTCTGATGTGAACTGCAAGTCTCTTTAATCATCTACATTTTTTATCTGGTTATTCCTCAGTTTTCATTCACTACTACAGCCTATGTGGGTTCTCCTCTGTTTTGCTCCTGGTTTCCTCATGAAGCAATACCATCCAGTTTCCTACACTTAAGTCCACTTAGCTGACAACATCTCCTTTCATTGCAGCTGGAGTAGACTGAACCAGGTTGTTCTATTCCACAATGACTACAACATATAATTAGAAGGGCACTGGCAGCAGAATTCATGCTTATTGTATGATTGCACCAGCAGACATGAAGAAAGCAACACAGACTGTGCGTACTCACATCAGTGTAAATAAAAGCTTCTGCCACTGCAGTCAGTGGCATAACACCAAGCTAAAACCAAGGGCACAGGCAAGCTCTGAGCTCTCAGTGTCAGTGCAGCATCAACTACTTTTCCCCTGTGTTATCTGCATGTGCGTTGGGCTGAACTCCAGGGATTAATTTACCACCCACTGCACAGTTTTGCAGGGGAGGAAGGGATCAAAGACTAGTTCAACAACATGAAGTTGTCACTAATGACGCAGAGGCCGATATTTCCTCTTGGCAGCCCCAAGTGCAGAGAGAGGTGGCACTGGCACTTCATTAGGTGACACCAGCACTACTCTCCATGCCAGAGTGGCACCACTGGAAGGCAGCAGTACCCAGCCACAGATACATTTGACTGCAAAGAAAGCTCCAGTCTTGGCATTCCAGGACAACATCACCTTGGCTTGCACGAGGCCAGTGCTGATAGCACCCTGGGAAAGCCTCACTCAGATCTGGAGCACTTTTGATGATTTTTTCACTCGTCTTTTTCCCCCCATACCTTGAACCAACACTGAAAAAGTCATCACAAATCAGACTCCTCCTCTCAGGCACCTGCAACAGCAGCAGTCAGCACCAGTGTATATTAGCATGGGGCAAAATTTGGGAAGAAACAGGATTCTCTGAACTCCTAATTGTTCCTTGTGCTCTTACCAGCTTCCATCTAGTGTATCGGGACCTGCACCCCTACATTGCTTATCCAGAAGCTTAGGTTTCCTTCTTGAAAGCAAAGGCAGTGACATCCTCCCTCTTTAAAGAGTCTTGAAACCTGCAAGAAAAAAGTAGCACAGCATATTGCCACTGTGGGTTACAATTAAACACCAGCTGAAACGTCCTGAAAAAAACAAGCAAGCAGCTTTGTCCTGTGCTCTGCAGATCAACTCAAGCTCACTGCCAAATACAGGCAGTTCTTTTGCTGTGTGAACTGTAAACAATAGAATTAGCTGATAACCAGTATCTTGAATTTGGCAAGGGCCCGTTTCTTTTCCACCCCCCTTTTAGGAAGCAAGAATGCAGGAAAACTCCAAGCCTTTGAGATGGGTAGCTAACAGCAAACACTGCCTCCCTCCACCAGTTGATCCCGAAACATAAAGGTGTACAAAGTGCCTATGTTTTCACTAGGCAGCTAGATCACATGACCAAGGAAGTTCAGATCCTGCAAACACATTTAGTGTTAATGAAGCACAACCTGCTTTCAGAGGGCAGGGAGAAGGAGGCGGCAAAAGAGTTCCGTAGCAATGGCCTTATTCCAACTTCAAATCCCTCACAAATACATCTGATTATCTGACCAGTAACCAAATGAAGTGTTGCAAAAGCTGGAGGCACTTTTTGCAGCACTGAAAATAACTGCAAGGAAAGAAAATGTGCCAAAGCGCATCATGTAATGGAAGTGACAGGACAGAAGGAAAGTTTAGGTGGATGAAAAAGTGTTGAGGATTTTGTGAAGAATTTTTGTCTTTTCCTCCCTCTCCCCCTCACTCAAGTTCATTTTTGCATGGGATAACTTTTGAAGGATAACTTTTTCTTGTAGGAGACAACAAGCCTTGTAAACAGCTATGGTAAAATGCTCTGCCACCACTAAACCAACCTAGTCCATGAAATTGTGACATGCTACATCAAGTGAAGAGGTCCTGGCTGTTACAGAAGCTCCCCACAGAATCTCACTCCCCTGCAAAGGGCAACTTCCCCCAGTGACAGCCTGCAAATAGAGAAAGACAGGCTCAGAAGCAGATAGAAAGTGCTCTTATTGTTACCTCCATCACCTGAGCACTGCTAGAGCACAGGCATACTGCAGATAGGTGCTGTGTATCAGAGCTAGGTAATAGCCAGGACAGCTCTCTGGGTAATACACTTCAGCACAGTATTTTGAGGAGGTAGAAAAAGCCACCCAGGAAGGAAGGTCTGCGGAAATTAAGAGCTACAATGAGCATGTATACATGTGACAGGTAAGAGGAAGCTGGGAGAAGTGAACCAACCTCCTAACAAAGGTGATAGTTTGGGGAAATACCTTTATGTGAGAGTCAGTCTTGGTGATCAGGATAAGAAGAAATGGAGAGGAGGCAGCAGGCCACTTCAGTTTGGGGAAGGAGGGCTAGGGTTGCCCCTTCTCAATCCTGTCTCCATCAAAGACGTAAGGACATTCAGAGAGAACTTCCCAAGGCAAACAGCCTGGGCAATAGTGGATAATTTGCCATGTCATCACAGTCACAAGAGTACTCATACACTGCTAGTGAAAAACAGTAACAAAGACACTGAGATATCATTGGTATTGCACACAGCTTCTGCTGCAGGATTTGTTTTTTTGATTAAGGAGGATATGAAGAGCAGCATTCACTTGATAAACTAGTCTCTTGCCCTCTGACTGTGCCCAATAGAGTCTAATCGCCACAGCAATGCCTCACTGGAGATGTAAGCAGGGGGTTTATGCTGTGCCTGAGCCTAAACAACCCTCTGAGTAATCCCTGTTCCAGCAAGGACCTACTAGAACCCAACTGCTCAGTACACAAGTACGGTTCAGAGCAACAAGCTATGTCAGACACTACCGACACCTTTTGTGAAAACCCCAGCAATGGTGTGACTGCTTTTAGGTAGGAAACCCTCCCTCTGTCTCCATTGCTAGACCTGCAATCTGACCAACCAACTGCTTCAAAATTCGTTATTCTCTTAGCAAGTTGTCTGCATCATTAAAGCATTGCAACCTGTTTTACCGTCTCTTTGACAGACAGAAAAATTGACTTTGTTCTTCAGTGTCTGGTAGTGAGCAGAAACTGGACATGGGTTGGATGCACAAAGGACATTGGTGTCCTCAAAGACAGGAGATCCTTGTACTTGCCACTCTGGCCAACTTGCAAGGTCTCCAGTAGTTAGCAAGGTTTAGGAAGCTCTTGGGATTCCATCATGTTTTATAGCCCATTGAGCCATCTGTCAAGATGATGTCGGTGGTAGGAAGCAAACCCGCACCTTTTTGGCATCTCTTGCAGAATTACTTCCCTTGCTCCAACATACTTTACATGTTCTCAGGACTTCAGAAGAATATTCATCAATTTGTATTTTAGCAAAGGCTTTCAGTGTGACATGGACACACTTCATTCCTTTGGTTGGGTTGCACTTCTCCATACACATGTTGGGGATAAGCAGTTCCATCCTCTGTCTAGCGTTTGTTACAATGTAAGTACCAAAGGTTGTGACAACAGATTTAGGCGCTATACTAATACAGACTATTAAACAGGACTTTATCTTATTATCTAATACCTAATCTGATATTATCTAAGGTAGATTTGAACACAAACTATGCCATTTCAGCAAGCACTGACTAGTGGGATCAGTGCTGAATCTCTATTGCCTTGTATTTGGAATAGTTATTTACAATTATAAATAGACCATATTAAGAGTTACATATGCTAGATCTGCTATCTTCTGAACAGCATGTGGAAAAAAAAGCTGTAAGTGATGCCTCCTTAGAGTCATGAGAAAATTACTTCTTTATGAAACTCTTCTGTCACAATTATTGTATGTTAGCCTAGAAGTTCCCGAGTTTCAGTGGTAGATGAAGAGACCCTACAAAAATATCAAAGCATTTTGATATGCAGTATGTCATCAAACATGCATCTATTTACAAGACCAGTTGGTATATTCTTGGCCCCCTCTAGAAAGGGCAAAGCAAAAAAAAATTAAAATAAATGCATATTCAACTTACCCAACACGATTATCTTGTTTGAAGGAATCTAATGAGAACCAGTCATACTTTGTGTATTTGGGATCTAAGAAAAACGCTGGTATTTCTTCCCTACTACTTTGTGGTGTAAGGGCTTCTTTCACTCTGAACTTCCTAAAGAGTCAAATAATTTTGTCTCTGACAGAAAATGTAGAATTAAGAATAAATTTATAGATCTCTTCAAAAAGTATAGAAGTTCTTGGAAGCTGCTGAAAATAAGTGAAAACCATGGCTTTTATTTCTAAGCAATATTTGTCTTGCCAAAAGAGAATACACTATTGGGGTTTGGTGATAAGATAAACAATTACTAATTTCCCCTATGAGTAGGAGATAATGAGATAGGCAAGCATTTTTCTGATCAAATATGTCTTAATTTCAACATACCTACTTTTAGAATCCAAGTTTTTAGCTGAAAAGGTTTTGTTTTGCTTGATGTCATTATTTTTATTCCTTTAAAAGTCAGAAATGTCAAGTCATTGTTACACAGGAAGTTTTGGTTTTGCATCAAAGTGACACTTTTAGCAATCTGAAAAAACATACAGTTTAAAAAACAATGAAACTCAATGAGAAGGAAAAACAAACTGAGCAAGTACTTTCAACTACTGAATCCAATTTCTGCTTGTACACAAGTTATCCCTTCAGGACTGAAAAATCCCTCTGAATTTTGGAACAACTTTTCAATTAAATTCAGAACAAAAATGATGATATAAGATGATGTAAGCCTCTTCCGGCCTTCTCCTCAAAAATATGTAATAAAAAAACTAATCCCACACAAGATAAAGAGGAGGGGCCCATGCAGGAGGATGGATAAGCTGTCTTATATTTGTATAGCTTTCTTGCTTGCCACTCACGTCAGGCAGACATTGTAGCAGTACCCACCTATTCTCAGATATGCAGCAAAATCTCTCAGAATATTTTCATCGATCTTCGCTACTTGTTACTGTCTCTGCTGTATCACTGGGCAAAGTCCTTGGCTTTTATTAGCAGTTAAAACATTTTTAAACTTGTTGCTCACAGAACTGCAAAAAAGAGTTGGAAAACTCAGACCTCTAGAAGGTACTAGAGCCAAAGACAACTAAAACCTGAGAGAATTGAGTCTTGTGAATTACACTAGACATGTGATTTTGGGGAGTTTGCCTCAGGATTTGAGGATGCCTGGAGCAAAGTATACTAAGCTTGTAATTTTGCCAATCTCATTTTATACATCAGGTCTGTCATAGAACAAATTAATATTTTAGATGTCCTTAGGGACATAGAATTCAGGGAGCCTCACACTACATGCTAAGAAGCTTTATCAGATGATGTTTATGAGAAAATGCATCTTCACAACAACCCCTAACTACCCACAACCAATCCAGAAAGAAGCTGAGGCAGAATCTCTGGATAGAGGATGTTGTACAATAACAGCTCTGGATCCCTCTTTCGAAGAATGCTACCCTTAAAGCAAGCCAGCTTACAGTGGCAGTAAATTAGGAAATCCACAGGTGAAGTAAAAGAACTGCATCAAACTAGCATCTGAAAACTAGAAGAAAAATGCACTTTGCTACTTATGTTTTTTTTCACCCTAAAAATCTCTCTGATGGAGGCAAAATCCCATCCTGTATCAGTCCCTCATTCTTAGTGCCTAGAAAAGAAAGCTAAGCATAAAGACCCAGTTTTCTTCTTAGGTCCCTAACCTTTCCTAGGCTTTTGCTTGGCTTGAAATCCTTTCCTCCTGTCACCTGCCAGTAATTTCCTGCCATGCTCTCACTTGTTTTACTATCACTGGATGCTGCCCTGGCAAAGAGGAAAACTTACTACTGCAAAAATATTGAAGAAAGGCACCTAACTGGTCTCTAAACAAATTGTCAGTCATGAGGAAACAAGCTCATTTCTATCAGCTGCTTCATTAGTTCAGACTGAGATGGCAATGAAACACTATATGGACTTTACTGGGGACTTCTTGGTAGTCTGGAAATACCATGCCCATCAGTGAAGGGACACAATCATCTAAGATAGTACAAGTTTACACTGTTTACTCTCACCCCTGTACCCGAACCATAACTAATAATATGAGTGAGTCAACCCCCTTTCAGTGCAAAGCTGGCCAAAGCCATTCCCATAGAACAGGGCATAAGCAGAAGAGATTTAGTGTATGTGAGGTGATTTACAGCTCCAGTTACTTGTTATTATCCTTCAGCTGAACCATGTTGATGGACTAACTGGTAGCTCCCAGTTTGCTTCAGCACAAACTCAGCTGTGGCTGCTGAAATCAGATGAGCCCCTGAAGCAGCTTAGGAACATTGGCAGAGTGTGTGAATGTGGCTCAGCTCCAGAGGAGAAGCAGATGTGAGCTGGGGTGTGGTACCAAGCAGATGGAAAATTATGTTTCCCTAAATCACCTCACTAGATATGCAGCAGCACATCCTCCTGCTCCCCAGTGTGGTCCTTCTTCCTTTTCTTCACTCACTGCAAAAAGATTTGGGCTAAATTTCCTATTCTATTGAACCTTCCCTGTATGTTCATATCCATAGAGAGATGACATAAGATGTGACCTTTCCAGTGTATTTGCTTGCTAGATCATACTAGCTGTGAAATAAGAAAAACTCCATGAAACATGGAGTGTTAGATCTCAGATCCTATTTGGTGCTCATCCTTTCTTTGCGGTGTTTCTGCATCCAAACTTCATCATTTTTCTAGTCTGAAGGGTATGTATCTTCCTTCTTGCATATGGGAAAACAAAGCAGATGGTCTCAGTCTGAGGGACAGATGTCCACATCAGAAAACTGTCACCGCGCTTGACACCTTCCCAGCCATACTGGCCAAGATCCTCTAGAAAGGAAAAAATATACCTTGTCATTTTGCATACATTTACATTCATTTGCATACATCCAGTCACCTACTCTGCAGAGAGCTCAGCCTTTCCATTTTTTGAGTTGCATTATAGCAAAACCTCAGAAAGAGAGGTGTGAAGATAACTTCTTAAAAATGCTGACTGCCTAGTGCCTTTAGTACGCAAACTACTAATAAAAAGGGCCCTTCCATGCCATAGCCCTATTCTTTTCTTGCCTTTTTTCACAGGCATGAGCTCATATCTGCACTGCCCCTCCCCAGAAATTCTATAAAGGCAAGTGAAGACTGTTTTCTATTAGATTTCCTAGGACATGAGTAAAGCATTTGGCACTGTCTCACATGACATCCTTGTCTCTAAACTGGAGAGACATGGATTTGACAGATGCACCCTACTCAGTGCATAAGAAATTGGCTGGATGGTCAACAGTCCAAATGGAAAGTGATGACAAGTGCTACTCCTCAGGTCTCAGTATTGGGACTGTCACAGTTTGACATCTTTGTCAGCAGGACATGGACAGTGGGATTGAGTGCATCCTCAGCAAGTCTGTTGATGGCACCAAGCTGTGTGGGGCAGTCAACATGCTGCAGAGAAGGGATGCCATCCAGAGGAACCTGGACAGGCTTGAGAGATGGGCTTGTGTGAACCTCCTGAAGTTCAACAAGGCCAAGTGCAAGGTCTTACACCTGGGTCACGGCAATTCCAAGCACAAATACAGGCTGGAGGAGAACGGACTGAGAGCAGCCCTGTGGCGACAAACCTGGAGAGTCTTGATGAGAAGCTCAGCACGACCTGGCAATGTGTTTACAGCCCAGAAAACCAATTGTATCCCTGGATGCAGCAAAATCAGGTCAAGCAGGTCTTCCCCTCTACTCTGCTCTTGTGAGACCTCACCTGCACTATTGCATCCAGCTCTGTGGCTCTCAGCATAAGAAGGACACAGACTTGCCAAAGCAAGTCCAGACGAGGCCACCAAGATGATCAGAGGACTGAGCACCTCTCCTAAGAAGACAGACTGAGAGAGCTGGGGTAGTTCAGCATGAAGAGAAGGCTCTGGGCAGACCTTACAGCAGCCTTCCAGTAAGCAGAGGGGGCATGCAAGAGAGCTGTGGGCAACCCATCCCTTCAAAGTGTTCAAGGTCAGGAGGCTCTGAGAAACCTGGTCTAGTGAAAGGTATCCCTGTCCATGGCAGAGGACTTGATCTGTAAGGTCCTTTCTAACCCAAACCATTCTAGGATTCCATGATTATATGAAAAGACTAGTGACATTGTCAGAATAAAAAACTTTTTTTTTTTTTTTTTTTTTCCTGGCTCAGGGTTTTCTCCTCCAGCCTCAACCACAAAAGGCCCTACATCTTTATTTTTCCTAAGTGAGGCAGCAATATTTCATTGGGATTGTGATGGCTGGAATGTCTGGGGAATCTTGATGCAGGCAATCTCAATTAGGGGAGAAGTCAGTGAAGCACAGGAGAATATTTAAGTGACTTAATGCAAGCTCTGTTTCCCAACAAACATGCACATTGCTGTCTGAGTTCATAGGAAATTATCCCACATGGAGCCTTACGTCCAGTATGAGAGGGGGAAAAAAAGCAAGAGAAAAAACAAGCCAAACCAAAACACAGCAGATTGCTCAATGCCGCCTGTCAGTCAGTTGGAAGGGGGAAAAAAAGAAATCCCTTAATGTTTGGCTGATCCCAGCCTTTCCTCTTGAGGCAACATCTGCGGGGGGGGGGGGGGGNGCATTCCATCTGCCCATCCTGCATAAGGAAGGTCCAGCTGTGGGCTGGGGTGTGATACCTGCTCCTTGTCAAGGCTCCCATGAAACAGTCCAGTGGCAATTACTGCTGACAGCACAGTAATTACGAAAACTCTAGGAAATGCAGTGTGTGTTCTCTAGTGCTAATTAGGGCTACTTAGTGAGGCAGGAGAAATGGGGAAAATGGGCATTTCCATGGGAGTTTTTTTGTTTTGTTCTCTTATTTTAGTGTCATTGTGTACTGGTTCTTCTCTTCTTCACCCAGCCCTGATGGTGAGATAATGTTGTGCCAGGGAAGAGGGGATGTGTGAAGGCAAATGGGAGTAACTAAAGAGGCAAGGGGCTAAGATATGCTGCTCAGCACTTCATGTTTGTCACCCAAAGCCTTTGACCTATGTCTCCATCCCTGACAGAGCTTCAGAGTGACTCAGGGTTCGTCCAACCTGCCATGCACGGCTGTGATGAATCCCAGCTGTGAGGAGCAGTGTAAAGATGGCAGAGCCTTTTTCCACAAAAAGAAATGTTAACATCCACAGCTGTTTTCAACCCCAAGGACCTTTGCCTACAAATCTTTTCATCTCCCTTGCTGCTTCCATAGCCTATTAACAGATAAACCAGCGTTTTCATTCACAGACCATTATGTTTCCCATTTCTTTGTTTGGCACAAGGTAAAAACAGTCACAGGGGTTTCCTAAACTGAGCTGGAGACATGACTGCATCCACAGCTACAAGCGAGACAAATGCTGCTTGTTTTCACTTGCTACCTGACACATGAGAGCCCATTACACAAAATCAGCAGCAAAGCTCCCCCCACACTTACAAAAAAAGAAACCAACCCAAAACTTATGTAACTCTGCAACTAATCTTTGTTAATCTTGAGCAAGGCATTTAAATCCGGGGAATAAGCCTGTTCTTCTCAGCCCCCGTCCCCCCAGCCTATCTGTACAGTGAAAAGGAAAACAAATAGAAGCAAAGTTCACAGCCTTGTGATTTTCCCTTCTGACAAGAGGAAAGTAGCATCGTGTCCTGAGTCTGCTCTGAAGTAAATCCTCCTGTCCTGCCATATCCTATGAACAACAACTGAAGACCTTAAGAGAAAAGCTGCTTTCGGACCAATTATCAGTTGCTTTTAGTTAAAGCATGGAAATCTCTACTCTCGCCATGTACCATTGCCTTGCTTTTGTCTGGTATTTTTTTGTTGCCTATTCCATCACACACATAAGAACAGAAGAGCGGCCATCTGAAGTGTTCCTTTACGGTGGGCAGTGGAAATATTTGACAGTCCTCAATCTGGTAAGCAAATCGTGTTGTACAGTGATACCAATATGTCTATTTGTTTTTCTGCCATCTGCGCCTCAAGACACATGCAGCTGGTATATTTGCTGCTGTTAAACTGCTTCCTTTAACAGTTTACACCCCAAAGGAAACTAAACAGGGAGCCATGATTGTGCTGTGAAATGTATTCACAGGTTTCATGCAGAAAAAAATATTGGCTAGTGAGCTGCTTGGCTTTCAGAAAGTACTTTGAAGCTGGCTGCCTTCTTGTAAAAGAGACAATCTGTCAGTGACGAGAGGGAGAGAAAAGTAGGTGTATGTCCAGCCAGGACTCACGCAAGTTTGGTGCCTGTTTTGCAGCCTTTAATTCAAAGCATTACAATGCTGCTTGGAGTTTTATTTCAATTCTTTTAAATAGGCTTTGATGTCCTGTAAATTACAGAAAAGGTAAAACAAAGCAGAGCACAGTGTTAATTGAGCCATTCAGAGTATACTCTTAGTTTGACAAACAGTTGAGAATATCAGAGAAAGAAATTCCAGCCTGTGGAGCGTGGTGCTTGTGCCATTACTACATGAGTTTTAGCAGTGCTATCAACTGGTTGCTGCATTTCCTAAAAGTACACAGAAAAACACAGACTGTAATTTTTTCTGGTTTCTCTAATATGCTAACATTTCACAGGATAGAAATTAAAGTGAAAGCATGTGATATACCCCAGGGGAAAAGGCTTATTCAGAATCCAGGGGGTTTCGTCAGCAGCTCATGGAAATGTTAGTGGTGGGGTGGAAAGGCCAGGCTTGTGGTGAGCTTTCCTCCAAGGTAAAAAGTTCAGGGACACTTACTAACTTGAAAGATGACTGCAAGGACCCCTGTAGCTTTTATCTATTATGTGTGACTATCAGAGTTAACTATCAGCGGGAGGTTTGGTCTGGGGTATGTTTGTCTCTACTCTTACTCTTCATAGGGAAGAGTTCTCGTGGTGGAGTTCAATGGAAGCCTAAAAGCGCCTTAGCACTAAGTGGGGCTTTTGGAGACCTCCAGCAGGATAGGAAATTTTGTTCTCTTCCACCCTCAACCATTTTGTGACTCTAAAACATTTGCAACCAAGAGGCAGTGAATAGCATGTGAAGTGGCTACAACAACTGGGGGGTTAGAGAGCCACACGGCTCTCCCCAGTGGCCAATCTGGCTGCAGAAGGAGGAGCACACGTATCATCGCAGTCAGGGTGGCATTTGTATTGTTAATTTCTATGTTTTCTGTGTATATTTTTGGAGGATAGTTGGCCCCACTAAAGTATCAGCCATATTTTCAGGCAAAACAGCATCTCCACCCTCACCCACTGTCAACATTATAAAGACATCTACCACCCAGTATATGACATAGCTCTAAACCACGAGATCAAGAGGGTAAAGTAAGTAACCCATCTCACAGTATTTTGAGTTGCAGAAATATTCATTGAAATTATTATCCAGCTTCCTTTATTGATAAGCGGTGGATGATCAGGGAAAGGCTGCGCAAGACAAGAGTACATATAAGCATAAAATGAACTTTCCATGGCTCTACCATCCCACAAGCATACCAACTGTAGTGCTTTGACCCTGGTTGGACACCTGGTGTCCGCTAAAGCCACACTCTCACTCCACTCTGCAACTAGATAGAGGTGAGAAAATATAACAAAAGGTTCATGGGTTGAGATAAGGACCATGAGAGATCCCTTACCGATCTCCATCATGGACAAAACAGACTCCAAGTGGGGATATTAATTACATTTATTGCTAACAGAATCAGACCTTGAGAATGAAAAGCAAATAAATCTTAAAAATACCTTCTCCATCCTACCCCGCCTCTCTTTCCAAGTTCTACTTCCTTCCCCTCAGCAGCCCGGCGAGATGGAGAATGGGGGTTATGATCAACTGTTGTTTCTCCTGCTGCTCAGAGATAAAGTCCATCCCTTCCTTCCCATGGGGTCCCTCCCACGGGAGACAGTCCTTCACAAACTTTTCCAGTGTGAGTCTATCCCATGAGCAGCAGCTTTTCAGACACAGGCTGCTCCAGCATGGGTCCCCCACAGACCACAGGTCCAGCCAAGAAAACCAGCATGGGCTCCTTTCCGCACAGATCAGCAGCTGCCTGCTAGGACCCTGCTCCAATATGGGCCTCCCACATGGTCACAGCCTCCTTCAAGCATCCACCTGCTCTGTGGGCTCCTTTATAGGCTGCAGGTGGATCTCTGCACTCCTGTGGTCCTCCATGAGCTGCAGGGGCACAGCTGCTCCACCATGGTCTTCACCATGGGCTGCAGGGGAATCTCAGTTCTGGCACCTGGAGCACCTCCTCCCCCTCCTTCTCCACTGACCTTGGTGTCTGAACTGTTGTTCACATGTTCTCACTTTGCCCTTCTCTGGCCCTTCTTCTTCTTCTTTAGTGGTATGGTTTAGATGGTTTAAATGGTTTAGATGGGATAGATGTTAGACTGATGTTGGGTAGGTTGTTAACCTAGGTAAAGGTTGGACTTGATGATCTCCATGGTCTTTTCCAACCTTATTAATTCTGTGTGTAATTCTGTGTGACTGCCATCTTTGTCTGCTCAATAAATTTTTTTTTCTTTCTTATTAAATGTGTTATCTCAGAGGCATTACTATCATTCCTGGTTGGCTCAGGCTTGGCCAGCAGTGGGTCCATCCTGGAGCCAGCTGACATTGGCTTTACTGGACATGGGGGAAGCTTCTGGCAGCTTCTCAAATAAGCCAACCCAGTAGCTCCCCCACCCCTCCACTACCAAAATCTAGCCGCAGTAACCTAATGCACTAACCTAGACAGAAAATAAATCCAGGCCGAGGCAGCTAATAACTATTCAAAGACTTCCCTTCATCTATCTAAAGGACAAACATTTATTTTCATACTTCTAGTACTTTCCTTACCCTGCATGCTCTGAGGCAAAAGTGCCTTGCATGAAAGAACAGTTTGTTAGTGCAAACTTGCTTCCTGACAACTAACCTGGATTCCTCCTTATTTTTGTTTTGTAATTTAATCATCCATCCCTGTTCACATTTTCTTTGCCACTCATTAGAGACCTCTACCAGATTTTCCTCTCAGTTACTCTTTTCTGGAAGCTGGAAGTCAAAGCATTTTTCATCTCTCTTCACAAAGGGTTTCTTCTGTCCTTAAAGCATCCTTGTCACCCTTTGCAGCAGTTTTTCTAGTTTTCAGGAGCGGGGAGGCTGCAGTGGTTGTGAGCACAGATAGGTTTATACAGTGGCCTAAAGGTGTTTCCTTGTTGTTTATCTCATCTTGACAACTCTTAAATCACTATTTGTCTTTTTTGATCACTGGTAGGCAAGAAGATGACAAGTTGACGGAACTATCCATAGCGAGTCCAGTATTTCTTTCCTGGATGGCAATAGCTAATTTAGAACCCACTGTTGGAAAATATACAACTGAAGCTGCTTTGGTGTTTTTTGTTGTTTTGGGGTTTGTTTTTTTTTCTGAAATACATTACATTGCATTTATTGCATTTATCAACACTGACTTTTGCCTACTATTTGACCTCTCAGGCACTGAGTATCCTGAGATTCTTTGGCAATTTTATGGTCAGGTTTCACTTTGACAGGTGGAAAAACAAATATCACAAAGGTTTACCACCTCAATATTTGCCCCCCTTGCCAGCTCATTTACAGATCTGCTAAACAGCAGATCTCCAATCTTCAAGAGTGGAGAGCCCTTGCTCCACTTCCCCAGTCCTTTGTCTCCCATCTTTTAAATACTCATTGAACTGATCCTGATGCTAAAATAAAGCTGTCAGCTGACAGAGGGATGGTTGAAGATATTATGTATCTCTCATACAGAAAATGTGGCAATGGGACAGGGTATGTAAAATTACTCCTTTATGGCAGGCAATCCTCCTACATAGATGTGGTGGGGGTTTTTTTTCAAGAAAAGATTGTTGAAAAATGAAAGGAGATAGGGAAAAGAAATGCCCTCATCTCGGCATATCCCACTGAACTGGGAAAAAGGTGGTAAAAGATTCTTGAGCTGCTGTATAAGACAGGAAGAGGATGAGAAGAGAATATGTCCCGAGGTGCTCTGGAGCTTCTGTGGGGCGCCACAGGACCTAAAAGAGTTGTCTCATGGTTTGGCATTAAGCCACTTCCCGTTGCTGCTGAGGGACATCAAGAAACAGGAGGTGGCTGTCAATCACACACACACCCATCAGGTGTACATCCCTCCCATGCATTAAATTTCTGCCGGTTTGGAAGCAGTCCCAGGAAACAACAGCAGGGATGTTGGGAGATACAGACATGGAGAAGAAGAGCAGCAAAAGCTTCACACAGGTCTGTTCTGGTTCAGTGAATCTGCTGCACTGGACAGGGATGAGTGGTGCCTTGGAGATTTCCCCAGAGCCAGGCACAGCCTTTGTCCAGCTCTTTTGCCTGTGTCCTGCCAGACTCTGATTGCCTGGCTTCTGGCACTGGCTGTCTGAATCATTTGGAAGTTTTCCCTCTAAAATTCTTCTTGTCTCTTTGGAATTGTGTTTAAAAATTTCCTTCTGTGGAAAGCTGCTGTGGCCAACTCATTCTGATCCGAAATGAAAATACTGGGAAAAGTGACATTTTCTGGGGACAGAAATGCCACTTGTCTCTTAGCTCTGCTGGAAGATATGACCCTCTTTTAGCACCTCATTCAATTCCTTGCTAGTCATGTGGCTCTCCCAAGAGAGCTACAGCTCTGACATTATTTCAGATTTGTCTTCTTAATGATCATAGCAATCAAGATTCAGAAAGGAAATATTTTTATAGAGGGAGGAGGGAAAGACAAGTGGGTGTTGTATCAAAGGAGTTCATTGACTGATTATTGAGCGAGCAGAAATAATAGATAAAAACAGTTTTGTATTCATTCATCTGTACAAAACAGTACAAGCTGAATCATTCATTGCCTGAAATATCTGACCTCATAAAAATCTGCTCACTGCTGTAAATCTATTAGTAAATCACTGTATAATGAGCACACTGCATCTTTAAAAACTATTAATTTCATTCCTGCCCCAATTTGTTTCTCACACTTTTGTCTTTCATAATGGAAATACTTTTCAATTCTCCTGAAAGCTGTTTTGTATTTAGTTCAAAATAGGCCCCAGTATTTAGTATAGATATTTTCCAGGACACTATCATATGAATGGATGTGCGTCTACATTAAATGTTGACTGTTATGTCTAATAACTTGCTCAGAATATTAGATTTATCCCTCCCTTAAGGGCAGAGCTTGGAGCCTGATTTATTTGTACTAGCTGGAGATTTTAATATACACATATGGGAAGATCTTATACACAAAAGTAAATCATGTCGGGTTAGTTAAACAGAAACACCCTTTTGATCACTGCAACAGATAAAAATTGAGGTTTGTCTTTGTCACTTTGAGTTTCACTTTGGAAAATCAGTCTGGCCAAATTAAATGTTTCTACAGCACCTAGCACCATGGAACTCTGCAGGGTCTAGAGGGGAAAGCAGCCTCTCTCCAGCAGAGATAATCATATCCATATTCTCCTCCTTGAGTTAATCATTAGCTTTCTGAATGCTTCCAGTCTTCCTTCTGTTCATGTGGGAATACTTTAGGGAATCCTCTCTATTTACAGCCAGCGGATTTATATTCCATGAGTGACTGTGATGAATTTGTGAGTGCCAGCACTGCTGCTCGAGAAATTCACAGGACATCTGGAATAATTTGACATTTTCGTGTAAATTTTCTTATTTTTAATGTCAACATTTTCCCTTTAGTGGAGGGCTGCAAGGTTTGAATACATCTTTCTTACAGGAATAATCTATGTGGGTTTGGAGGTCTGACTTGAATCTGCTGGGGCTGCACAATGACAGACTGAGCATTACTAGGGATAATTCTAGCTAAGTTCAGTCTTCAGGCTTCAAAATTATAATTATAATTTGTATAATCTTCCATTGCTCCTGGAAATACAGAGACTGAATACACTGAACTGTTTGAAACCCCTTAGAAAGTTCAGTGATGAACAAGGGCATAGCTACAGCAGCACGAGTCCAGGTTCCTGAAGCTGAGCTCAAACTTCTTTAGGAGCTCTTCTCCATGTTCAGTCAGAAAAATGGGTCAGGTTACCCATTCAGATAAGCATTCTTCATACAGAAGATAACATTTCCCTCCCCTGTGTATGACAAAATATTTACCAGACTGGGAATGTGGCTGTTTTGGGACTGTTTCTTTTCAGAAATGTTTGTTTTCATAAATGTTTGTTTTAGTTAACTTTGAAGCAGGGAAAGAAGTGGCCTATCCCTGTCCCATGATTAATGTAAGGCTGACCATGAACAAGATAATAATAGCCCCATCCTCTGGGAACCAGGCTTCTCCCTAATTGCTTTATTGGCAATTAGTCACCATGTGTCACCAGACTGTCACCACCCTCATGCTCATTTTTCATGCTTTTTACAGAAAGTTACTGCTGACTCTACAGCGTATAACAAGAGCTTCTGTTTATTACCAGGCTTTTCTTAGCTCTTCAAGGACTTAGTATTGGTGCCCTGGAGAGGCTGAGAACTGGGCCTTGAATATGCGTTTGTGTCTAAGTACACTGCAGTCCAGCATGGACTTTTCTGATCCAGACTCATGACTTGGAGGGCTGAATCTCTACTGACTAAGATAGCGCCTGCAGTTAGAGAGGCTAATTTTGATAATGAAGAGAGAAAACCCCACATTTAAAAGAGCTGGTTTAGGTGCCTCAGTATTAAACAAAACTATATATGGGTTCTGATGAAGTTACTTTTTTATGTAAAAATGTGGCTGCTTACCCAATGCTTTGCAGCTGAACTGAGTGATGCACCACCTCTGATACCTTGTTCTGGGTGAGTCAGGGCCAGTTACCCAGGCTGTGTCAGCACCTCCTTTCCTCCATTCCTGCGGGTCTGCACAGGGAGGGAAGACACTCCACCAGTGGTACATGGCTGCAGTCTACTGTGGTGACTCTCTGGACTGCAGCAAGGATAGACAAGGAAGAATGTATCTTTTCCCTTTGCTAGGAAGACACAAAATGTGTGTTGATTTTTCCAGATAACTGTAAACTATTGTAATTCTGCTGCCCAGGAAGACCGTCTCTGCAAACTAAAGCTTGCAGAAGCCCTTGTTTGACAACAGGCATGATGAAATCATAGTTCCCTCCTCCCTTCAGATATGTTGATAATAAAGGAATTTCTGATGGAAAAGCATTGCACTAGTTCTATCACCTCCCGAGCACCACCCTTCTTGGGTTTTTTTCAGAAATTGATGAAGTAATCAGCCACAACTTCAGACACTTGCTCTAAATAAATGTCTGATTCAGAGTAAGATCATGGCAAAACAGATCTCGCACTGGAAGATGTAACCCTCTTTCCATTTAAGTATTGCTGGCTGGTCCAGTGTTTGCAGTAGGCTGCATTTCCCATATTGCATTACTCTGGGACAACCTAGCCTTAAAAAGAAGAGGCCACTATGTGAATTAACTGAAATGAACTGAACTGAACTGACTTGGTGCTGAATGCAGGACCGTGGGAGAAATACTTTTCTTCAAGGCTCTGCCTTTGCTTGTCTGACAAATCTTGCTCATCTTGATCTGCTGTGTAGTGTTAGGAGAGAAAATGAAGCAATCAGTAAAGCAATATTGGCTTAAACCACAATGTTCTGACAATTTCACACATAATTTGCAGAATTCTGTTTCGCACTGTGCACTTACCTAATTCTTTACCAAATCCTCCTAGCACCCTCCCCAAATAATGCCACCCTCATTACTTGTAAATGATTTAAAGAAAGAAAAAACCCCTCGAACCAAAACACAGCCTCCCAACCCTAAATTTCATTAGTTATAAATAATTTTATGTAAACTTAACTAAAGCTTCAGTTCTAGCTAGTGAAGTCTGTATCTCTGCTTCTAAGCACTTGAAATCCTTTATTGAATCCCTGTGAGTTCAGCAAATGAGGTTCTGGTTTTGGCAGCTTCTGCACCTAATTTTCACATTATAGCATTTTGAACTACTTGACACTGATATCAACTGCACCATGAGTTCCTAGAAAGAAGAACCTGGGTTGGTTAAATGGTGGGGAAAAAAGCTATCTAGCAATTGCTTTACAGGAAACATTTCCTGGCATATTTTGTTCTCTCCTGCTTAGATACATCCAATGTCAACAATTAACATAGGAAGTGTAAAGGATCTGGCTTTCAACATGTCCTTCCACTTCACCCATTTGAATCACATCACACATCTCTGTTTAGTCTATTAACTGAGATACTGTTAAAGTTATCTCCTGAACAACTTTATTTAATCAGTTTCAGTTAGTAAAAAAGATTTAGCCAACAGCTATTTCCCTCACACTGGCTTGCAGCTCACGAACAAAATAGCTCCCTGAAGAGCAAGAAGAGATTTCATTGAGGAACCTGCTAATGAAAGCTGGATGAGTTTCCCTCATTAGGTGTAATTACTTTAGTTTTTGCAGGCTGTCTTCTATGGGGTGTCCTTCCTGGCTGATGTGTTGAGACTAATTAAGAAATTGCGATGTGCTAAGTGCATAATTTCCAGCAGAGACCTTCTTTTCAGTGTCCTGGCTTTCCCAGTGTCCACAGTAAGTAACCTTTGTCTCTGTATGTGAAAATGGCATTTCAATAAATGATTAGAGTGTATAGCATTACATATATGAATATAAAATAGATAAGAGCTAAAGACTTTCTTTTACCATTGAATTTGCAATGGATTTGGACTGCTTAAAAGAAGAAGCAGTGCTGAGCCTGTCATGATTGGAAGCAAAGCTTCTTGCACAAACGTTAGGGTTGCTGTCCTCGAGTGAACACAGATTGACCCCAAAGGGTAAATGAGGTATAACCTATCCGTTAATCTCACAGTCCAAATAGCTGTGGATTTATCAACTCAAGGCAGATTTATCAACTCTAAAGGGCAGTATAGAGCAGGAGGACATGAGAGGGTACCTAAAAGACAGCAAAACATCACATCTCCTTCTCTGATGCCAGTGTGGCTTTAAATAAGCACTGGAGAGAAACAGATTCACGGAAAAATAATTATAGTCACAGCCTACGTCAGATTCATCATGGATCACCTACTCCCTCACAGACAATGCTGTTTATCAAAATGCCGTGGGTTGGACAGGAACTGATGGGTTATTTATACATGTAGGTACGCTCTGTGAGAGTGATGCTTGCAGCCACCTCTGAATCTCAGAGGGCTGAGAAGTACTGCTTAAACATGGTCCACAAGCAGCTCAGCTAGCTGGCTCAGTAAAAAAGTCCTGCCAGGGATGCAGTCAGAGAGACTGGCTAATTTATCTTCCCTGCACAGCAGTGTTCATGATGATGCTGTCATATCCCCCCAGGCATCCGCACCGTGCCCGCAGGACAGAGGCACAGTCTCATTCTTCCAGTATCTCATACTCCTGATTTCCAACCCCAAGCACAAAATGTGTTCAAATATAAAGCCAGGCTAAAAAAGTGAAAATCAGCTTCCAGGCATCAGTAGCTGATATCAGGGATCATTTCCTCCAATTAAGTCCTCCCAGTGTAAATCCTGCTCTATTGGGAAAACAATGGGTGCCCACAGTGCAGCTTTCTCCTGTAGTTTCTGAATTAGGCTTATGAATTGTGAAGATAAGGATAGGTTTGTGTGAACTGTTTTACCAAGATCTAGTTTTACTTTGTTACTGAGGAAAGTAAAGGCTTGACAGACAGTTCCTTGTGGAGAATTCCTGGGCCATCAAAAGATCCCATCTGCAAAGGGAAAGAGTGGGGCAGGGGGGAGGGAAAAGGCAGTTTTCCTTGGGTCCCACAGAAAATGTCAGTGTTGGCAGTATATAAAGGAGATTTTTTTTTCTCCCAGTATCAACACAGAACACTGCATCTCCGAATAAATGTGAGATCAATGTGAGTTTATCTGGCAAAATCAAAATTTTCCTATCAGAGATGTTTTGCCTTTTCAGAAATGAAATCACTAGCCAAATCCTATCAGTTATGTTTGTCTTTAATTTCTAAATTTCTTTCATTTTGCATGTTGTTCCAGTTTGTGTGTATATCCTTTTGGACACTATATACCTACAATCGAGAGCTGGTTTACCCCAAAAGCCTTGATGGAGTCATCCCGCTTTGGTTAAACCATGCTATGGTGAGTAAGAAACACCTCAGCCTCTTGCAGAGAAGAGGGAGAGTTTGTATGTGTCCCACCATTGCATTGTGTCACTTTCCAGAAGAGTTTCTCAGCTTCTTCTTTCTCACCTCCTCCTTCCTGCTTATCTGAATTTGATGTTGAGCTGTACACAGCAAGCAGATGCATATGCTTGAAGATGTCTCAAGAAGCCTTTTAGCACACAAGGAACGTCAGTGAATTGGTGCTTGTCAAACCTCTGAAGTCAATGAAATGATGTGTAATCATAAGGAAATAAATCTCACTTACTGTAGCTCATGAAAGAAATTGTATCTGCTAACAGAAGCATCTGAAATACAAAATGGCTGGGACTGTAACAAAGGAGATTTTAATTTTTAAAAAGGTGAAATTACTGAAGAAAATCTGACAGGCCTACAGCTAGTAAGCTAATGTGTGCACAGCTTTGAGTAACTGGATTGCAATGATTGTTTACAGATTTTCTATAAATACTTTCCAGATTTCTCCTTCATTTGCTCTGACCATTTTTATGATGTGTTGAATAATCACATATTTCTCATCAGTCAAGTGTAAGGAGGCTGACAGTAACATGGAAACTGTGGGTGGATTGCAAGGTCAGGGAGGCCTCGTGGGGCCAATGGGAAGGGGGAGAGAAGGGAGAGGTTCAGTGCTAGGCTGAATCAGAGAAGCCAGAAAGTATGAAATAATTGCACAGAAGAATCATTTCTCTCCAGACTTCATTTCTTAAGAACAGTGCTTTGCAACCCACTGCAGCAGTTCCCAATGAGTGTTGGGGGTAAATGTGGGAGGTTTTAGGTGTCTGGTTGAGGACAGCTGCTCAAGGTTTGAGCAGCCACTTGATTTAGACAGACATATTCAGAGATCTGTGACTGGAATACAAACACAAATAGGCATGTCTGCATTGCTGATGCTTGAGTGATAAACCTCAGCCATCATGGACTTTTAACCCCATTGCCTACTCTCTGTTCACCAATTCATCTCCACCAGAGCCTTTTTGTGGCTGTCCAAACCTCTGCATGGATGCAAAAGGGCACCACTCTCTCTTAAAGCCATCATCCTCCAAAACGATTCTTCATGTCCTCAGCATCATGCTGTTTTCAGGCCTAGGATTCAATCTGGGCAACTGGTTTAAAATCTTCACAGTGGTGGAGGTGCCAGGGAAGGGGGGGAACCAAGTAAAGCTGAGAAGAGATAGATTTTGGTGCTTGTTTTAATTCCAGTAAACAGCTGAGAATTTGCCCTTTCTGTTTCCACATTTGTTTATGACATGGGAAGGTTGAGAGGAGCTAGGGCATGCATTTTTATTTCATGTGCAAGAACTCTTTGCAGGAATCCCTCAAACATATTAGTTAGAACTTCTTTCTTACTTTACCTACATCTACATTTCATAACAGAGTCATTCTGACAACAACAAAAAAGCTTTTCCATATCAGAAATGTCAAAAACAGGTTTTAAAAATGGAAAACCAGTTCTTTCTGAAAATTATTTTGACGAGAAAGAAGTTTCACATAAAGCAAACCTCTATCACAACCTAGTATTTTATTTCTAGAGCTCTTAATACGCTGCAAGCATCTTGTGCTTGACAGTTCCTGGGTGGCAAATTTTCCTTCCAGTCACTATCAAGTGTAAAACATCTGCCATCAGCATAGACTGATTCCTGCTATTGACAATTCTTATGTTTTGGCACACCTTCCAGCAGGTGCCTTCAGGCTTAGCTGAGGCATTTCTCTCTTCCAACACAAAGTGTCTGTTGGAAACACCAGGAGATCAACACTTTCAGGGACAATCTTTACATCCTGATTGCCAAGCAGACACACTCTTTCTTTGGGTTCATTTCCTTGCACATTACTATACGTCGTGGCTCTGAGATTCCAGGCATTTCATAGCAGATTGAGGCAGCATGTAGCTGGCTTTGGTGGAAAAAGACATTCGTGTATCAATAGTAAACATTACTGCCATATCATTTGCAGTGGGAGTGTTTTTTTAAAATCTTGGTCTATTTTAATGTTGTAAATAAAGAAAGCATATGTTGTTATGTAACTGTAGAATAACCATGCAAAACCACTTCAGGAATACCAAACTGCTTGACTTTGTGGTGATGATTCAGCACCTTCCTTGAAAAAAATGAACTAGCCATTTTTTTTCCTCACATTAACTTCTCTTACAATTGGAAAGGGTTATTGCCTATCTGGTAGCCCAGAGGGAGCATTATAGTTTAGGCAGGTTTTTGCGCTCTGTACAGCAACATCTTCTGTTTTGCTGAAAGGATGGCTAATGCAGAAAGGAGTTGAAGAAGAAAAATATTCCAGACTATCTGTGTTTTTCTCTTGCTTTTCTACTGAGTTTAACCTAAAGGGTGAGCCTTAGTTTCCACTTCTGTTTACCTGGGATGATTATGTTTTATCCTCTTTATAAAAACCTTTGTGCTTCATGGATTAAAAAACCCCACCCTACTCTGTGTCTCAAGCACAATTATTTTATTTGAACAAGATTTTTGAAGTGGAAGATAGCTAAGAGAGAAGATATGTTGGCCAATTTGTCAAATGAATTCATTTGTTTCTTTCCCAGTCATCTCTTTTCAAGCAACATCTGGATACTCTCCAAAAGGCGACTAACTGCTGGAGACAGCTTGGATTAAACTATATGCATGTATTATTCAACTTCATGGCAGTAGTGGGGAAAGCTACAATTTGAGGGATCTGACAGAACTGAATGCTAAACAAAGAGAGGCAATTGTGGGTCAGAAGAGATAACTCAAAAACATTTTAATCTATAACAAAAGATACACATCAACATTGACCAGATGTGTTCACAAAAAATGTTTTTTTGTAAAAGAAGGTTTATATTTTCAGTCTGTAGGGCACAGTTCTTACAGAAAGCATCATTTTCTTTATTTTCAGGCTGCAGCTAAGTTTAGTTTGGCCATCTCTTTTTCTAATTTACTCTGTAGCCGTGTTACCCTCTCACCTTTACAAAAAACAGGATTTTAGTGTCCTGGGGACTTTACTGGCACATTGTTATGAACACTGCATGTTCAGAAGACTTTGTAAGGATAGAAAAGGAGGAATGGTAAATGGAGGCACAGAAGGAACATGTCTTACCTGGAAGAGTTTCAGCAAAGATGACAACAGATCCCAGAAGCTTCTTTGCATTTTCCCCTGTTGCAGCAAAGCAGTATTTGAATGTAAGAAAAGAAAATGCAAGGGAGTGAGAAAACAAGCTAGGTGCATACAAGCAATTTTCCTTCACTGATGTCCTGACAGTAAAAATACCAGCAAGACTCACTATGTCCCCTCCCGTCTTGGAGATTCTTGCTATATACAAGCTGCCTGTGTTCTGCCTACCTAGCTAAACGTTACCCTCCCTAGTGTGTACATAACTACATCAACAAAAATAGTACTTTGGATCAGTGTGATTTACTTCCATCTGGAAAAAAATAAGTTATATGAATATCCTCTCCTGTGAGAGTATCTGGGAAGGATTATATCTTACTACAGCTATTTTAGAAATCTGCTGCATCACTAACCAAAAAAAGGGGTGCAAAATCTGTTTGTAGAGCAAAGCCCACTTGTTCAGGCCACTCTAACTGCATGACCACTCAAGGTGTGTACATAAGAACAACCTCAAGTTCATCTTTGATGATCTTAATTCTTTTTGTAAGTGGTATTTAATGCTTATTAATTCTTGCATATTTACACAAGAGAGAAACATTTCCATTTGTTTGTATTTTACAGTATCTCAATTTTAAGCTGTCTGGCAACTATGGTAATTCATAGGCTTCCAATTACATCCAACTTTTGACAAAGAAGAAGAAGAATGTGTGTGTGAGGGATATGGCACACAAAATTAATCACCCCACGCATTTAAGAGCAAAGATGCTTAGCTTTTCCCGGCAATACATAGATTTTTTTGAAGTTTCTATTTTTATTGACATAAGCCCATTTCCTCAGGGAGGAAGTTCGTGTTTCATGGACAAATGTTATAGCAGGGAATCCTCCTGGGCTGCTGGTACCCTGGCGTGCACAGGTGCAGCCTGTGTAACCCACCCTGCGAAGGAACAGCTGGAGACAAATATTCCGCAGAAAAGGATGTGTCACTTCAGTCTCATGTCAGTCTCCAGCTGCAGTGCAACATCAGTTTCTTAGACTACACATCTAATATCAGGGAGAAATGCAATTAAAATTCTGGCATTGACATTGAGACAAAATATTTGCTAGTAAGCAATAGGATATCCAGGGCCTTATTCCCAAAGACGCTTGCATGAAGGCAAGAAATTTTATCTCTGAATTTCTTTGATCATACATTTGGCCTGATGTTTCATCCATTTTTCACAATAGCACTCCCAAACTACCCACACGTCTAAGAAGACAAAAAATTCATGTTGTTTTTCAGATGAGCATGAATGGACCTGGAAAGGGCAGAAACAAATAGTAGATGACAGTCTGGAAGGGAGTGCTGCTGGAATTAAATTGAGCTATAGCTTCCTGACTAATCTGACACCATACCTGCTCAGTAACAGGACTCCTTGTGCCTCCTGCCCTATCCATAAAATAAATGTTTCCCTGAAAATGCACCAGTGGCTGGGAATATAAAAGATGTAGCAGCTCTAAGAGAGAATTATTTTTCTAACTAACAATGGCAATGTACTAGTTAAAGAAATAAGATGAACAACAATGCTTAAGCCCTTTCCACCCTGATAAATAAAGAGAGGTTAAGAGAGGAAGAAAAATGTATAGGCACAGATTGTAAAAGAAAATTTAGAAGGAGGCATTTGAATGAAGGCAAAAAAATAGTAAAACAAATCGAAAGAGGGAATTTGTTCCAAAATTCAGCCAAGAAAAGAGTGAGCACACAGAGATTCAGAAAATTATGAGTATGAAACTAAACAGAGGTCATAGTGACAGGAAGCCATTTAGTTTTATTATGCTCTGATGACACAGGCTGTAATTGTTTATGAAAGCATCCAAGTGAAGGAAATTTCCATAGACAAGAGGACGTTTCCCGACAAAGAGCTGAATATCTGAGTAAACACCTCGAGGGTCAACTAATGAACACTGGCTTACAAGCCTCATAGGGCAGCACCAAAGTGAGTTTTTGATTTTTCTTTGCAGTAATAACATACCGATGGAAAAGATAGATGCATGAGTATTGGCCACTAGTGGTTGTCAGCACACAAGCTCTGTGGGGACTTTATATGAAAGAAGAAACATGGGCAGTTTTTCAAAAGTGCTCGATAGTCTCCAACTGTGCCCAGTGGAGTTTAGTTTGGCCAATGGCAACTGTTTGTGAAAAAGTCCCTCCCTAAAGTCTCACATGTTAATAAGAAGCAGACATGGAGGGTATGTAAATGCAAAGGAATTAGAAACAAACAGCTATGGTCAACTGAGGCTTCATTTCCTTCACTCTGGAGTCAAACAAGGTCAAATTGAGTCAACTACGACACACGCGTTAGGCATACGAGTGATCTCAGCAGCTCTGGGGAGATTATTCATGGTCTTAAAACTCAGCCTAGGCTGAAGCCTGCAGCTGAACACAATTTTTACACAACCCTGTCTTCTCAACCCCAGGAAAGTCTCTTTTTACTTGTATCCTCAATGGCAAAATGAGGATATAGCATTAAATAAATACACAAATGACTCAAAATATGGGAAGTAAAAATTCCATATGGACTTATCAGGCAGTGGAAAAAATATTCAGAGAGGACTATTTATCTCAGTTTAAACTCATGAACCTGAAATGTATCCCAGGAAACATATAACACAGGGTAGGAAACAAAAAGTAAAAAAACAAGAAAATGTTCTTCTCTGCAGGAGATGAGTTTATATTCCAATATTTTAGATAAAGTTCAACACATGTTTAAGAAACTTTCTTCCCCCTGTATTCATATGCCAGAGTTTATGAGAAACAAAAAGAAATTTGCCATTTTTTAACTAGTTCAGATTTACGTGAGTTTGTCAGGAAAAAGACTAAAAAGAGACATAAAGAATATAAAAATTGAGTGTTTGGAAGCATAGTTCAGATTAAAAGGGTCATTAGTTAACTAAACATCTCTAGCAATTTTGAAAGTCCCACAACTTTTATGTTTTCACTACAGAAATAAATAGAAATCCCCAGCTTTTAAAATACTTCTGCTCTTGCAAAATTTATACGCTGAAAGCTTTCCTCAGCAAACAGAGATTGTTAAGCAAGTAAATACATTAATACTTCAAAGAACATTAAAATAAGTACTAACAGGATTCCTGCCTTGGAAAAAGCTCTCTGATTCAGTTTGGTTCATTGATAGCCTGATCAGTGCACACGCTATTGTTTTAGCTTGTTTTCCTTACCTTGGAGCAAAAGAGGTTTTTCTCTCCCTCTGTGATAATTATTTTTTGACAGTTTCACTGTTTATATGTGAAACTGAGAAACTGTTAATTGAAATAAAAAATGAGTCACTGTTTCCAGCATTTTTTGCCAATGTTTTGATCTGTGTCAATCTGAGTTTAATTATTAAGTTTTCTTTAAAGGAAGAGGCAAAACTGTATATTTTAATTTAGCCCCATGCAAATACTGCATTCCTCAGACATAAGTCAGTTTAAGGATAGGAATCTTAGCTAAATAGGGTTGAAAGTTTATTTAATGACTATGCACTAGAGACTTACGGTTAAAAATAACTCGAATGAGAAAATACTTTTTTTTTTAATTTTATTGAGAAGGATGTGAGAAGCCTTTAAAGCCTTTCAGCAAATATGATTAAACATGATATATGATCTATCACTAACGATGTTGCCAAAGTCAACGTCTCTCGGCTGTGAGAGGGAAATCATGTGGAAAGCCAACTGTGTGTCTTAGGCAAAGGGCAGGCTTTGCACCCTGTAGCCATCCTCATGTTCCTCTGGTGTCTGCTATATAAATACGCATCTGCTGTCATAAACACGCTCAGCTATTCGATAGAAATTCCTCTGTGATTTTATTGTTAATGGACAAATTTGGTGGGATGGAAACACATGAAACCTTCAGTAAATTCTGGGACAGCAGAAGCTCAAGGGAAGATTTTCCCATATGTTTACTGGCCTGGGATATACAGGTACATAAGAAGGAATTGGTGGGGGAGAAGAAAAAAAAAAAAAAGCTTTATATATCCTCAAAGTAAAAATGATAAAGCAAAAAAACTTCATCCTGTTATAGAAATATGTCTTAAGAAGGCATTTACAAAGCAAATATAAATGAATCTATATAAAAAGTATGTCTAGTTAATGTACATGGCAAAATATTTTTTTAAAGATACAATTATTGGAACAGAAGACACAGCACAGTCATGTAACAGTGACATCATTGGATTAGAGAACAGAGCAGCTTTCCTATGTCAACTCTAAACTTGGATGTTTCCAAAAGGAGTAACTTTCAAATTTCTATTGATGTACAGGCCTGAGTGTTTTCTCTAACTCTGTGCAAGTGGAGGAGCCTGTTAAGCAAATCAGTGTTTTCTAAATCGACACAGAATAAAAAGATCTCCCAACAGTCTTTTGCATTCAAGACCAGTTTGCTGTTCATCAGCAGAGCCAATGCATTATATTGTAGAGCAGTAGGCTGTCCCTCGCCACCCCTAGCTTGTTGCTCCCTGTATCATGCTCTCCACATGTTGTGTGTGTGCTGCTGGAGGGTGTGTATAAAGTTACATCTCTCTTCAGGAAAACTGAGTCACTAACCCTTGGTACTACACATGATGGATACGGAACACTCACCAGTTGCAGTCATCACTGTATCAACCTCTTAAGCCTTTGAAACTTCTCATTTTCCTTTCCTCACTACATATAAGAGTGCACTCAATGCATTCATGATTTTTATGCCTGTCTTTGGGCTCCTTTCCTGTTCATACTTGCTTGAATGTTTGTGCTCCTCTTTTCTGGGCATGCTCCAAGTTATCTGCACCTGTCAAAATGGGGTGCTGTAAATCACAGCGCCAGCTAAAGCCTAAAAGTGAGGACAAAGTGCAAGTTTTCCATCACTGCTCCCTTGCATGGCCATTTTGGTTTTTTTTCAAGGACAAACTATTGACCACTTATGGAAAATAAACTCTTCTTTTAATCATTCTAAAAGCAGCTTAGCAGATAGATTTCTGACTAAGAGAGGGTTACAGGGATTATATATGAAAACAGTGTGCACCAAAGAAATTTTTCTGGTTAAATGAATCCAGCAATCACTTGTACAGATATGAGACCTCTGCAATCAAGCAAGCGGGTTATAGAGCTGAAGAATATCTTTGTGAAAGGGAACAGAAGAAAATCTCATTGCCAATATGTGAGGGGAACTGGAAGACCAAACAAATCTTTTCTATCTCTTTTCTCTGAGAAATGATAACTGAGGTGAAAGAATTATTTTGATAATAGGACAGCCAGGTATGAATAGCAGCTCCTGGAGGTGCAGGGAGAGCTGAGGGAAGACATACAGCTTCCAGCGAGTCGTCACTTGTTAGCAGCAGACAAAAATGGATGTCTGCCTCTTAAACAAATAGGTAAAGACTGTTTTCATGCATGCTGTATATAGCTCTATGTGCATTTGAAGAATTTCATGAGTATTTGTGACAACTTATGCTATAAATACAGAACAGCAAAACTTGGACACAAATTATTTTCTGAAATTGGTACAGAGAAGTCAATAAGCTGAGGTATTAGCATCCCAAGATTTTTCACATTGCCCATTTAACATCTGAGCCCAGAAGGCCTTCTACTGTGCTGCCAACATCCCCACAGTGAGGAACATCTCTCTTGAAGGCAGCTCCTCACCACAAAACAGTCAAAAAACAGTCAATGCCACCAAACTGTCTGCCCCATGATGAAAATCTTCTGTGCTCAGAAAGTTATTATAAAAGTCCTTGAGAATGAAGCTACTTAATACAATTCAAATTCTTTGACCAAAAAAAAAAAGAGAGAGAGAAGAAAAATACGCTTCTCCAACAAGCTAATTCCTTGCTAACTCTTGGTTAAGCTTGTTTGAAGTTCCTCCATCATCATCAGTCACAGACAACTTAAGTGCTCTGCACGTTTGCCACCCTTTTTTCGGTTTACAAAGAGAAGCACAACCCACTACAATTGCAGTAAGCAATGAATGACAATATATAAAATACAATCATGACTTGAAGAGAACACAAAGGCAATTCAGCAATTGCTTAATGAGTTTAAGGAGCAGACTTTTGACATCCTCAAGTGCATGTAACGATAGAGTTCAGTATCTCTTGTACTCTAATGGGAATTATGAAAAAAAGTATTGCATTACAAAATACAAAAGGAGAGCTCATCTATTATAAAGTAACACAGATCATGTAACAGACAAACCTTATTGCAGTACCTTCTACATCATACTAACAAGAAAATTTTTGCACTTGTTACCACAGGGATACTTCTACACGATGAAAAACCCCCCAAAGTATGCATATTTGTATAAAATTATACCCAGTATTGTTAAATAATCCTTAGTTCATGGGGAAGTGCTTGAGCTTTGTGATCAGCAATGACTGAAGGCAAGATACTGCTATCAGTGATGGACTCTCTTGTTTCCTCAGCACACAGCTGTGTTGCCATTTGCTCTCCTGGAAATCCTTGCCTTGCCACACCGTTACCCAGCGAAGAAGAAGGGATTGATCCTATTGGGATTTGTCGCTTTTCTGTATATCAGTTGGTAAGAATTACGTATTTTAAAAGATTCACTTCAAGTGATCTGCTTTGTAAAACAAGGCCAAATGTTGCACTTAGGTCTAAGTTCCCACCCAGGCACATGGAAGACAGCAGTCTGTTCTGTAGAGAAATCATTTAAACTTCAGCCAAGACTCATGGAAACTATTTCCAGATGTAGGCAGAGCAGGTTTCTTCTAACATAATACAGGTCCTCAGACCTTACATAGTATCTCACTCTTCTAAGGCCTCTTACAAAGAAGCAACTAAATCGCCATAAACCCCAAATTATTTTGAGTTATTTCTGCTGGGCTGAAGTTTTTACTTCTACCAGTACCATCAAATTTATCCCCACTCACTGTCTTGCTCCCTACAAAACCACTAAATCTCAAAAGGTCTGGGGGTCGTGGGAGCAAGAGAGGAGTAAAAAATCAGTTTGGTATGTGGCAGGGATACATGGCTGAATTTAGAAACTTGAGATAGAAAATGATACTCAGAGCCAGGTGCAAACTGATGAGCAGCAAGGAAGGATCTGCCCCGCTAGCACCTCCCACTCCACTGGTGGATATTGCCTACATTTCCAGCAATGTACCACAGTTGATTCCTAACCTGTTGGAGAGCAATCATGAGAATAAACTATATCTGATCAGCACCACCCCCTGCTCAAGCCTATACCTACGTGTCCACTTCTTGTGTGTGTGGCATGCACCCCTGGAGCTGGGTTTGCATCTGCTCCTGTTTGTTGCATCCTAGCTGCAGCACTGGTGTCTAGAGGCACTGCCTTTCTATATAACTACGGGCTGCTGCCAACACCTCAAAATACTTTTAGGATGTCTTATTTTGAGACTCATCTCAGGAAGGGGGCTGTATAATTTCAGGGTACGCTGTGATATCACTTCCTAGAGCTGAGAAAACAACCAGGCCCTAGGGTGGAGGATACAGGACAAGCATACAACAACAAGAGGGTACAGGTCAGCAGGAAGGTGATCTATCCTCAAGCAAAGAAGTCATTAGGACTACGAGGGAACCCACCCTTCCCAGTCCTACCCATTGGTTCTCACTATCAGCTAGAGCCTACGTTCAGCCCAATTAATGAAAATTTGGAATAGAAAATTAACTGTACAGATGAAACATTCATGTGACTTGAAACCCATCGGAGTGGTTGTGGAAGCAGGGGACTTCACTGCTACATTACATAAGCAAATTAGGAGCCATTTATCCTAATCCGGCCCAGAGCCTAATAGGATTACGACTACACCTTCCTAAATTCCTTTTCTATGCTCTGATTTACCCAGTTGCTTAACAACTGCTTTGTTTTGCTTGCCTTCTGACAATATTTGGATTTTACTGTCTTTGAAACTAGTGCAGTCATGTGTGTCATGCTTTCCCCTAACGTTCCTGTCAGCTGAGCAATTTCACCCTTCAGGAGACACAGCTCTTACCAGGATCTGAATTCACACAAAAGGATGAGGATCAACACAAGCATCAACACATTTGAGCCCTCCCAGTATCTTCTGTGAGTTTATGTTGCATGGTGCTGCCAGGATCCTGAGTGGAAGGTGGTCCTTTAGAGTACTTATCCCCTGTGTCCCAGGGCCCTGATGACTGGTAAAAGATATTAAGATTTCAATCCTGTTCTTGAGTCAGCAAGGAACCTCTTGCCTGCTTTCATTTGGCCTCTTCTTCTTGGTTCCCTGCAACCACAGAAAGCAGCTTTCCTTAAAGCTTCTCCTTGAACTGTCACTGCCATTGCTGCAGTGTCAATGGCCTGAGAACTGACTGGTCCCTGCAAAGCAGCAGAGAAACTGAGCAGCCAGTGATGGCTTGCATCAGGTAGCTACCTCTGAGTAGAGTTTCACTGTGGCTTTGAATGTCCTACATAGTCATATATTTGGTTTTGAAAACACAGTTTAAAGTCCTTTGTATAAGACATGCCAGGTGACCAAATTGCATCAAAACAACCTAGCTTCCCATTATATAAAATAAAGGCAATTTTCCCTTTCTGTTTTACTGTTTGAGACACAGTATGAAAAGAGTAGTCCTGTGCAGTGAAGAACACACGCTGACATTTGCACAGGCTCTAGTTAGCACCTGGTCTTCAGTCTTTTTGAAGCCTCTACATGGCCTTTTCTGCAGGTTTTTTTTTTTGCTTGCTAGTTTGTTTGATTTTTGGTTGTTCAGGGTTTTTTTTAATTACTCAGGTGTTTCACTGCCGTGTTTGTTTGTTTGTTTGTTTGTTGACAGAACCTTGAAGCATGAAAATGAGTCTCTACATTTAAACATTTCCATTCTCAGTCCAGACAGCTCTACTACCAATTCTCTCCATTTTTCCACTCTATCCCTTAGATGAGGACTAGTAAATCTCAATTTACAGGCAAGATAACGAATCACCTTTTTTATGTCCCACTCTTTCCTTCTCCAGCTAGAGAAAGGAAGAATCATCTTTTCAGACTTTTTTTATCTTTAGCATTCTCCCACTGCTCAGTGTCGTGACACAGTTTCAGGATAGTGGGGTAGCCTGTTTGTCACTTTTCTTTGAGGAATGATGTTCAGTGTAAGGTAGCAGGCTGGTTGCTGTCAGAAAGAGTAGATTGCATTCCCATGTTAGCACCGATGGTGGAAAGTATGGCATTCTGCTCAGATGTGGAGGTTTGTTTTAGGAAAGTATCATCCATCATAAGAATGGCACATCCTCAAAACAGTCATTGGAGACCTGTCGTATTTCTTATATTCTTTACATATTCAATACAAATAATTTTATTCACAAAAAAATGTATTTTTTCCTTATACTCTTAAGGTCAGACATTTTCTGCCAACCGCTCTTATGAGCCATAAACAATGAAAATGGTATCAGTGAGCTGACAGGCACTACATGTTTTCTGAAAGAAGAAAAAGGCAGAAAGAGAAGGCCTAAGTAGAAGAAAAGAAACCCTATAAAGCAGGCATGTTCATCCTCTTTGTTTTCCTTCTTTGCCAAACCATGCTTTACAAACGGTTCTGGCAGCAAGCAGTGAAGCAGCTACATCTGTTTCCCACCTACCCATTCCTTCTCTCTTCCTCCTCTTAGACAAGAGAAAAGATACTGGAGAATTCCCCTTGCCCTCTCGCCTCCTGAAATCTTCTTTCCACTCCTCAAAACAGTGGTCAACAGCAGCAAGACTGAGACAGGGAGAAACAGCACTGTGTCTCCATGGACCCTCGAGATCTGGATAGGGGCTGAAAAGCTGTTGTATCCAAAGAGCCAACATATGTGAGAGCTTATTTGTATAAGCTTCACTTAGCATAGCCAAGTGCACATCCCTGTTCCTGAGCATTTTGCTGGTTTAGTGCTATTCTACTGCTGTTAATAGCCAATGCCACTAGGGTGACAGCAGAACACTATGTGCATTTCAACCTGTGCTGAACCCCATCAAATTTATCAGAGGTTCAAGTGTGCTTCACGGCAAACAGCCCAAGTGCCAAGGAGACATATCAACAGCTGACCTCATTTTCTCTGTATCAAGATTTTGTTTTGATAGCTTGGCTCTTCCGGAGTTAGAAATTGTGAAGTGGTTCTTCTAACTGAATGGTCCTAACCGAAGCTAATTTTTCTCGTTCCTTTTCTAGGGTCCTGTGGATTTATTCTGTAACGGGAGAGTGGGTATATCCTCTCTTCACTTTGTTTAGCCCATTTGGGCTAGCAGGCTTTTTTGCTGGTAGCCTTGCCATCATCATCTCTTTCTACAGCTTTGGAGAGTTCCTCAACCGTATGATATGGGGTCAGTTCAAGTTTTGTTTATTACTTCTATCCATATTAAAAAAAGTCTAAAATTAATTATGTGATTGCTAGGCAGGAAGAAGAATGGGGCACTAGTACATTGTAAGGGGGGGTGATGGCATTTGTGAGTCTGATAGCAGAGTACCTGTACCTGAGTAGCCAGGTCCTATTCACTTACTAACAAAAGGAGAACAAATTGGAGGAAGGATCCCAACCCGACCAGACAAAAAGCTGGACCAGCTTTCCCTAATGCAGTTAAAGAAGCACCTCTTACCAGTATAATCACTGATTTTGAATGGCTACTCAAAGAAGGGTCCAGAGAACCCACATCCCCTGGCTAAAACTCTTATACCTGCATCACGTGGTGTTTGTCAGAGTAGGGAATAGCACTGTTTACTGACAATTTATAGGAATCCATTAGTGTATTCAAGAGAAAGCATTGTGGCAGCAGCTCCATGAGTAAAACAGCACCTCAGAAAGTTTTACAAATTCTTGGGAATTTCTCCCTTCTGCTTTGGTAGTGGTATAACCAGTAGTGATTTAAAGAAAATGAAAGGCAACTTCCTTGGACAAATGGGCAGTTGGGGAAAAAAATAGTTTTAGATGATACAGGTAGAAGACAGAAAGAACTGAGGAAGCACTTTCAGTGGTTTGGCATGGGATATTATTATTGTTATTGTTGTTGTAATTGTCATCATTATCCCTTCTGGTTTTCTCTTTCCTTTTTCATTCAAGATTAAGTTTTTGAGGATGAAAGTGTTTCTGACAACAAAACGTGTGTATTTTATTTAGGACAAATGTGTGAACATTTGCAATTTCTTAAACTAGCTTTCTGATGAAAGAAAAAACACTGCAAAAACACCTCTGAAAATAAATTAGACAACCTCCCTCTGTTCTCAGGGAACATTTGATGCCTGATCCATTTTGCAAAGTCTCACATGCCTGTCAAGCCACAGTAGATTGTCTGTAGTTAGTCTCTCACCATCCGTACTCAGCTACCTAAAAGCAGCAGATTGACTTTCAAATGTGCTGAATAACCAACTTCACCACTTGATACCTTTGCAAATAAGATGCTTGCTCTGCATGTCCATGTTTGGAAATTTTGGCTGCATCCTATTCTGCATAAACGTGATACCAGATCAGGACTGCTGGAAAATGAAAAGACATCTGCAGCATTTCTGCGCTAGCTCTGGTTTAAGAGGTATCACATAAATAGTAACTATTACTAGTCAAAGGCCACATCATCACTACAAGACGGTGTAAGTCTTTATATGAGACATCTGATAAATCTAGGTATTAGGTTTTTTTTCATCTCAGAGTACATATTAGTAATTTCAGGCCTACAGTACACCTGATACATACCTCAGATTTCCAAAATGTTAATTCATTGGATAAAAGGTAGTGCCAAGCAGAGATCAAATTAACTGCAAAAATGCATTTTGAATAGCAAACTAAAGAAACAGGGGAAAGCACTCAACTTTTCTGTGCACACAGAAAGGCTGAAAAGCACTTCCATTGTGGTAGCATGAATGTAACCCCAGAGTATTTATACAAACATGGCATACACAATATTCTCCATTCATATCTGTTGTGCTCTTGTGATCCCTAGAGACCTCCTGTGTGTGGTGGGTCTACATACTTGATATTTTTCAAAGGAGCCACAAAATCCTGGCCTTAACAACTACATTATGTTTTCATCCACATGCAAAACACTCCCCTTGAGTTAGAGTTCCCCTTGTTGGTACAAAGTCTTTTTCTCAATCCATTTCCCAGCTGTGTCCACTCAAGGGAAGGGTAGGACTTCCTTAAGCTGGTATCGATAACAAGATCCCAATAAGCACTGGAACACAGCCAAAGGGAAGCTATTCCAAGTTACAGTATGCCAGATTCTTAATATGTTCCTGACTGAAATAAATCTCAAGCTCAGCATTGCCAGAGTAAAAAGAGCTGCAAGCTGAATGAAGACACAATTCAAACATACCTTTGTCCCCACAGCAGAAATGGCTCCATGTACCTTTTTTCATCCTACCTTTTCCTGTCTCACCTTCACATTACAATAAAGCAGAAGATGCAGTTAAAATGACCCTGCAGGAAACAAAACAAAACAAAAACTGATCCAACACACATAAAGGAAAACTATATGTGGTGATAGAGGACAGAGCTCTTAATCTTTCTTCATTCTGTCCGTCTCCTCTTTCCCCCAAAAGTACATGGAAGGACACTTTTGATCTCTCTTTTGCTTCTTGCTTAGTCCCTCAAAGGCACAGTTTGGGTTACAGAGTAATGAAACTATCCACTAGGTTCCTATAGGCACATCTGTAAACACTTTCTCTGATAACACCTGGAGCCACCAAGCAATGAGACCTGATGCTGGTGGGATCTGATGAGGCAGAACACCCTGCCTGGGCTGATGGCATCAGGATTCTCCTCAGAAGAAAAAGCTCCAGGGTTGCTGCTTCTTTTTCACTCTCTCCCACTTGATGGAAGAACAGTTGCTGAGTTTGTTGCCAGATGTGCTCATTCGAAGGTGCAAGAAGTGATTAACAAATAGCTTCACCAGAATGGCAAGCCTGGTTTCCTTCTGGACTAACATCCTGTGGCAGACTGTAGGCTGCAAATGAAGCTTGTCCGACAGCATACTATGCTTCATAGGGACTCTTCCACATTCCTTTATAACTCCAGGCCACTATTACTTTACTTAAAACCAGTTACATAAATATTTACTCTTTTTCACACTTATTTAGTTCCAACTTATTCCAAAGACTACAGATGGCAGCTTTCAGCTTCAAGCAAGTAATTGTTAAAGCTATGTCCTGTACTTGACCAAAAAGATGCAGTATCCTTTCTGAGAGCTGGAAAATCCAGGCTACAGAATAATATAACCTTGTTTTTCCTTTCGAGAATGACCCAAAGATGCCAGATTCTAAATTAATTTTATTATTTATAGACAAACTGTTTCGTACAGTATTGGAGGTTTTAAAAATGTATTATCTCTCATGTGCCTCTCCCTCCCCTTGCACAGTTGGATTGGTGGTAACTAAGGCAACCCAGCTGCACAGCCTGAGAGGCACAGAAAATAGTACCAGTAATGACTTCTTTTTGTTTTAAATCCCAGAGTTTCTAGAGTACAAGACAATGTTGAGCAATACAGAAACTCCAAAGAGGATAATTTGAAACAATGAGCTGATTCTTTTACTGCCATAAATTTACCTCAGCCAAGAATTTGGCTGCAGGGTCTGAGTACCAAAGATGAACCGTGTGATAGCTTCTCCCACTCCTGACGGGTGGAAAACATCACACAGGCAACTGATCTCATGTTCCTTTCAGCAGTCAAACTAGAATCCTCAAAAATAAAGCAAAGCAGTGTTCCCTCGAGTTTTGCTCTTGTTGAGACAACCAGATCCTTGGGAGAAATTTGGATCAAAGTTCTCTGCATCAGATAGAGCAACGTTTCAACTGAGGTTTTTTCTCTGGAACCAGCATTAGATGATGGAGCAGATGCATTTGTCTTCCAACACATCTGAAAAAAAAACACAAACCCAAACCAACATTCATAAGCTGCTTCATTTCAATACTTTGAAATGTAGGTGAAGAGGAGCTACAGCTAGCAACAACTACCTGCTCCACCAGTGACTGAAAGGTCTCCCGAGGGACACTGGGCAAACCTCTTGCAAGATTTTACAGCCACAAGTCCTCTCCCAAGTCCACAGAAATGCTCAGCCCCAGGTGGTGGAACTGTTCTTTGGGAGAGAAACAGGGCAGAAAAGGAGGAAGGAAGGCTGACTGTCAAAGCAGGCAGCAGTTCCAACAGACCCACCTGGATGTCTTCTGTATTCTAGAAGGGAAAGCTTTGGTCAGCAGCTGTCTGAGGAACACTAGCAAGGGCAAAATCACATCTGAATATATTATAAGGCAAGGGATAAGGCAATACAACAAGAATAAGCTATTGCTCTCAGGAAAAAAATTATGGCAGTGTAACTGCCTTGTGCTCAGTGCATAGATGGATGTGCTCCTCCAGATCTTCTGTGAGCCCTTGAATACCTTGGGAAGACATTGCTGAAACAAATTTATCTAAGGCTGAACCAAAGTTAGACAGCAATCTTCTCTTTAGCCTGTTTTCCTCTTATTTTACGGAGTATTTTTGCATTAAATGCATTTTCCAGAAATGTGTAACATGTTTTAGGAACTGCTTATTTTCCCTGAGTTTTATGTTTGCATTTACATGCTTTTGAAACCAAGCTTCTTTAATACCCTGTAGCCAGCTATTGGGAAATCCAGCCTATATGGCAGCACACAAATACAAAGCAATACAAAGCAATACTATAATAGGATTGAGTTCTTGATGCTCTCATTCTTTGGAGTGGCTGTTGAGATTGAAGAAACCTGAATGTCAAATAAAGGGATGCAAAGGGGAACTGTGTGGGGTATGAAGTCATTCTATCAATATACTGGTATAGCCTTATGAACAGCAGTTTCTGTATGAATGCTAAAATGCTGAGATTGTGCAGCTATCACCCCAGACACAGGTTCTACCTTTAGCTATTACAGTATCCAGGAGAGATTCCTAAACCGAGACTCTTTAATACTTTGTTGTATCAAGCCTTTTAAAAAAAAGAAAAAAAAAACCATCCCAGAATAAGAGTCTGGAGTCTTTCTATTCCTTTCAGTGAAAAGATAATGTTTATATCTGTAATTTCACTGTATTGCCAATGATAAACGGAACTCAAGAGGATTTAAATCCCAGAGTTTGCAAATATGAGTACTTACTTTGTCTCATCCATTCATCCTAGTCGTGCCACAGACTTGTGATGGCATATTTATATCCCTCATATTTGTTACTCCCCCAAGCTGCAGTTTACCCCTCAGTTGGAGACAACTGACTCTTTAAAGGATATCTGCACTACCTGTCGCATGCCCTACTGTTGGTGATAAGTTTATCTGGTGATCCACTGGAGGTAGATCAGATTGGAAGCTCTGGCAACCCAAGGTTTATGATTTCATTGGTGAAAGCCAGTCATTAACAGCTGCTAGCTAACATGCTGGCCCTGGCCTAGTATATTGGGTTTTTTCTTTGTGGCTTCTTTCATTTTTCCTCCTCCATCTTTGAAATATCTATTTGGACAGTACAAAATATGGGATCATTTGGGAAAGAATAAATGCCAGGTTTCTGTTCCATGTTAGGTCAGTTGCCAAATGCTATGCAGGCTGGAGAGAAATAAAATAATTAGTGTTTCAGAGCCTCAGAGGTCTATTGACAAGGAAAGAATATTTAAAAGAATGTTTCCTGTGAGGGAATGATCATTGCCAGGGAAGAAGAGAGGCCAAGACAGTGTGTTAGATAAGGTACACAAATATATTTGTTCACTGTCACATTGGGTGCCCCACAGTAGCATAACTGGTGCTTGAGAAAGCTGTGGTCTCCTAGTAGGTTCTGTGCTGTCCTGACTAGGCACGTAAGGATTTTCCAGATATCCTAGGTGCAGGGATTGATCATCTGCTGCCTTTCCAAACAGGTTTCATTTTTAGACCATTTCACATACTCTTACAGTAAGCTAGGTTTGTTTGGTGGCAGACACTTTCTTCCACTGGCAAAGTACAGTTTTTCACAATGCACGTGGCCCATGGTAGATTTCGAATCATTCCTCGGTAGTCAAGTAAGCCGTTACTTGCTGGGGACATCCCAGGCTCATTTGACTTCTGCAGCGCTCTAGCTTTAGCAGCTGATCCAATCCATGCACTCGCAATTTACTCCCGCCACCAGATGGGCAGAGTTCTCCAGGGATGTTGGGAGGCTGGGGCCAGGTTCACATTTTCCTCCCAACACCATGCTTGATCTGTGAAAGGACTTCTCTGTTGTGCCTTTCCCTTCCCTCCTCCCACAATAATACTTTCTCCTCTGTGTCCAAACAGGAGATTCGATAGTAATCCTGGACCACAAGTGGAAAGGCAAATGAATCCTCCTCCTGAAGCCAAACAATCTCTCCATGAATGCTGAAGCCATGAAGTAGAGGAAAATAAATGCAGCTGCGATAAATCCTTTCTCCAATGCATTGCAACTTCTGGTGAAGTCATTATGACATCAGACATATGGAAAACTGGTGGAAAATATGAAATATTTGCCTCTTACATGATAACTCTGAAACTGGTATGAATAAGAAAATTACGTTCATCTGTTTACATAGATTTCTCATCTCTTGCACAATGTATATGAGGATGTGTCCATGGTTAAAACTTGTCATGAGCTTGGCATCACTCTGTAAAAGACCAATGAATGCAAGCCAGTTCGTTTGGATTGCCCTTCATCAAGTCTGGAAAAAATTAAGAGGAGAGGTAATTTTAACAGTGCTGTGACTTCCAAGCTAGCTAGATAACAAATTGAGCTAACAAGGAGTGTAATTAGAAATGTCTGCTCGGAAAGTTCACCATGGAGCCAAGTTCTTCTAACAAGAAACTTTCTGCAATATTAATATGCCTAATATCTCCCTTCCATTTTAAAAGGAACACTGAAGGCAACACTTTCTTCCTTTTTCTTCATTTCAGTTAATCTTGTAGCAAAAGTAACCTAATTATACTGAGTGTATGATTGCTTTGACAGAAAGCATGTTAATTTAAAGTAATGTTTAACATAAAGCTGCCTGCCATATTCCATTCACATGTTTACTAATCTTCCAAAATATAGTTGATTTCTGTTATTAGCCTCAACATTTTGTTAACATCTAAACCACTGGAGATCTGCTTTGCAAACCCCAATAAACAGGCAAAACTGATAATAGCATAAGTGTTCCTTAATGGTCAACATGAAAAAGAAAAATCTCTGTTGTTATTCTTGCATTTAAAGAGGATTTGAAACTAGTTGCAGTACTTAAATGTCTAACTCCATCCTCATTGCCAAAACCCCTTGCTTAGAGCTACTGTGCATGCAGCTCACCGGGGTGTTATTTTCCTCTTTCCATGGCTGCTGGAGCTTAGTAAACACGAAACACATTGTAAAATGCCTGTGAGCAATAAAAAGATAATGTGTATACATAAGATTGTTCTTCTCATATGCTAAGCACCTGATAAAAATTCCAATCTGAGAAGTTAACATACTAGGCCCAGACTGTAAGTTAACTCAACGAAAGATGTGCATGCCTTCAGTAATTCCCAGCTGATGTAGAAAACTCGCTCTAGCTAACTTTGCAAGGAGAATGTAAACGGTTACACACCCACACACACAAACACACTCCTCCCTCCTTTTCTATTTAAGCTAAAGGAGAACATGGAAAGAATTCAGCTGAAAGATGCTGGTCAGAGGAAATATATTGGCAGGACAAAAGAATAAACATGAAGGGAATTAGGGAAGAAGAGAAAGTTAAGGAGACTCTGTCAGGTTTGTTGGTTACTTTTATCTCTTTCTCTCCCCCCCCCCCCCCCCNCTTTAAATGTCAGAAACTCAAAACGAAGACTGTGCCTCAGCACAGAGGGATAAGCCTTTCCACTTCCAACCAGAGGAGCTGAATGACAGATCTCACCCTCAGCTCCTGCTCACACCAGGGGTACCTTTGGGATCTGATGTGGTGAGTGTGCTGCTGGACCTCAGGGCTTTGAGGAGAATTGCGGGGGAGGTTTTTCCTTTTCTTGAAAAAGGGCTCAGAAGAGGCACTGCTCTTTACTACATCCTGTATGGAGAGAAGCTGGATTCCAGTCATGCACTTCGGGAAAGCAATCAGGAATGCCTGTCCTCAAGACACGACTGCTGGGATCTTGGGTTTGCTTTGCTCCTTTCTCTGATGCCTATGATGCCCTGAGAGAAGGAAAGCATGTGTCATTGCTCACAAACCGGCATTTCCCCTGTGATTTCCAAAAGGCTTTACTGAGGTGCTCTGAGTAAGGATCAGCCCTTTACAACATTTACACCAGACTTCTCTTTCCAGACCATTACTCTCCATCATTTTATTTTGAGCAAGTATGCAAAGTCAGTCAGAACTGTTTATTTATAGCTGTAGATTTTCATGGCTGTATAAATTAGATGTTATTACTGAATGAGACGCCCGCCCACTCACCCAGAGCAGCTGTACAGCAATCCTTTCATGCTGCTCGACGGTACACAGTCTCAACAGGGAGGAAAACGACGTTCTCCCAGACAGACGAAGGGACCAATGCTTAAACCCTCAGGCGAAAAAAATAGCAATTAATTTTTTCCACAGTGCAATCTGCAGTGTGACAACCACAATTACCTGATGCTGTTTAGACCTGAAACTTGCATTTGGCAGAGAGAGAAAATGAAGGATCAAATTCAGCAGAGGAAAAACAATCCACCCAAACTAGAACCTACTCCTGGGCTTTCATTTTATAAGACTAAGTGATTTTGATTTGGAGGGAGTGAGAGGGCCGTAGACAGTCAGGGGAGGTAAAAGCAAAACTGATTGTTATTTGAGGGAGAACACCATCAGAAAGTAGGGATCTATCTCCCATACACACACACTCACAGATGTTTCCAGCAGAACCAGCTGGAAGGCAATATCCATCACCATTAGGAGCTTTCATCTTAACTCACACCTTTTGTAACAGTTTACTCCCACAAAAAGCATAGGCAAATGCTAATTTATTCCCTCCCTCATTTCCCACACAAAATTATTGGTTTGGGTCTCTGCCAGAGCTTCAGGGTCACAATCTGACCTCAATAACATAACTTAGGATTGTTCCAAGACTTCAGTGGAACTACTGAAGATTTACTGTGATGGATATGGAGCCAGGATCTGGCATGCAGAAAATATGCATTTACATTCTACCAAAGTATCTAAAATAGTTGCCCAGGGACACTGAAATTCAATTTGAGACCTTGTATTCACTTGGTAGAAGACATAATTAAATATTTTGTGCCACAAAATTAACCAGAGTCTCAGGGGTATGGGTAAGAGAATCAACCATGAGAGCCAAACTAAGACTCACTTCCCAGGCAAGTTATTCAGTAAATATTGGAAAAAATCATTCCATTCATGTACAAGCTCATAATATTTTTTGTTAGTATTTAATCTTACTGATTATCTGTAACCTCTTACTGCAGAGGAAGAGGTTATTGGCTGGGTGGATTCGTATGAATAACACTAATATCAAGATCTGCTCATGCACTAAAGTTCTTGCTTACAGTTAAGGACTGTTTGTCCTTGGAGTAACCATTTGAAAAAAAAAAATTAGGTAAAAACCAAATACAATTACAATAGGCCAGATCTCGCAACAAGCGGTCAAAAGCTCCAAAGAAGATTTTTTGCCTTTTTAAAATCTCCAGAGGCCCTACCCTGCAAGCAGTTCAGTGTTTCTGAAAAGCAAACGAAATACTTACTGCGTTTGATGTCAATAGACTTCAGTTTAACTTCCAAACGCTGGTGCCTAAAAACAAGGGTTTGAGTTAAATCTATAGGATACGGCCCAATAATAGTTCTGAGCTATAAAATTTAATAATAATACTTGGTGTTTCAAATGTCACCTTCTATCAACTGTTCTCAAAACATTTAAGCAAACCTTCAAGTTCCTTTAATCTTGAGAGGGTAATTTCCCTCACTACCTGGAGAACAGTACATATATGAGAGAGTAACACTTTATTCTACCCCCAAGACAAACAGAATTACCTCCTCCAAGTATGAAGAACAATATGGTTTCACTGTTGGGATGGACTACATTCCTCAAGAAGAGGAGATGGAAACCAATATGTACCAACACAAAAATGCCTTCATTTTGATGTTAATTCAAGTTTGTGGTGTGGAACCATGTAGTGATGATGCCATCACCATCTGGCAGGTGAAAGATGGATCCATTACTTAGTCTGATATAAGTTCATGTGTTACAATACACCATCACTTCTGCCTCTATTTGGAAACACCTTCTGCTGCTATTTTTTCACGTCAGAATCAAAAGCTCTGGTAGCAGCACCCCCTGGATCCAGCAAAGCATGCAGGCACACAGCATGTGCACCCAAGGAAAGGGTCCATCTGTGAGGGGTGCAGGTCCCCAGTTTACAAACTCTGTGCTGCAGAGGTGGGTGTCCCCAGTCTTGAAGGTGACCACTGTTAAGGCAGAGGGCATTGACCACTGCTCTTATTCAGGCCCATGAACCACCTTTCCCTGCCTTGGCAGCTATGGGAACTCCCCATAACATGAGAGGAGCCCAAGTGCTGACTCAGAGCTCACACGGGCTGTGGTTATATGATGGCCATGTGCACCCATGGCACATCCACAACAGGGCTCAGTGTGTCCAGGCATCAGTGCCCAAGTGTGAAATGAGGATGTGTATATAAAAAGAGGAGCTTATTATGTTTATGCATTTCCATCAGGCTTCTCTAGATATGGACAGAGTGCAGGACAATTCTGGAAGTGTGCTGCAAAAATTGAAGACCCACACTTTGAATCATGGAAGCATTAAGGTTGGCAAAGACCTCTAAGAACACCAAATTCAAACATTAACCCAGCACAGCCAAGCCTGTCATTAAACCATGCCTCCAAGTGCAACATCTACATGTCTTTTGAATACTTCCAGGGACAGTGATTCCACCACTTCTGTAGTTCCATTTTCAGTACCTGACAACCCTTTAACCCTTCCAGTGAAGAAATGTTTCCTAATATCAAAGCTAAACCTCCCCTGGCACTGGTTAGGCTGCACCTTGAGTTCTGTGTCCAGCTCTGAACCCCTCAATTTAAGAAAGATGTTGAGATGCCTGAATGTGTCCAGAGAAGGACAATAAGGCTGGTGAGGGGTCTGGAACACAAGCCCTAAGAAGAGCAGCTGAGGGAGCTGGGGGTATTTAGCCTGGAGAAAAAAAGTGCTCAGGGGAGACCATATTGCTCTCTACAACCACCTGAAAGCAGGTTGTAGCCAGGTGGGGGTCGGTCTCTTCTCCCAGGTGACCAGTGATAGAACGAGAGGACACAGTCTCAAGCTGCGCCACGGGAAGTTTATGATTGATGTTAGGAAAAAAATTCTTCACAGGAAGAGTGATTGGCCATTGGAATTGGCTCCTCAGGGAGGTAGTGGAGTCATCCTCTCTGGAATGTTTAAAAAAGAGTGGATGAAATGGTGTTAGGTAATAAGTTGGACTTGATGATCTCAAACGCCTTTTTCCAACCTAGTTAATTCTGTGATTCTATGATTCTATCTCTTCTCTGTGGTGACCAGCAACAGGACCAGAGGGAATGGCCTGAAGTTGTGTCAGGGAAGGTCGAATACTGAAAAAAGGTTCTTCATACAGAGGGTGATTGGGCACTGGAACAGGCTCCCTAGGGAAGTGGTCACAGCATCAAGTCTGACAGATTAGCGTTTGGATGATACTGTCCGGCACATGGTGAAGATTCTTGGGGACGGTCCTGTGCAGGTCTAAGGGCTGGACTCGATGATCCCTGTGGGTCCCCACCTGGCTATAACCTCCTTTTGGTTGTAGAGAGTGATAAGGTCACCCCTGAGCCACCTTTTCTCCAGGCTAAACACCCCCAACTCCTTCAGCCGATCCCCTACAGGACTTGTGCTCTTCTCTGGACACACTCCAGCACCTTAATGTCCTTCTTGCAGCGAGGAGCACAGGACTCGAGGTGCGGCCCCACCAGCGCCGAGTACTCCCTGTATTCAGCACTGAAGAGGGAATACTGCTGCCGCCGGGCTCCCCCTGCCCCAGAACACCGAGCCAGACCTCAGCCCCGCGGGTTCGGACGCCGCCACCGTCCCACATCCGCTCCCTTCCCGGGGGGATCGCGGCGGCCGCGCGGCGCCACAGCGGCCCCTGGTGGGCGCGCGGGGACACGGCGGGAGCGGGAGCGGGAGCGGGAGCGGGAGCGGGAGCGGGAGCGGGAGCGGGAGCGGGAGCGGGAGCGGGAGCGGGGGCGGGAGCGGGAGCGGGGGCGGGGGCCGGGGCCGGGGCCGGGGCCGGGGCCGGGGCCNAGCGGGAGCTCCCGGGGGAGCTCTGCCGCCCCCAGGCTCCAGGAAAGGGCCGTTTCCCGTTCCGAAAGGCTGCCGCCTCCTTCCCACAGCAGGTCGCCGCGGCGTTAAGTGCGGCTGCGGGCGATTTCGAGGTTACCCGATGGCGTTCCGGGACGCAGCAACAGGCGATCGCGCTTCGACCTTATAAACAGTGCTAATTAACATTTCGTTGCCAGACACGCCTCATGAATTCCCGCAGATGCACTAGCATTTATTCCTTAAGCACTGGGGGAGGCTTTTGGCACAGGCGTTACTTCTCTCGGACATCCGTGAGTCCAAAGCAGCCCCGACCCAAAAGCAACCCCCTCCAAACACTGTTCCGCTGAGGCGTCTCACAACCAACCGACACCATCTTATTAAGACAAAATCACAGGCACAGAGCGAATAGAAAGTTGGTTATTTAGATCAACACATGTAACAATTATGTGCAAGAGGAAAAAAACAAAAGCTAAAAGGGAACATTATTTCCACCTCCCCCATAATTTCAGATTTGTGGACGGTTTGTACTTTTTTCCTTTTTCCTCCTTTTTTTTTTTTTTCCTTTTTTTGTCTTCTTCAAAAACGGATGTTGCCAAATGTTGTTGAATCACACATACCTTAAAATGGTTCACAATTACTTGAGGAACAACCCCCAGGCTCTAAACCATTACATCTCTAACGCAGCCTCCTTGTTGCTAGCAGCCAAACAATAACCATTGTTCCAGTAGGATCTAGCCAAAAATAATATGATGTGCAACTGCCTTCCAACAGTTGTCTTTGCAAAGCTACTTATAAGTTGCAGAGATGCCTTTATGAATGGTGTACAGCACAAATAAACCCAGAAGGAACAGAACAATTTGAAAAGCTAGTAGGAACATTGGAAGTGGGCGGAGTAGAAGAAGGAAAGTGGTAGGGGATGGAAGACAGAAAAACATTATGAGGAAGAGTTGATACTAAGTGATAGTGAAGTGTTTTTTATGCAGCTGTTTTCATGTTGTTGCATAAGTGAAAACACAAATATTTGAGTACTCATGTCACTGGAACTTCCACATCATTCCTGAACATCGTGGTTGTGCAATTCCACCTTAAATGATTCTTTTATGCAGCTCTGATCTTAGAAAGAATCAGTTTGAATGAGGAATTGCAAAGGAACATAAAATAGCTACCTGTCCTAATGTGGGAAATATGCTATCTGAAGGAGAAATATCTGGAAATCATAGGGATCACAAACCCACAGCTATATATATGTATAGCCTGTAGCTTATGAGCAGTCTCTATTGAATTCAAAACTGCAGAAAAGCAAAAAAAGGGATTAAAAAAAAAAGAAAAAAATTGAGTAATTTCAAACCACCACTTTAATAATTGAATTTATTTCCTATGTGTAGTTCATAAAATACCAGTGGAGGAGGTTGGTGAAGCAAGCTTAGCTTTTCCGCTATCAATAGTCCAAGACACAGCAGAAGCTCTTCGATCAACTTTGGTGAAACTTCTACCTGTTGTTGTCTGTGGTAGTACATTTCCTGATATAAAGATCATCCATTTTCCATGAAAAATACATTTATTGATAGGAAAAGTCCCAAAAGACAGGTCAAATCCATATGTACACTGTGCATAGTGTGAAAATTGACTTTCGAGTTTTTGTTCACATTTCTACTTCTAATCATTGATCTACTTAGTCATCCTAAGTCTCAGTTCTAGATCCTGACACAAATTTAGAGCTCAATTTTGACCTAAGACCTGTATCAGAGGGCAGAAAAAACTAAGAAGGCAAAGAAAAGTTACCTCAACTGTTTCAGATGAAAGCTAATTTAAAAAAAAAAGAAAAGAAAAAGAATTTCCAGAAGTATTTAAACTGATATTTCCACACAATGCAACAATCTATTTACTGATCACATTATATTTATTGCTAACAAAGTGTTGCAAGTCCCTGCTGCAATGGGCCTCTGTTTAGCCATTATTGACTATTTGATAGATGACCTGCAGTGTTAGAAGGTCACAGAAGAATATTAGAGAAACACTAGGGAGGGAAAAGAGAAGGAAAAAAAAAACCCAAACCCCAAGTGTTCCACAACACCAGACTGTGGGAGAGACTCAGATATGCTCTCTTCAAATATGACCATCCCTTATAAGGAAGAAAATCATTGCCAACATAAAGCACAGCCTGTAGGCAAAGCCTATGCCATTCAGATGTATCCTCCAGTATATGTCCCTAGTGACGTGTCTATATACTCATAGTAAAAGTATGTTCCACTGAACGTACAGCTGCAGCGACTTCCTCCTCAGGGGAAACGGCATCGATACGTCTGGAGAAACAAGCAAGTGGGTCTGGCTCTGACCCCCTGACCTCCACATGGTGTGAGCTGCTTCCAGAGCTGAAGGAAACAACCAGGAGGAAACAATACACGATGTCATTCTATGAGTACACTGTTATGGTCAGCTGGGAAAAAAAAACAAAAAACAACCAAACAAAACAGTCATGACAGAAATTAGGTTGATCTAGTCATTACATTGCCAGAAAAAAATGCCTTTCCTTTTAGTGGTGGTGGTGCTTTTTAGGAGTTTCTGGTATGTTGTGCTGAATTACTCAGGATTGGATTTTCCTGTTTATCAGAGTGCTCACAAAGCACTCCTACGCTCTCTGTCCGTGCATATCAGTGCTGTCTCCCATTCCCCGATGAGAAAGGCATTTTTAACAAATTGATAAGACGGAATTTTCCCATAGAGTCACCATAAGACAATCAAAGCATTGCATGGCATGTTAGAAATGAAAAAATGTGCTCTAACTTGGACTAGCCCTCCAGTTCCTCCCCCTTCCTCATCTCAGGGTCAGAGCCAGATAGAGAAACATCTCCCAGGCTACAGCACTAGCATTGCTGTGGTAAGTGCCAGATATGGTCATGTGCCCTGGATTTGGTCCTTTTCCTCATCTATTCTAAGTGATGGGGAGTTTCAACAAAACAGGAAGAATAGTAGATGAAAAAATGAAAAGCCAGACATCGTACCCAACATTGGCAACAAGCACACAAAACCCACATGCTGTATCTTACTTGTGTGTTGCCTCATATGCTCTCAGGAGCAATCAGCAAAGGATAGTTACCTCCATATAGACTGAAAATAGCTGAGACCTGGGTTTGCAATGCAAACTACACTTACTCCAGGGTTTGTGTAGGAGGGTTTTCCTGTGGGAAAGAATCAAGAGGCAAAGGGGAATTCCCTGCACGCTAACATTTAATCTCATGAAACACACCTAAAATTCTGAAAGAGTCAAAGAGGAGATTTAGGTTTGGGCAAGCAGTACGGTCACGGAAAAACTTCATGATTAATGGAGGGGTTCTTTTGTTTAATTCCAGTTGCAATGAGCTTTTGGTTCTCCCCAATGTCAGGAGCAGTCAGGTCTTTCCAAAGGCCAGCAGCAGAAGGCAGAAGGCAGCAGGCAGCAGGCCACATCTGTCAAAAAGGTGCTGCTATGGGCAGGCAGCATGGGCCAGCTTAAGGACTTCTCTTCCTGCCATTGTTATTCCTGCAGCCCTGGAATTTCATCCAAAGGGATTTGATCCCCTTCTAAACAGCTTGTGCATACTTCTCTGATTAGGGCATTCCTGTTTGAGGAAAAGAGGGAGTGGCGTGGTGGAGGTGGAAGGAGAGCAGCTTAATCCAACCCTGCCCAAGCAACACAAGCAACCTGCTATGTGCTGGACTCCTGGATGGGCACGTGGCTTTGAGGAAAAACAGCTTGCCCATTGTCCGATGGGGAGCATGTCCGTGCACGTTTGGTGTGCTACACAAGCAGCGACTGCTGAAGGGGAGAGGAAATAACACACCTTGCATTTGCTTGTGAAAGAAATTTGTTGGTGCCATTTATGACTCAAGCTTTAGGAAAAGTCTGTTATTATTGCAAATTTTCAAATCTGAAATGCACTGTATTATCATACAGCACAGCTATCAGTCTGCCCTAATGCCTTGCCATGCCTGCATATAGTTTTTATTTCTGCACATATTTTATATTGATTTTGCACAGCACTCCCCTGTGCAAGTACTGGCCTCAGTTTGTGCCTGTGAGAAACTGTCCCTTCACAGGGCAGTGGATTACATTTTTTTAATCTTTTCTATCAATATGATGATTTTTATACAGTTCACTGCTAAAAAGCCTCTAATATCTGGCATGATGCTCCAGTTCTGTATCTCAAGAATACATATGAGTGGTGATTGCCTTGCAATATGGTGGGTATAGGCACCCCAAGGATGATTGCTGTTTTTATCTTTTTCTGAGCATTGTACCCTTAAAAACTTTATCCTGTTGTCAGACCTCTCCATCTGTTTTTCCCTTCATTTTTGTACCAATTTATGCTCTGCTAAATTCTATTTACTTTACTAGCCCTCAAAATTTCATCTAACACAGAATAATCATCAATTAGTATTACGATCTGCTTCCAGCTCTCCCACTTTGTTCCTCTCAATTCTATTACACCAATCTTCCTACAAGAGAAACTTCACAATCTCTTCCTGGTGTCCAAGGAGAGGTCACTGCTTCTGCTTCAACTCTTACCACTCAACCTATTCCTCTGCCCATACATGAAAGTGTTTCTATAAGCCAAATTGTATTACCCTTAAATGGAAGAGCACATAAACCAAAAACTACTTTTAAAACAGCTGAAACTATGAGGTTTGGACAGAACACTCCAGACTTATCAGAAGAGGATCTGGGTCTTCTGGCTCTTGGCACAAGACCTTCATTTCGTTCCCTTTGTTTTTACTGGGCTTTGGATCAATGCATGCAAAAAATATTTCCACTGGGCTTTAACTCTGGCCATGCACTCAGCTATGCATTCCCATACAGTCATGTGCTGCTATTACAGTTCTAATTAGTAAAGGTCACACAGCTACACCTATTGTTTCAGTAAAGCTTTGGCCACAAAGTTCATGTGGTCAGACTGAGCTTAAAACTAAGGTTATCAAGTAATCAAGCTAAGCACATTTGTTGCAATTATAGCCCCTTATTAGTTTTATTCACACACACTCACCTTCTTCTCCTGCCTTCCCTTCTCCCAAACCCTACTGCTAGCATACCAGCTTGGAGCAGTGTCGTTGCTTGGTTGTGAGCAGTGACCCTGCATCATTTGACAGCTGAATTAGGTCCTATCACTGTACCAAGCTAAAGTGACATTTTGACAGGAGCGACATGGGTGTACCTTGGCAGCAACAGGGCAGCAAATGATGTTACAGCAAAGACACATCCTTTGAACATTCAAAGCACACTGAGTGAAACCTCAAGCCAGGCTGCTCATAGCCAGTGGATCCAAAAACCATAATTGATTAAGGGTTCTTCCTGTGCCAAAAGAGTCATGAGAGATAAAAAGGGTTTTGGACACTGTTCCCCTTCCACTTTCATCCAGAATCTAAAGAAACTAACATCACACATGCCATGCAATCGGGTATTTTGAAACAAAAGCGTATACAGAAGATGGAAATTGCAGAACAAATTCTGTTCTTAGTATCACTGGCAGTAGTTGTGTAAACGACATCAAAATTTTGGCCTCTGCAGTTAAATAGAGCTTTCATCTTCTACTGATCAAAAAGTTTATGTCTGACAAGTTACAAAGTGATTATTATCTGATACATCTCTCTATATGACTGTTTTCTTATTTACACCTCACTCATCTTGGACCGTGTCATTGAGTGAGACCATTTTACTTTTATATTCATCCTGTCATTTTTTTGGCTCCTAAGAGTTAACACGAAGTAGTTATGCTTGGATCACTGTGATGAATGCTGATATTCAAAATTTCCAATACGTTAGCTTAAAAACATTTATTAATTGACTTAATGAAATACCTGGAAACTGTTATATGGATAGTATTACCTGTTTAAGCCTTGCTTGGTTTAGTTTAATTATAACTCTTAGAGATTCGAATTACTGATAAGCCTGCTTTGCCACTGCACTCTCCTTTTTCCTGTCTTTAAATGCCATCTTGGAAAACCATGACATTGAGTACTTCAACTGAAGTTCTTTTGGTTTGTATTCTGCCCAGCAACCCATTAAGCCCTACACTTTTCTCAGAACAAAAATGAAGTCTAGAACCTCTTTTTCTGCCTTGTATGCTCTACTTTTGAAAAATCAGATTTCCTCATAATTAAGTGACACTAGAGCAGTGGAGTCTAAACTAAGATGTCACCCCAGTTCACAGAAAGAAAATTAGGGGATTGCAACATGGCCACTGTACTCCATAAAACCAGTGTGGTACTCAGCCCACTGCCAGCTCTCACACTTGAGTGTCAAGGATGTGTAAACCCACATTTGATCTCAGTTTAGTGACAGGCTAAGACTACACACATGATGAGGATCTCAGGTGACACAGGCCAGTTGTTAAAGTCCTTGAGCATCTCTGAAAGAAAATCAAACCAGCTGATCCAAAGGTGTTATGCTGACAGAACTGATGTCCTCCTAGAACAACCACCTCTTCTGAGATACCAGTTTTTGTTCTTTAACTTCCCTCACGAGTTTATTCCTCAACAGCTTTTCTATATGGAGGAGACTTACACAACTTTCCTTGAGCATCCTTTAGCATGAGAGGAAAGGTTGCCAGCTATTCTCAAATCTAGCAGTGATTCCTCCATCAAAACCTGTTTAAAACCAGATTTATTCATGGGCCAAATACTTTGTGCCTGTAGTGGAGCGGTTACCTTATTTTTCATAAATGCAGCCACAGAAAAATCACATTCCATTTAATTAAATGGCAAGATTTCTCCTTTTCTCAGGAATTAAAGGTGTTTCAAATATCGTGGTGAGAACAGACTTTTCAAGATCTCAGAGCAAAAGAAGCCAAGTCCTTGAAGACAACTATTTTGGAATCCCAAAAAAAGAACACTAAGAAAAAAGATGAAGGCAATGCTTTGATTAGAGGTCAGGTCTGATAGAGGAAACAGAAAATTTTTGTTCTTTCTGAAAAAAATAAAGGGGACAATCTTGTCAGGAGTCCTCAAAAATTTTTTTGCAAGAATTAACTTACTTTGGAAACAGAATAGTAATTAATATCCCTCTTCTCAAGCATCTGTTTTGCTTTCCCAGGTAATGCATTTTTAAGCACAGTATTGATTAGCTCTGATTTACTGCAAGTACTCCTGTGACTATTCACCCACAATGATGAAGATTCTTCCTCCCTAAATGCAAATGTGAAGTGATAACATTTTAGAGCAGTAGGTATCAGACCATATGGTGACTTGTACTTAGAATTTAACAGTTCAGAAATTAAAAGAAAAAATACTGTTAATTCTTAAGGAAATCAAATTTAAATACTCTCTTTATTATACCTACTTTTTAACTCCCTTTCTGACTTTCATACTAATAAAAGGCTGTCTCTATAATGAAGTCTAGGAAGCCAGTGGAGACACAGTACTGAAGTACCTTCTGAACCAAGCTACAGCGGTAAATATCAACATTTCATTTGAATCCATGTAAGAGAAATATCTAGTTTGCCTTTCCCAAGGAACTTTTTTGGTTCTTTAGGAACACAGAACAGTTTGCATTTTGTTTAAACTAGTGCCACTAATGGAAAGAAATGAATGCTACTCACCAAGCATGACTTCTAATACAGTTCATCTGCTGCTGCATCAAATTCATATTGCAATGAAAAATGAAAGGCATAGATTAGTTTCGCAGTGGAGACTTTTCATTAGCTATTTCATTCCCATGCTCTGAAAATGCTTGGAATTAAATTTGGCAGACACAAGAAATTACTTCATGTAAGGGTCATACAACACAGAGCTCCTGAGAAAGACCAGAACAGCAGATACTCCTGTTTTAGGCTTCTTTTGCCTCTCAAGGAGCAGTGGCAAGAATTGTCATTGCACAAGTAGCATTTGTTTAGTGAATCCAGACTCTGGCTCAGCCTGGCCTCATGTGAGGTATTCAGCCATTGGAAGGCCGTGCAGCACAGATAAACAGGTGACACAGAAGGCAAGATGCTATTGCTGTGCAAGCTTGTTAGTGCAAGGGCATTCTACCACTGAAATACAGGCACTAAAAGTTCATGTCCACCTTCTACCCCTTCTGGCAGTGGTCCTGTTCTTTTTCTGTTCAGCTGACTTGCTGTTACACACTTAGAAAGCAGAAGACAGGAACAGCAATGTGAAGCCTTGGTTGGCATTTTGGAAAGGTCTTTGGTTGGGTTTGTTCCCCCTCCCTCACTCCAGGAATAGTACCTCTATTTCTGTCTCTGCCACTTCTCCATCTCTAATGGCATCTTTAATGTCAGACACAGAGTAATAAAGAAGTATAACAGAGGGAGATTCGGAAGTTCCTACAAAACAAACCCTGCTGCTAGATCTCTCTCCGTATTCTCAATTTCTATGAGTACATGTTGAGACCAATATGAGGCTGAAGAGGCATCTAAAAGCCCCGTGTTACTTCACAACCTTTGCGTCAGCTTTTCAATTATCTACTTTCTTTTTTGTATAAAACAGTTTAATGAACCTAAAAAACCATTTTTTCTTAGAAATTTTAGCAAATTAAAAAAACCACAGTGGTGCAAGGACAGGAGTCAGAACTCTGTAATGAATACAAAAATACTTTAACACTGGAACTGGTGACATGGACTTACTTTTTATTTCACAACTTGCCTTTGCTTTCCTCCTTTATGGTCTCCTATGTGTTGTACACGTTCATGGTACACTTCTAGTGGTGAGCTTTCAGTGTGAGTGCAGACAGCAGCTCTCACCTGCAACAGAAAATGATCTTTTATTTATGCCATGAATATCCTATGCCATTTACAAATGCCAAGGTGTTTGGTTGTGTGGGAGGTTTTTTAAGGGATATGTGTTTTAGAAAACATTTCTTCCTCAAAATGATAAGTAACTTCAAAGTGTCTCACAGGGAGGAAATATTACTGATAGTCATCTTTTTAAAAGTGACAACTGGCACATGAGTAGTGATAGTGCCTCATGCAGTATAATTGCTGGTATTTCAAAAGTTGACTTTGTAAGCATGGATGTCTACAAGATACCCTGCTGTCCGCATGCTATTTGGAGGTTGTGGTTTCGTGTGGGTTTTTTTTAATATATAGTATTATTTTTGCTTGTTTTGAGCTTTTCCCTTCTCTGCAAAAGTTTGACATTAAAGCAGAGTTCGGTGAGCAATTTGGTTTTCAAGTGACAAAACTGTGGTCTCATATAGTGTCTGGTATCAGAAAACAGCAAATGAAACGTGGAGATAAATTCTGAGATTTTTAAAAAACCTAATTTCAATATCCTTTGTGAAGACACATCTGTGCAAAAGAGAAACAGACAATGAACTTCTACCAAACAATTTTTTTACTGAAATTTCCTCAAGCAACATATCTAGATTATCCACTATCATGTTAAACAGGTCCATAGGATCATGGGTTAACTCAGGTTGGAAGAAGCCTAAGGAGATCATCCATTCCAGCCCCTTGATAAAGCAGAGGCAGCTTTGAACATGGGGGTTTAAAAACTAGGGATTTTTTATGTATTTACCACCACTTAGAATTAGAAAGCAGCCTCTTTCTCATCAAGTTTTTGGAAACAATTATATTTTCTTCTTTAAGTACAAGGGTACTTATTTTAAGTTGATGGAACATGAAGCTTTTCCATCACCCAGTGAACAAGGCAGGGAAAGAAAAAAACTGTCTTGGTAAATAAATACATCAGCACATACAAGCAAAGACATGTGGGAACAACGGAAATCTGGACATCTGACTTGTATCAGTTAATTCCAGGGAAAACAGGTTGAAAACACTATTGCCTTCAACATAGCTATGGCTTTGTCATATGGAATTACAGTGATGTAAGCCCAGACTAGGTTAGCTCATAATCAAGTTTTTCAATCTAGTCAAAAGAGGTGTTGGGGAGAGGTAGTGTTGACAAGTAATTATAGTATAACTGAGACAGTATTGTGAACAAGAAGTACCAGAAGAACTCAGTAAAAAAACATTGCTCCCCCCCCACCCCAAACCTTCCTTGAACCAAAATTTTTACTTTCAGGTCTGACTTTGACACTGTTTTTCACATCTAGCAAACTTGACTTTAAGGCCAGGACAACTTAAGGGTTCTCAGGAAACAAAGCGGCTCAACAACAGAGTAATAAAAAGCTAAGGAAGTTCACATCATGTGCTGAGCTTTGAACCAATTATCTGCTCAGGGAGCGAGCTAATGCACGTGATGAAGTAGGAAGCCACTAATGATGGACGAGCTCCGAACTGGATTGTTTCAGGGGATTCCCAGGTGCCTATCAGATAAAAAATAAATGCAGCAAGGAAAATAAAAGAAAATGTTAAAAAAAAAAAAGATTATTCTTCTGGTCTATTGGATATGTAACAGTCTCCATAGACAAGAACATTTGCCTCATCTCGAGTCACTTTTCCAAAGCTTTGTCAAATCAATTGTAAATACATATCCTAAAGGAAGAGAATTGCATTGGCAGGGAGAAAGATGTGGTGATCCAAAAGGTCTTTTCTATCTCTAATTACCATGACCTCAGCTGGAGATATCTAAAAAGGTCTAGAGAAGAATGTGTGTTAACACTTCCATGGACCCCTGGAGAGACGAATATGTAATTGCTCTAGCAAAGAAACATCATCTAGCTAGTCAGGAATGCAAAGTTATTGTACATTGAGTCAGTATTAGTCCATTTGGGCAATTTCTTGTCCTTTTTTTAAATTATTATTATTATCAGCAGCCTTCCAGTGTAATCCATTTCAAATGAGTTATCTGTCACAGTTAGCAATTAATCTCCCAGATTACAAATATTTTTAAACTTCAGATGAACAGTTTGATTCAGCAGTATTTTATAATAAATATTTTTGATAATAGTATTAATATCAGATAAGCAAAATTTTGTTTCAGGAAGATATTGTAGTGGGTTTCAGATATTCTCTTCACTGAATATGCCTGCCCTCCAAAAGCCAATGACTGTAGTAATAATAAGGGATGACTGAACTCTTATTGTTAACATTATTTAAAAAGAAAATTTTAAGAAGCTTTATAGATATTTCTATGCTGTCTGCTGGAAAGATTGTTAGCTGAAAAAAAACTAGCTTGTGGAAAAAATATTTCTACTTTTGTTTGTTTTTCAAATAACAAAGACTTTCTTGCAAATATAAAATCGTTACTAAGTTTTTCAACAATATTACATACATGTTCTTAATGTACCTATTCAACAGGTACATTAAAATGTCTTAAGAGATTTTTTAAAACCCCCCCAAAATCTTAATCACATCGATCTATTTCCTGAGAGGAAAAAGGAATTACTGATATTTTTATTGTTTTAGTTTTAGTAAGAAAAGAGCACAACTGGTTTGTTTTGATAGCAAGTTCTGAGAACTTTTTAGAATAAATATTACTAAGTACTAAAATGATGATAGTTCATGCAATTAGATTCAGCATTTCCAGAAGAAGAGTTTATAGCTTATTGCCTAATCAATGTAAACCTTCATGGTTAAAGCAAGTCAAAGAATTAACATAAAATTCAGCACAGGGGCATATAGTCATGCCAGACCTAGGCATATTTTATCACTGGCTTTTAGTGTCTGAGGCAAAGACCTGGGAATAATATCCAGAGTGGAGCTATTGAGAAAGTTGAAAAGGCCTCTCTGGCCTCAGCTTGACATGGAGCAGCAACAGGGTGTCCTCTAAGTCTGAAATCAGGAAAAGATGTTGTAATTTTAAGATCTTTCCCACCTCAAAACCTGTCCACCACAATGAAGGTAACATTGGCTCTAAAACTTGGTAAGACTCAGAGGATTAGAAAAGCACATACCTGGCTCTTTGTATCAGCTTTGTCAGAGCTGAAGAAAAATATTTGAAGGGAAAAATCTGTATTTTTTTTTAATTTTATTTTTTTTCCTAGTGTTAAACCAATAAGGGAAAAAGGTCCTTCTGGTGCTCTATACTGATGTGACCTTGTTTGGTCACTAATGGCATTCAAGTTGCCTTAAGGGCTATGTTGGGGAAAGGCTACATTTAAAAGAAAGATCAGGGTGTGAACTTTTACCTAATCTCTGAGGGAAGTGGAGATTTTTTTATTATCATCATAATCATTAATTTGCTATTGTCTTGAGATTAGCCTTAACAACAACAGCTATTTTTGAAACCAAAACATTGGTGAAAAATGCACGGGTAGTGAGCCAAGGTTTCCTATAGCACTGTTGCTTAGCTGTGTTTTTAAACATTGTAGAAACACTTCAAAAAATCAACGTTTTTTAACTGGTTTTTGGGCGGTTTGGTTTTTTGTTTGTTTGTTTGTTTTAAGTAATATACACTGTTAAGTTGCAGCACAGTGCTCCTTGATAAGGATGAACCACACCAGGAGGGAGATGCACATTTGCAGCTGTAGGCAGGCAGGACATCCCCAAATCCATGTTCCAGCATCAGGAGCTGCACAACTCACCAGAGGTGACACAGCCATGCCAGAGGTATGACGTTTCTGTGCCTCAGGACTCCTTTGGTCATTCAGATGAGAGGAAGGGCTGTGGTCAGAGACCTATCAAATCATGCTCCTTCAGGGTCACTCACTACTTAGCAGAGTCTCTAACCTCAGATATGGAGCCCAACTAGGACTGCAAACGGTGGAATAAATTGCTCCTTTACTCCCTACAGACTGGCTTTCCAGACAAGAAATGCTGTTCTAAAATGTAGCTAGGCTGTGTTTCTTAAAAATATCAAACTGAGTGGACTGGACAAGAAAGATGCATATCAGCAAGGAACTTAAGTGTGTACCCCACCTTTAACTCATTGAAAACAACATGTGTGCAGCTGAATATGCATTTCCCCATCCTGCTAAAACTGGTAAGATTTACAAGGAACTGCTACGAAATAAATCAGGAATTTATTGCTCCATTTTCTCAATTGTGAATGCCATGATAAAATTTGGAATGACACTTTAATGAACATAAGATGAAAGAAATGTTTTTCTGTGTTATTATGAAAATTCTCCTTGATTAAAAAAAGTATTACAATAGACATTTTTTCCGAGGTCTTTAAGGAAAGAGAAGTTTTTCCTTTCAGCAATCTGTGGTTTATTTGGGGTCATTCCTCAATGTAAAGAAGATAGTGAGCACCTGTTTCCAAAAATGTGACAATTTTACTTGTGTCCTCAATTAAGACAGCTGATTAAGTGCATATTGGATTAAAAATGTTCTACAGGGATCCTGCCAAGCTTACAAATGCTTTAATATCTACAGTACAACAATTTGAGCGCTCCAAGATGGCTTGGCAATGAATTCCTAAAAAAGGATTTTTTTTTTTTCCCTCTAAAACCTGAATTCTTAAAAAATAGAATAAAAAGGCAGAAACAAAGAAAACATGGCATCTGCCCAACTGCATGCTGGAAATAAATTATGAATTTGCACCTTGCAAAGTGCAAATTCAGCCTGTGTGTTGGAAGTTGGAGTTTTCTGTGTTGCCCTGTTTGTCACTGGGCTCCTCTGCACCTGTTTCATACTGTACATATTTGGAATTTTTCTGCATTCTTTATCATTTCAAAGACAGGAACATAAACAGCTCAGCTTTTCCTGAGATGACTGTCTGTGTGTGTGTATATGCATCACTGAAACTTCCTAGACTCAAATGCTGTTTTCTCTTGCCAGACACCCCGTGAGTCTTCCTGAGCAGCAAGCACTTTTTCAATAGGAACTTGGAGATACTGAGGGAGAATAGAAGGTCATTTTCTAAGACAGGATGCCAAGAGGACAGGAATTGAATGGTGCTGGCTGGCCACTAGACGCCATGCAAATCAAGAATGCAGTTTGGTCCCCAGGGAAATAGTTCATGAGCCTGGAGTATACGATAAACCTGCAACCAAAGCCTTCTTAGGCAAGTGCGATAACAATGTGTCACATTCCAGAGGAGTCAAAAACAAAGGTTGCAACAGTCCTTGCAAACCAGCACTCCCTCAGACAACAGAGCTTTCAAGGAAAAGGAAAGAATTGGCAAGTGTTGCCATTTCTGGCTATTTTTTGAAAATAACACAGAACGGTTTAGGATTAGCGCTAGGTTTAGGATTAGTGCTAGTCCGTCTTGAAACCCCTACATAAGTAACAGCAGAAAATAGTTGTAAGAATGTTTAGGGGTGAAAAAAATTAAATATGCATATGCACACACAACATATTGAAAATAAATGCCACAATAAGGAGGTGGTAAACAGATATTTCCACAGTATATTACAAGTAACTATCTGTTACTTGTAACAGTACAATGAATGTAGTATTAGCCACCAGCTAGAGTAAATCCATCTCTTTAATTGCTTTCTTAAGTTTTCCATTTGCACATTGTACTACTTTCATAAATAAGCAGTCACTTCATTGCTACTCATGAATTTTGCACAAACTGTTGAAGATATGTACTTCTTCTATTGGCCATTGTTCTGTGACTATAGTCTGTGCAAACAGATCATGAAATAAGTGCAGTGAGTATTTGTTATTTACCATTAATTATTGATGTTGACTGACCAGTCAAGTCTAATAGTCTGTAGGAAAGGGGTACAAGGAATGGGAGACCAAACAAAGCACCCTTGCTAATGTGACAGACAAAATTCTGCACACGTGAAGGCTGTGATGTAGCACAAGATTACAGACATGAAGCTTAACTCATGATGTCCTGAGAATCAAGGAAGGAAAGATCAAGAGTGCCCCAGAAGTCAGAAAGTAACTACACTGTATTTTGTGAATCAGATCAAGCTTACTACCTCACTCTGCTTTCAACTTTGAGGTTTGCTGCTCCTCTCTCAGATCTGAAGCACACAAGAGCTCATCTGCTTCTTTGTTCCAGATATTCCTGCCAAAGGCAGTACAAACAACACACATTTTTGTGGTGTTGCTTTGTAAAAATTCTTTGATATCATCAAAGATCCTTTCTCCCTTTCAGAGTATCACAACACACCACTTCAGCAGCAGGATAAAGGCCTTTGTACCAAGATCTAGAGTCAGAGATGATTAACTGAATTGTAACAACCAACTAAGTAGGGAAAAAAAAAAAAAGCAGAGAAGTCGGGAAAAAAAAAACAACAAAACATACCAAAATTGAAATGCTGGAAAGGCTGCCAAGACCACAGATGAGCTGTATCAAGTCTGTAGCAAGGCCAAGTCATTCACAGGGACCTCCAAGAGCTGTTGTTAGGCTAAGGTAGGCACTGCCTCCTTATTTCTCAGAGGCAGCCAGAATTTATACACAGGTGAAAATGAAACACACATCCACATCAGAAAACAGCTACAAAGACAGCCTCTAGAAAAGAATCTGCTGTCTAAGTGTGTAACACCATAGGACCAGAAAACAAACAAGGTTCAAACACAGGTAGAGCTACTGTACAGTAACTTCCATTTTTGGCACTGTTTCTTAAGACTGTATTACTGTTTATGTAGTGCTTTATTTCTAACTACAGTTATCTCACAACCTCACACAGCTCTCAGAAGGTATTGTTTGGACCACGATATTATAAAGAATAAATAAAGGTTAACAAGTCGTTCTCATCTCACAAGGACTGAAAATTATCCTCAAGCACTCCAGCAGCTTCTAATCAAGAATAGAAAAAGTTTCAACCAGATCATAAAGTGCTAATAAGCTATTTACGAGTGCAATTTGCCTGCAAAACTGTCTCCTGAAGAACAATCCAAGGGTTGCCATTAATTTTACTGTCTGTTTCCAGAAGTGCATTTAAGACAATCAGACCTTTACCTTACTGGTAATCCATATACTGATAAAGCTTTCCCCTTCTCCTCTGTCCCTGTCTGCGCTTCTGAGGAAACACAAACCCATGGAAATAAAGAAAAGTTGTAATGTCACTCATTTACTTCCATATACTTTCCCTTCCTCCCAAATAACACCTGTTGGCAGTAGTGTGCTCACTCTGGATAGACAGAAAAAGCTGTCCATCAGATGGGCAGTTAAGGGCCTGGTTTTTGCTGTTTTGTTGTTTCCAGAACTAGAGAAAATGCAGTCCTTGCAAGTACCTGAGCTGTGCAAGAATCATAGGGCTTCTTTTCTCCATCCCACACACAACTCCTGGACAGTCATCCAGTTTTCCATCAATGTTGAAATCTCTAGGTGATTGTATCTCAGAGTCTCAGACACATCAGAGATGAGTATGAATCCTGGGTCGGGATTTGCAGCCTGAATTTTCCCCATCGTTCTGAATTGCTCACATTTAAACTTCCAGTTCACACTCACCTGCAGAGATTAATACATTAGGGAAAAACAAGAAGAGCAAATTAGAACAGTGAATACAAAGCCTGCAAACAAAAAACCAGATCAATTTCCTATGCAGATATTGCTTATAGCTGAACATGTGTATTCATCACAAATCTATATAGTCCTTGCTCTTATTTTTGGCTTCCCCATACTTAAGAACCTCCTACACAATTACTTCTTATTTGATTCTTTCCTTCTCACACACCCCAGCCACTGCCCTTCCTGGTAGCATGCCAGTTTTGTTATTGTTCGAAGGTGGAAAACAAGATCTGTCCCAGGAACTCACTCTGGCAAAGCTTAATTTAAGATTATTAATTTAAGGAGAGTGAAATGGCCCAGCACAGGAGTCTCTGAGCAGGACTGGTAGCTCTGATACCGCACAGAAACCCATGTGCATCACTCTTCTTTCCACTTCCTTTATAGTGACAGCGTTGACAGTCCGGCAAGGACAGAAAGCTGATCACAACAGTCAAGGAAGTTAAAAGTTACACTTGAAAATAACTTCAAGGCAAGTAATAATGAGGCTGCCACAAGAATGCTGTGGGGTTTGAGAATAAAATGGAGGGCCACTCAATCCTGAACAAAAGCAATGTTTCCCTCCCACACTGCCTCAACATACAGCTAATGATTTTATCCATTTATACCTTTTGTGAAACAATCTGACTAGGCATCTAGGCTGCTCATTCTGATTATTTGCATCAACTGGAGACTTACCTGCTCCCCCAAGGATTATTGTCACTCTGTAAAAATTTCACTATTGAAATTTCATACTTCCCTTTCCAGTTTATAAGATCAACGCCCCAGTGCTTTGTTGTATTATGTTCTTTTTTTCCCTAGGAAAATAAGAGGACACTATATGGAAGTGAATTCGCCTTCAATCAAAACATGTTTTGTAAAAGGTTTGATTTTATCCAGTGCCAACCAGAAAACAGACAGTAATCTTATTTACGAGGGCTGGATCTATTGTCCAGGTTTAATTAGCTGACTATTACACTTACCATTTCTATTATAGCATATCCTTAATTCTTTTTGTAACACGATGTGCTTTAAAAAATGTTTTCCTGAGAAAGAAGATCATTCTGTTTTCCCTAATTGTTCCAGAAATTAAAACATGTCAATATTTTTCAGCTAATTAGCTTGAAATAGCTTGTTTGTTACTCCCAGAACTGACCTACAACTTCCTTCCTTCCTTCCTTCCTTCCTTCCTTCCTTCCTTCCTTCTCTTTCTTTCTTTCTCTTTCTTTCTCTTTCTTTCTCTCTCTCTCTATCACCAACTGCTCATTAGCTTCCTTTCACCACCCTATATCACTCAGCATCTTTTTCCAAAGGGACATTTCGTCTCACCAGTTGTTCATTTGCCTGTAAGAAAACATATCCTAATGGAAATATTGAGCTTTTTTCTCTCCAGATATTGACATAGCATACTGCTGTTGAGAGCAGAAGTCACTTCTGCATGAATAGAAGGTCCTGCTTCATATAGAAGAAAGGAAATAGGGGAGTGCAACATGCCACCACACTGCAGACAAAGGTAGGTAGGATGCTGAACAACTACTGCTTCATTTCCACTGTATTCTTTAAATATTGTGATTGTGGGAGAAAAAGACAAAAGTGAAAAGTTGTAGGACTTGTTGCATTAGCCAGTAATAAGTGCAATCTCTTTTTGTGCCTTTATGGATCATATGGGTCTTTAGATAATGCTTTCAGCACCAAAAAAAGGACTCTTCAATTAAGTCTTCCACATGCAGAACTTTGATCCCTCAGTTTTAGAATCCTGTTTTAACAACAGTTGTCTACACTTTAACTAGCTTAACCATTCCCATCTAACTATGTGGGCCCCCTTACTTCAGAATGAATGACTTTTTCAACTTAACTTCATATTATGGAAAACATCCATAGGAAGCCAGGCTCTATGCACCTTACCTTGTAAGCCTGTATGGTTTCTGAAGTGTTTGAGATTGTGATTATCCATATGCAATTTGTTTCTGTAGTCATTACACCTGGTATATCTTATCCTTCTTCAGATCCTGAACTGCTATCACAAAAGCGAGGATTTAAAACTGAATTGACCCTTTCTTTTGACATTAGATCAATGCTTCCGCGGAGTATTCAGCAACAAAGACTCATGGGTGAAATGCATTTACTAATGTATGGTTTGCTTTTACTGCTGCTTCAGCGAAACACGGAGTGCTTACTTACAAAGGTCAGCAGCATGAAATACCTATCCAAAGTTTTTCTATGAAAATAAATCAGAGTATGCTTAAAATAACAGTAATTCTCCTGGACAATTACAAATACTATTCAATACTGAGACAGGGGACACTCTTTCTACCCATAAATCAAGATGCCACAGAAAACAGCAATAAGACTTCTTATATTCTCCTTCTCTATCCCTTCAGCCCTTTTCTTTTGATACCATTTCCCCAAGAAAATGATGAACACTTACAGGAAGAAGATTGTTCTACTGCCAAGCCTGTTCGATACATGTCATCTTTCAGATCATACTAATAGCTTGTTCTGGTGGCTTTTGCAATACGAACAGTCATATGCAAACTATGAGATAATCAACAAATTTCAAGATACAGCCTGGATCATTAAAAAGTTTTCAAATGCATGAATATCTAGGTTTGAGGGTTGGTTTGGTTGATTCTTTTTGATTGGTTTGTTTTTTGGTTTTTGTTTTTTGGTTTTAAAAAATTCTTTTTAAGTGTATTTTGGCTTAGGAAAAATGTACCAGAGATTTTAGGATATGCATCTCATCAAAAGTAAATTTAAAACCCTGCGTTTTTGATAAGCTGTGGTAGTGCTTATGTAGCTAAGGAATATTGTTAACATAAGCTATTATCCGAGAATTGCTGCTTCCTAAAATAACCCCAGGTCTCAGAATAAAAGATGAGACCACACCAATACACTTTCCCCTGTTCCCCACTCTAGTTGCAACACAAATTCCTCATGGCAGAAGAGCAAATGCTGTATTCTGTAGACACTTTTGAAAAAATCTTGCACATTTTTAGCTTGAATTTTCCTACTGCTCCCTAGCAGATTGCCTTTCTTAGAGTATCAAGAAACAAGGAGGAGAAGAGATTTTAGTATTGTGCATCCATATGATTCCCCTCACTCCTAAAATCCAAAAATGACATTCTCTGTACTGGTGTGCTTTTGTCTGCTGTAAGTCAGTCATCGCTTTTCTCTTATAAAGCTAAAAGGAGTCATAAATACATACAGTCAAACACATATTGCATGTCCTTAAAGCAGCTGGAAAAAGATTCAAACGGGTAGGAAGCAAAGAGTAATTTTGCTTGCCCCTAGTATAATAGTGTTTTTTCTTTTAATTCATAGTTTTCATAGATTTTAAGAAGTTATTTATAGGAAGGATGATTTTTGTCTCAAGCTCCATGACAGAAAAATTCTCTTTTCCATAGCCCATTTAAAAAATCCAGCCAAAAGGAAATCTTGGAGAAGAGGAATATTTGACAATACTTATACATAGTATCATCTTTGTAATATCAACTGTCCCAGGCAGTTAAAGACAAATCATTTTGGTTATCTTGAGGCAAGCTTTATTGGAACTGGGGAAGGAGGGCAGAATAATGCAAAAGCAGCTGTGATTTCCTATCAGAACTGAAATAAAAACATTTAAAAAGTGTCATTTTAAATAAAAAATGGGAAATCAGAGAGAAGCATATACAAGGAATCGAAAGCTATTTGAAAAAAATTATCCTCACTGAAAAAGAGGCATATAGTCAGCACAGGTGCCAGCAAACATACAAAATTAATTTGACCCGACAGATTACTGAAGCCTAGAAACCCTTAAGTGCTCTGTTAAGAGCAAGTGAATAGCACTGTGTGTGTGCTGCAGGACTGAAATGCACTGGGAATTACTGCTTCACTCCAGCTTGTGCAAAGAGCGTGTTATAGAAGGAAGCCAGAAGGGAGTAGGAACCAGTGCAGGTAGGTAACAGCCTTTTAGAAGAGTCCTGCTCCAAAAACCATGTCAAAAATCTATGAGAGAGAAAGCAATAGAGTAGCAACTATTAGTGAATTGGAAGTAGTGAGAAAGAAACTAGCCTTAAAGATATTCACACCTGAAGCTGGGGCCATTCTTTTAGGACACATTATCACTCCCTGTGCAATTTATACAAAAGCAGAGACTCTGCAAGCACTGGGAAGATTTTGCAGAACAGTCGCTGCCATGAAAAGAAGCAAAGTGAACACCATGTCGAGTTTTTGTAGGGCTCTTTTCCACCATGGACTAGCAATAAGTGTTATGACCTTCCACTCCATCCCCTCAAACTGTGCATGCTCTTGTATTCTTGTGCTCTCAGCCTTTATTTTCTTATAACCATATGAGCCAAGCAATTCAACCACGTCCCTATCAAATTACACGTTTGTGAAATTGAACCTGGGAAGGGATATTTCCTGGCTATTACAGAAGAGAAGCCGGAAAGATCAGTTGATCTGACCTGGTCATGACCCATCTATTATTCAGAGGAAGTAATTGGGCAGATAGTGTTACAATCACTAATACTTTCACACAGGTGTAGCACCATCTGCTTCTGCTCTTTTTGTCACGGGGCTAGTAGATGTTCATTCCTAGCTCCCTGATTTAGGTATAGGGTGATATTAGCAGGTTGAACCTTTATAAACCAAGTGTCAAACACTCGGATGAAGATCAGCAGAAGAGAAGACTTAAGAAGCCTAAGACTAGGCTATACCCTGCAGACCTTAGGTTTAAGATTTGTAATAGCCATTTTATCAAACGGCAAATACAGTTTTTAAAGCCTCAAGTGCACAGTTTTAGAGTTGTATAGGGTTCATTGTTGGGCTGACACAGACTTCACTAAAGGAGATAGTCCTCTTCTATCACACACACAACCAAAGTCAGGGGCAACAAACCCTTGATCAGCTGCAGCTGCATATATTCATACTGACTGCAGTGCTGAGGGGTACTGGGTGTTCAGAGGGCTATGTTGGATTTCTTGGTCTCAGAAGATGGCTATCAGTACTCCTTTCTCCTGTGCATCCAGTCTGACCCTTTAGGTACAGGCTTATTTTGTAATAGGTCAGACTATTTAAACTTTTGTTGGTTTGTTTTGTTTTTAAACTAAGGCATTATGTCTTCAAAAGTCAAAGCTCTACAAGTTTCAGGTTCAAAACTGGAACCCTTTTAACTTAACCCAGTGAATATTCTACAACTTCTAAGTTAGTGTTTTGACATGGAACAATGGTCTTTCGTGCAATCCATGGCATTTAGTAACTACTTGCTTTGCTTTTCCTGTTTAATTACTGGAGTAATAAATCTCTCCCTTACAGTTTATTTAAAGTACCTTTCAAACACATGATCTACGTACTACATCAGTTGTGCTCAGAGGCCCCTCAGCAAAAGCAAGAACATTCAACTATTGCATTGCAAACTTACTAGAAAACTCACTTTTCAGATCCATGGTAAAAGGCAGAATATTGCTGTTACTGGCATTGTTGAAAGTTTACAGCAGGTACTCACCATTTATTTTTTCAACTGGAAGTTTCCACAGGTTGTGTAAAAGATGTTTATATCATAGATTTAACAGATTTCAGACTGTTGAAAAAATCAGTTAGATGGCTTCAGTTAGCAGAGGCACTCCAAAAAAACGTTGAGCCTAGTTGAAAAATAAAAAAGGGGAAAAACCAAATCCAAACACCCCACAGCTTTTAAATTCAGAAATCTGAACTCTTCTGTAAGTTATTAACCTACTTGGATTCTGTACTCAGAAGCAGACAAAGTTAAACAGAAAGTGTGATTATCTTACTAATCCATAAAGCAGTTCATTTTAAATGAAAAGGATTGCCAAAGGCTGAAGTCCTTCCTTTCCCCCTGATTGATTCCAGGATAATACACTATTGTAAAATAAATAAAAATAGCATGAACAAACTTGTCTGCTGTGTTTGTTAATGTTATACCATGGCATGCTTCTCAATCAAGACATAAACTGTCAGATACAGAAGGAAATGTGTCATTATTTCTACTGCGATAGCAGCAAAAGAGTTTCAATAAACACTGTGATTCCACATTAAAAAAATATAATTTGAAAAAAAGCCCCTTCAGTAGTCACCTAGCACTCATCTTTCTGCTCCAAAACAGGTTTGAGGTCTGGTTTTGGGCTTGTTTGCGTTTCTTATGTATATATAAAGAAAATATATACCACCATCTACAAAAAAAGAATGCATCCTCAAATCACTATGTTTGCCTGAAAGCAATTGGCCAAATGGATCGCATGGTCTGGAAAATACTGAGCAGAAAACAGATGATCACAAATTCCAAGTCACACTAAACTGAATGATTACAGTGTCTATTTTTAAGAGGTCTTCTGGGAGGTGGAGTCAGGCTTGAAGTCATAAATCTTCAATATGAAAATGAGCGGCTCAGCTCTGAACACATGCAGTCTCTGTGATTATGTGACTGTTTAGGCAGATAAGTGAAAGTATTTGGGTTTTAATGCTTACATGAGGAATTTCAGGCACTTTCCCTCTCCACTGTAACAGCTAGTGGAGTTGAAGCTCACTACAGAACTGTTTGGAATCTTTCCCACGGGACATGAAGTCTGTAAAATAGCTTTCCTTCCAGTGGGAACTGTTAAGTTTCTGTTGCAGTCGACTGAGATTTTAATGTAACTTTGAGTGATATGGCTGCTTTCAGGCTGATCTTCCTCAGACATGCCAGTCAAGCCATTAGTTAACCAAATCCTCCCTGTCTGCAAAGAAATTACTCTGACTGTCAAACACATGGGTAGTGATCTGCACAGATTAACATGCAAGACCCTGTCTTCACATTGAAGTGCTTCTTTCTCAAGTATCTCATATCTGAAGCAGGAGTCTCAAAGTTTTGGAAGTGGAGGATATACAAGTCTATAACTTACATAAAAAACCACCCACAACTACACACCACCACACTGTCCTTTTTAGTTTGTTTTTTCAGAGGGGACAATGAGGTTTTTATTGGGCTGTGGTGATGCTGGTTTTTTCTCCTCTCAATCAAATGGACAATCTGAGCCCAAACTAATCACTATTGCTACCTACAAAATGGCAAAAAAATAGGGCACCAGTAAAAAGCGTTTTCTTTTCCATAAGATGAAATAACAAAATGAAGAGTGATTAGGTCTGTTCTATTCCCCATCCAAGAGAAAGGGAGAAGAAACCTGCAAGAAAACCTTTGTACATCAGTTATTCCGGCAGACACATCCAGCCAAAGATGCCATATTGTAAAGCTGGGTACATATGAATTGAGAAGGTAACCAATTAAAACAAAAGAAGTTCAAAGGACAGTAGGAAGAAAAGGTCAGCTGAGGTTAGAAATTTCTTTCCCAATGTTTTCTTGTGCAGCAAAAAGGCCAATGGTATCCACACAAAAACTGAAGAACAAGAATTTGAGCTTTGTTCACATTTTAATACCTCTGAGATCTTGGCTTTGAAGACATGTTTCCTATGTAGATGTAGAGGAATCTAACAAATCAGCAAGCCAAAGATGACTTCACTTTCCAAAACATACAATGGAATGAGAACATTTCATGCAATGGCTGTGGACTGACAGAGGTGAGCATAAAGCTGGGCTATGGGAGTCTGAGTTCCAATTTGCACTAGCAAATACAGACAACAAAACCATCACATTCAGTTCCTGAAAAATTCCCATTTTTACAGGCCCACTTTGTCAGCCTGTAAAAGGTGTGGAGTTAGAGCTGCACTGCATGGAAAGAAAGGAGGGGTACCTAAGAAAGCACCTGCTATAGTAAGTCAAATAAAAGTATAGACCACTAGGGGAGATTCCCTTTTGTCCCAGTTTGTTGCCTACTCCCATTTTACTGTTCCCTTGCTACCTGTCACCAGCCAAAAGCTTGTACCCTGAATTCCCAAATCAATACAGCTCTTCCTTCACTGGAAAAAACCCAGAAATATACATTTCTTTTACTTTTCAGGTAAAGAGTATTTTAATATTTAAGTTTTCCAGCTCTGGATTTTCTCATCTGCTCCTGTAGCTTTTATTTTGATTTTTAGAAATATTCATGTTATATAGCACATTAAGCATGCTACCAGCCATAAATAATAAATAATAAATAATGCCTTGAGTATAGGACATCATAAGCAAAGATAAAGTTGAGAGGAAAAAGATGAGGATGGATAATTTCATCCTATCCTAAGCCTTTAAATTCTAAGACTCTTTACCTTTGAAGACATAAGATCCTGAAGCAACATTAAAACAGTATTGTTGCTTTGGTCGTTATCTGGAACTGCAGCGTGGGAGAAGAGGGAAGAGAAAGGAAGGAGAAGATCTTGGGCAGGCCAAGATCACCACCTAGTGACAGAACTTCTGCTTTGCAGGTGGTTTACTTAAATAGGCAAACTATTGTGCCAGAGTAACAACCATCCAATCCTTTTCCAATAACAATCCTCTAAAGTAAGGATTATATACTGCTTCAGGATTATGAAAAAATTCAGAGCATACAATCTGGCGCAGTAAAGTGCTTAGGACTTTGTTATTTTTGTTTGCTTGTTTTAAAAATAATCAAGAAAAATACTTTCTTGTATTTGTGAAAGGTTAGTTTGCAAAGCCCTTGCTTTTATATTCCTCAGACTAAACAATTTAGATAACAGTAAATTAAATACTATTTGAATCTGAATTTTTAAAATTAATTATTTTGGCATCAGTCAATAGAGGCAGGAGTTTTCTAAACTGTTGGGACCCTGGAAAACACAGAATAAGAACTACATGAAAGAGGATGTATTCCTCCTTCATGAGGGTAACAGCCCTGGCTGTGTATCTTTGTGCAGCACCTGACTCTGAAGGAGTGCTGGATGAACTATAAAGATTGTCTAGAATCTGTCTTCAGTTCTTCCAGCAGAATACACTGTTCTTTTCTTTCATATCTCATTGTTTTCTTTCCCTCCCTATACAGCACTGCCTTAATTAAACATGGTAAACTTGATCTTTGATGTGGATATCTACATTTTCATATTCAGAATAATAAATATCTCCTGGACTCCAGATGAAGCTCATGCTGTCTATCTTGATATTGCAGCATCTTTTCCCCAGTTTTGAGAAATACAGCTTTCTTTGTTCCCTTTCATACACTACAAAGATCCTTACCACAGCCCAGTGCATTCTAATCCTGGCCACCTCATCTCTTGTTCTGCTTCTCCACCCTGTCTCAGTTCTATGCTGTTGTTTCACAGTATTCCACAGTTTGTGCCACTCAAGCTGTGTTAGGCACTATCAGGGCATTTTCATCCACATCAAATGGGCCTGTCATGTCACGGTCCAGTAGCGATTGACTTCTCGAGCACCGCTATGCTTTATCCCTAGTCACTCAAGTTATTTAGCTGTGCGATAACAGATTTAATTATGACTTTCTGAAAAACAGTTACCTTATTTTAGCATGCCGAGCAATGCTATTGCCTCATACTTCCCATCCAGTCTTATGCTTCTACAGTCTTACACTTAGTTACAGCCTGTTTAGGGTAGGTCCTGTGCAGCCGTGCACAAGAGGGACTAAGGCTCTAAGGTATCCAGTCCTAGAAGCAGGGCTGCACACCTCTCTCAGGATAGTTAGTGGACTACAAATAATATCTAAATCCTGCACTGAGGGAGGGTACTTGGAATTGTACTAAAAATAGAAGCTACCCCCAGCAAGCTTTTGAAATAGAAAGGAATGCATTATCTGTAACTACTACAACAACTAAACAAAGAACAAATAGTGCAGGCACTAGAAACATTTTTTCCAAGGTGACTTTTTTTTTTTTTAAATAGCACCAGGGATGGTCTAGGCAGCTCTAAAGTAAAATGCAATCCCCATACAAAGGTGCTGCTCGGCTGATGGTCAGACATCGCAAAGGGATAGCTTCGTCTGGTTTTGAAACAGTTGTGTTGAAACGCACCCCATATTAAATAGGAAGCTATATGCCATATGCTGGCTCCCCCTCTACCAATAAAATTTCAACCTGCTATTCTAAAATAGTATTTTCAGTCAGCTTTTAGCAAGTTTAAAAACCCCTAATAGTGCCAATATCTATCATTCCTGGAATGTCAGTAATCAGTGTTGTTCTATTGTCCATCAACACAGTTGGGCTGACACGTGCCATAATTTATTTGGACGAAAGGAACACACTTGAAATAAAAATCAGGTCTTCATGCTCTCTGAATAATTTAAACATGCATCTCATTTTACAGTTGAACAAGCTCCACCTACACTACACTTCTGTGCCCAAGCTTACCATGAATACTTAAAAAATCCCAAACAGATATTACTTCTGTAAGAAAGGGTAGACTCCACCATTATTTACACAAGTATAGACAGTATGAGAAGCTCAAGAAAACATGGATATACATATAAAATTCTGTATTATACATCTCTATATTTACATATATGATTGTAGACATATATTTTATAGTAAAATGTAAAAATACATTAATGTTGAGTTTTATTCTGGTAATATCCACCTCACCAGGCTAATTGTCTTTGGGACTTTAAAGATGACATATTTCTCTTGTGTGTCAGGAAGAGTGAAACTGATTTAAAAGTCTTTCTGAGAAGCAACGTAAGATGCAATGGCTTAACACACTTCCCCGAAACTAAGCTTCTCAAGAGAGCAAGAAAGTCTGTTTGGAAAAAGCATTTGGACAACATTCTTCCCAGAAAGATGGCTCCAGTCTGAGTGCAGAGGTGACTTACCTTGGAGCAGCTCCAGTGCTTTTGGGTGCTGCTGTCCCCCTTGTTTCCTGCTGCGGACACAGCTCAGCTTCCGCAGATGTTCCTGGAGCGGCTCAGGACAGGCAGGCAGGCAGTTGATAAGGCATCCCTGTTGTGGTCAGAGGCAGATCCCAAAGGCACCCAGCTGTTCTGCAAAGGCAGAACAGAAAGGTACCCCACACAGGGTACAAAATCAAACTGCTTCTGGCAGTTACTTTGAAAGCTTATACTTTCACAAAGTACTGCATTGTGCCTTACAGAACTTCCCTCAGAGTTTATAGAGGGAAGATTCAGCTATATGGAATTCTTTCCTCCAGATTCTTGTGCCTCCATCACTCACACTAAAAGCCCATCTGGAAAGAAACTTTTAATTTACAAATTAACAAACAAACAAAAACACCCGAACCCAGAACGCGCAAAAAACCCCAACAAAAAACAAATAAAACCCCAATCCACCACTACTTCGAGACACAGTAACCTGGTTTTATACTCTCTGAAGCCTGTTAAGCTCTTCATAATTCAGCTCTTGTGATGCCATCTCTAAAAGAAGTAATTTCAGTCTGAGTGGAAGACTCAGACTGCTTTAAGAAAATATAAAGCAAATAAAAGTTTACCTTTTATTTAAAATAAACAATACAAAGCTTACATTAGTCTGTCAAAATGGCATCTCCAAGAGGGAATGACTAATAACGATGTCTGCAACCAAGTTGTTTTCTAAACTACACATATTCATTTGCATAAACAGATCCTTATTATAACCACAAAAGCAGCTGCCTCAGTTTCTGTTGTAACTAGCCATTTATAGATGTTTCATTTGCTCAGGCATTTTTTTCCCCCACATGCTAAAGTTGAACTATCAGGAACAGAGGCCATAGGTTATAAAACAACATGCAAAAGCAATGGAGAAATTGAAGTCTTGACCACAACACATTTAGGTCTGGTGTTAACACAGGTCTCATGCAGGGTTTTTTCTGTCTATAAATCAGAATTGAGACAATTGCAGGAGTATACTACTATAGTCTAGAAGAAAGTACATCACTTAATTACCAATTTTAGCTTTATTTTATGTCTATATTTGCACATTTCAATCAGGTTCACAAAACATAAAATTTGTGTTATCAGAGCATTTCATACAGAGGTTGACAGATAACTTCCTGGTTATGTAGAAGAACATGCAATAAGCTATGGAACGTTTATGAAAATATTTTAATGGAAAATTTTAATGAAATAAATTAGAATGAGAAATTGTGTTTGACTTATCAATTCTGTATATAAGCTACTATGAAATATTTCCTATCACTAAAAATAAAAAAAAAATTAAAAACTACTGAAAGGATCTTTAAATCTTATATTTGGACAAATGTTCCACTGAAACACCATTCTAAAGCAGGGAAGTGGAAATTGTGCAGAAAAATGGTTTACTCTAAGTAATTGTCCAACTGTTATTGCTGTTTTTCAAAGAACCTGAAAGCATACAAGGAAAGCTTTGAACTAAAAAGATAGCTGAATGGACATATTTAAATTATTAATGCAATTCAAATGCAAAAATTAACTACTAAAGTTTCTCAAAATGTTATGGTTTATTTGTTTGTTGGATTTTTTTCTTATATGTACATAGAGAATTGTACACAAACAGGGAAATAAAAAAAGTTGCTTAAAAAAAATAACAATATACAGTATTTACATCTTGAACGTCACCCTTTTTTTAAATTGGAGCTAATCTATTACATGAGCATGCAGTACACCCACAACTCACATTAAGTACCTTTTGTACAGTGTAATATAGTCCTGTACAAAGCATAGATTAACTATACCCCAAATCACTCTTCTCCATCACTGCTTTTGCTATCTTTGAGCTTCATAACAATGTGTAGGTCAGAACCCTTTAGCTTAGGTAACTTCAAAAAGTGGAGATATTAACGTTTGTTTCTAATACAAATATGAAGAATGCATTCTATCCACAAGACAATTTATGGGGTACTACCATACTGCACTGTGCATGATCTATTAAGTCATGCTTGATGAAAAACCATAGTGAAGGAGCAAAATTTTGTTAGTGGACTAATGGATATTTTTACCTTTTTCATTTTTAAAGATATTTAAATTCATATTTTCGTCTCCTCCTTATTTACTCAACAAAATCCCAATGGTTATAATACTGGTTGTATTTGTAAAGCTTATAGTACCCATGTTAAAGTTACCAACACAGATGTTAAATACTGAAGTGTTTTTCTGACTGTAAAATATTCTTAGTGTTTTTTGTACTAATTTCTGAAGAATTATGTGCTATTCCACCTATTGTCACAGTCATAAGTTTAGTTACATAGATACCTGATTATCCTTTAAAACACCCAAAATATTAAGGACCTTTAGGACTTCATTACTTGTATAAAAATTAGGCACATTTCAAACAAGTAAAATCTCTAGCCAAGTAATTAAAAAGGCTTTAGATTTTTAGCTCCCTTGGCTTCATCAAATATGTCTTATACAGATAGATAATCCAGAAACAGATTTTACAATGGTGATACTAAATATCTCAAGTGAACTTAGAAACTTTGATCTCAAATCAAAAGCAATGCCACTTGTATCAAACAAGTATTGCCTATTTTATTGAAAATATCTCTTCAGCATTTACTTTGCCTTATACTTGGTTCACAGAAGAAGCACAAAAGGACATACTATCCATTTCCTTAAACGACTGACAAATCCTGTCAAATTTAGGCAGTAATTTCCTAAGCTCTTCAGTAACCACAAGATGAACAATTAGAAGTTAAAAAATGTGTGTTCCTGAAGGAAAATGCTTCCTTAGATCATTGCTTTAGAGTATAATTGTTTTTACACCTGCTACACTGGGAAAATATCCTAAGTGGTACCACATCTTTGGGGGCTTTGAGACATCTTTGTGATTACATTTTAAATTAACGCACAAATTGACTTCAAGCGCAACTTCAGGCACAATTGTGGGAAACAGGAACCTGTCAGGACATAATCTTTCACACTATTAAGATATCAAATGTATGTACTCAGGTTGAATTCTACCTTCTATGATAACTTCATTTTCCCCGAAGTATGTGCAGTTAAGTACACAAACTAACGCAGCCCAGCTAAAGATTCCACTGCAGTCACAGAGTACAGAATACTTTCCTCATTGACCTTAAAGGTTGTGACCAAATACGACTTTTAGCCCAATAAAAATCTTCAGCTCTGTTAAATTCACCTGTACACAAAGAACACATTCCTTCAGAAGAAAAAGCTGAGGATTTGAACAGCCTTTTCTCCTTAGGCTGCTCCCAGTCTGGAGACTAAAAAAGAGTAATAATTGAAAAGGTATCCCATCAATGTCCTGATGGCAGTTGTATGTTATATTGTGGCAACTCTGACATAAAGTTATGCTCTAGCATTTGTATGTATGTAGCACTCCACCACAATTTGTGAACAAAATTCAGAATTTCATTTTATCTCAGATTGCTCGGAATTAGATTATTTGTCATCTACCAACCATCTCCACACTTTTCCCTGTAACTGAAATACACATATGATCAAAAAGCCTATTTTTAGAAACAGAAGAGCAACTGAATAAAAAATCTCACATTCACAATTTCATTTCTAAGCCTTATTCAAATCACATAATTTGTTTGTTTTGTTTTTTTGGGAGGGGGGCCCTAACTGATTCATCCACGCTTCATTACACCTAGAAATACTACTGTGCCTGCTTATCTGGAATGTGTGATGTTGAAAGGCTATATAAAAAAAACATGCAGTTTAATATGCTCATGATAAAATATTTAGATTTAATGCAGGAAAGGCATAATTGGAATACATCTACTGCCCGAAACATATAGATTAAAAAAAGCCATAGAAAATAACAATTACATCACTTGTTATAGATATTAGAGCTTAGTCTCCATTAGTTTCTGCTCAAATGGCATTATATATGCCCCCACAACAGAATTCAAATACAAATTGTAAGCAAAATAAATATCAACATACAATATGTTGAAAAGGGAATACTATTTCCCTCAACATAATAAAAACACTGTACTACAAAAATAGAAAGCTACTTTAAACAAAATTAGTACTACTCTCTTTGGTCCATGTCAAATGTTCAAAAATGGTTAAAATATTGGTTTCTTCAATAAAAATGCCAACAGCAAACTTCAAATCATTGCTTGCCAAGGACATAGATTAGTTTCATAAAGTCAAAAGTACCCACAAAATTAAAGACAATAATTACTTGGAAGATTTTTTTTTTCCCCTGCAATACAGCTTCAGTTTTTGAGTCAAAACAAAATGTTTTGATCTGGGCAATAAATCAGGCCAACCAGAGCAGTGACAAACGTTCTTTACCCGATTCCCAAGATGAGAACCAGAAAACCAGCCACCTCAAGTGGATGTTTACCAGTGCGCGACAATTGTGGAAGCTCTACTTAACATCTCTGAGTCAGGACAAGCGGGGTCATCTCCAAGGGGAATCTTACAGAAGGCATCTGCTACTGACCTCTGAATCACAACAATAAGGCCAACAAAGCAATACTTGGGTCACTTAAGCAACCTTTGGGTCACCAAAGCTTTGGTCCTTACAGGTCCTTATGGGTCCTTACAGGTGATACCTTTGGTGGTACATTTTTGAAAGCTGGGCTTTTGGGCCTAATTTTTGAGAGTTTTAAAGTCAGCATAAGTAATTCTGTCTCTCTGATAAAGCTTGAAGTCAGCCTGGAAAATTTCTGTCTGAAGAACAGCAAAGCAAAAAGTAAACAATATCTTAGTTTCTCAAAATATGGTTGGAACTTTCTCAAAATACATCTGTAGCTTCGCACAAGCTAAAGTGGCCTGAATTTCTCGCACAATAACAAGAGATTTTGCTTTATCAAGCAGGTGCTGTTTTTGCAGAGCCTTTCTCATGCTTTTCTGATCAACATCTTTGTCCAGGATCAAAATAATAGTCTGAGTTCTCAAAATAAAGACAGATGAGCTAATGCTTCAGCTCATCCAATAAGTTAGTCAAAAATAATTGTGTGGCCCAATAAAGATGTAACATGCTAGTTTCTAGAAAGTATAAAAAGCTGTAAGTTTTCTCATTAAATGGCTTCCTGGACGAATCCTGTCTCATGTGATTGCTAAGATTGGTGGCATTAGCTACAACAGATACCCAGACACTTGTTGGAAGAACAATACAGCAGCTCACATGTTATCCATCAAGTTCCTGGAATACATAGAGGACGTATTTGGAATACAAGTGTTAGATGTGCCAACCAAGCATGAAGCACTGTTGGACATGCTACTCACAAGCCAAGAAAACCTACTTTGTTTAATATCTTGATTAGAGAAGCCTTGGCTCCAACAGTCACAGTATTGTGGAGTTTGGGCTCCTGCTGAGCACACTAAAGGTCAGTATTAAGTCACACATATCTAGAAGAGCAAACTTCAGCATGCTCAGAGGTCAGCTGGGAGGGATGCTATGGGAATCATGGAGGATACAGGGGCTAGTGAGTGCTGGTAGTTTTCCATCAATGGTGTCCTGGAAACGCAAAACCAGTTCATCCTCTTTAAGGTCAGGAAAGAAGGCAGAGCAAGAGACCACCTTGGCTTAACTGTGATCCTTTGAATCTTCTCAAAGTCAGAAAATAATTGTACCAGAGATGGAAAAGCAGAAAAATATCCACTGAGAACTATGAGGACATTGACAGGGTGTGCAGAGGTGCAGTTATAAAAGCAAAAGCTCATCTTGAAATAGCCAGAGATTTCAAAAACTCCAAGAAAGAGTTCTCCAGGTGTGTAAAAAAAAAGCAGAAACAAAGAAAATATCAGCACCCTGTTAAAACAGAAGTGTACAGTCACCAACAACACTGATAAGACTGAGATTTTCACAACACTTCCTTCACCTCCATCTTTATCACCAGTGCTGGTGATTTACACAGAATTAATAAGGTTGGAAAAGACCATGGAGATCAAGTCCAACCTTTACCTAGGTTAACAACCTACCCAACATCAGTCTAACACCTATACCATCTAAACCATTTAAACCATCTAAACCATACCACTAAGTTCATCATCTAACCTATCCTTAAACACATCCAGGGACAGTGACTCCACCACCTCCCTGGGAAGCCCATTCCAGTGGGGGATCACTCTCACTGTGAAAAAGTTCCTCCTGATATCCAATCTAAACCTCCTCTGACGCAATAAAAGGCCTGAGAAGACTGTGATAAGAGAAAAGACAGAGAACTGGGCTGGTTCAGTCTTGAGAAAAGAAGGCTTAGGGGAGAACTTACCATCATATTCTGATTTTTAAAGAGTGACTACAAAGAGATGGAAAAGATCAAAGGTCACAAGTACAAGTTACTCTGTGATGTTCCAACTGGACACTGGAATAACGCCATTGGAATAACCTTCCAAGGAAAAGGTTGGGTTCCCCAAGAGTGACTAGCCACTTTTCAGACTTGGCTGAACAGTGAGTGGGCTGGGCTACCCTGTCTAGACCATGCTATTGACAAGAAAGGTTGGACCAGATCATCCTCGAGGTCACTTCCAACCTGGTCTTCTACGATTCTGTCATCATACCGATAAGTTGAGAGTGTAGAATGTTTAAATCTTTAACAACAGCACCTCCTAACAAAGCAGCAGAAGCTTCTTTACATTAAAGATTATATTCAGTACTCCCCGCTCTTGCAAAGATTAAACTGTGTTGATGCATTATTTGTTCTGCTCAAGCCAGAATGTGCCTAGTGATGCAATGCAGAGACAGGCAGAGCTATTTGAAGACAGTGCTAAAACTTCCTGTGTGGACATCTGCACAACACTGTATTGTTCAACCAGAGTACCATCAGTGCCATTCACACACAAGATATCTTTGTAGTCTGATTAAGAGGGGTGGGGAAAGAGAAGCTTATCTAAAATAATTTTATTTTTCTTGAAATGTTATTTCAGTTGGTAGTATGTGTCAAGGATAAAACATTGCAAAGCCGCTATTCATATATATATATATACACACACACATGTATGCATAAACTGCACTGACTAAACAACCTTATGCCTAACAATGCCAGGGATGTGCAATGAAATTTCAAAGTTTCACAGACATAAGGTCACTTACTCACATTTCCTTTCACTGCTGGAGCTATTGTGTAGTACATTCACTCTATGATCAAAGAATACTTCATAGACAAACTATTTGTCCTCATAATTTCCTCACAAGAAGCAGGTGAAACCAAATTTCTATCAAATAAAGCTTTGTCTCTGTTAAGTCACTTAAGCATTGTATTATCTGCCTGTCCCTTGTTGTCAGGCAATAATGTCATATAGTGCAGAGACAACTAAGCCCACAACGTTTTAAAAGTGACTACAGTTATCTCTGCAGTAAATAGTTTGGAGATAGGCAACTTAAAACCTGCGAAGATGCCTTCTTGTCAAAGGAGGAAAGTTATAATGGCAACGATTATATTGGCACTGTAATTAAAAGGAAGAATTAAGTCATCTATAAAAGTATATGTACTTCATCATTTAGCAGTAGTCTGTTGCAGTTTAACTTAGTGAAAGACAGCAAGCCATTGGTCACTGGCAGCATAATAGCCTCCCACAAAAAATAAGAATTGAGATGTTCAAGGAAATCTGGGACCTGGGAAGAAGTTTCAGTGTGAGATAAAGTCATGAGAGAATTTAAAGTGCTTCACAACATGATTGGGTTTGATCCAGACAAGTGTTTCCGGGTTATCAAACCAAACTTTTTAATGTCTATTGAATAAGACATTGTATCAAGTAACCAAATTAATTAGAAATAACCCAAATAGAACAAGAATGAAGATGTGACAATTTTTTCTCCCCTAAATGCATATGTAACAAGGCACATTAGGAGAAATATCTTCAATTATTTTATTATTCAATTTGACTCAAATACCTGAAATCAATTTTCTCACAATGTAAGACAATGGCAAGAAGTTTCAATTGCTTTTTACAGATGTAATAATTTCATTGTCGATTAAAGTGCAATGGTTGTGTGCCAAAAAAGTATAAGCAGAAAGTAAAAGTCACAAGACAAAAAAAAACAAACCACAGAAATAAGATTTTGAAGACATTCAAAACAATGAGAGTATATGTATTCAGCCACATTGTTAAAGCAATTCAAAGTCAAAAATATAACACTGAAAATGTTTATAAACCTATGTCTTAACTTGTCCCCTGCAAAACCCATAATTTTGTACATTTTACAAACAAGATTTAAATACTTTCACAGAAAACAAATAATGTTAGCTTTCTCAGTACTTAAAAAATGTATGTGGAATAAGATAAAGGCAGACAGGTTAATTGGGGGTTTTTTGAAGCAATGACTGGATTGTAAATTATATTTTAACCATATTCTTACAGCTGTGCAGTAGGTGCCACTGTTTTTGACAATCCTTAAAGTATTTTTGGCATCATAACAGCAGAACTTTTGAGTTTGCTCTGTCAGCATTAAGAGCCAACTGCTGAAAAGCTTTCAGTTGAGAAAAGATATAAAAGATTCTTTATTCCTCACAGAACTTTATGCCCTTTAAATTTTGTATTTCATAAATAGTCATTAGATTTAAAATTTCTACTTACTCCCAAACACTCACATTTAAGACATTTCACATGCACAACACTACTGTCCCTTTTAAACTAGAAAAGCACGAACTACTGAAAGCTAAGTATTTGAAAGTTGCAGGTACCTTAATCTTTCCAAAGATACAAAGTGTTCAGAAATAAGGTAGTAATTACATTAGTGCTGCCCCACTTTCAAATTTTTGGAGTACAGTAACTATTTCATCAAACTTAACATTTTTGTTCAGTAGAAAAACAGTATATTATGTTTTTACCCCTCTCCATTTTCCTCACAGGTGTATTCTCTGGGAGTCTGTTATATTTGTGTGTTCCTACACGTAGGGGTTAGGGTCCTGTTAGAGCTTAAATAAATATAGAGAACTTATTTGCAACAAATATCCTTTCTGAGGTTTGCAGAATGGCTGGTAACCATCTGTATGTTTAAGACAAAATAATTTCAGTGAAAACACCGATTTATGATTTGTTTGTGCATACACAACAGATTGTACTTAGTAAACTTCATACAGTCTCCTTAAACTCCTGATTTCTGACAGGCTAAAATCACAAAGAAACGTGCTAAGCTTCAGAAAACCACCACGAGCCAATCTTCACATCGTGCTTAATTACATCAGGGTTGTTAAAGCTGTGGTTCTTAAATCCCATCAAAATTCACCTACATTTTAAAACAGATCTAACAGTTGTTTTGAATGCTGAATAAGAAAAAGAGATCCTGCTAATACAAAAGTCGGTTATTTCACCTGAATTCAAGGAGAATTGTGTACGTTCACAGCACCCTTCCATCTTTCAAAGCTCCCCCAGCCACCCGTTCAGGACTAAACCCCAAGTTTTATTACAACACGTTAAGAACAGTGATCCCATGACCAAGCATTAACCTGACTGACCGCTCTTCAAGGTGCTTCCCCCCCGCTCCCCACCCCAGGGTTGCAGCACCTTGCCCATGTCGGGAGGCACGTGAGGCGCAGTGCGGAAGGACAACAGTTCCAACACCAGAGGACAGCCTGCTCATTTGACTGAGCCCCTGGATTTATAGTGCACTTTCCACATAGCTTCCTTCCTCTTGCACTAGATTTCGAGTTCAAAAGCTGACAAATACACTTCCAGGAATCTTCTCTTCGGAGTAAAGATTTCCTTAAACTAGTTGGTTTTTCCCCCCCTTCTACATAAAGTCTCAAAGCGTTGCAAGAATTCTTGAAAATGAGATAATTAGTGTCAGTACTGTCTGTCCAACACCAAAGACAAGAGCTTCTAGTGGAGCCATATTCTTCCCTGCTACTCTGTAAATTCCAGCTACTGCAGCACCTAGGAATCACAAGAAAAACAATGATCAAATCACAGAAAAAACAAAGGTTGAAATATATGACAGGTTATTTACTGTGTCTATGCATCAGCTATTTATAGAACATTACCAAACACAGTATTATATCATGACATTATAAAATTATCAGCCTTGGTTGTATTTCCCTTCAGGAATGATTTTCCCAATAAGTTTTCCACCATCAATCTGATTTAGAGAAAACTAATCTTGGTATTTCCCTGTAGACATCTTCAAATATTTCTTTTTACATTTTTGCCTTGTGCCAGTTTGAAAAGGTAGCAAAATAATCCTCTAAAATGCAAATGTACACCTGGGATGTCATGGAGCACATGCCTGAGAAAGATGAGTCCTTGCATCCATCAAAAAACCCACAAAACATGCTAATGATGAATAATATTTTCTGCTCAATTTTCTGAGTATTTTAAGAATGGTAAAATGTTTATTCAAAAAAAGAAATACTGGCCCAAAACTTGACTGTAGACATTCAGTATGTATGGTCTCAGATGCTATCTAGTCATAACTACATGCTTTCAGAGATCACAGAGGATGCTTAAGACTCAAAGAAAACCGAAAAGCCAACACAATTTTTTTCTTAAATAGGAAAGAGTTAAAAAAAACAACCTGAATTTTTGTTTTGTTTTGCACAGTCACTAACAGGAATAGTCTGCTGAAGTGATGAAAAACCTGTTAGTGACACAGCAATACATTGAGTTCCAACAGATTTTCTGAAAGTACATTCTGTATCTGAATAATTTGACATCTTCAAAAAGTAACGCCTCATTTTTACAAAATTTTTAGGAAGAGTAGAATTCACTAATAATTTTGGCCATAACAGTACTTACAAACACTATTAATCAGATTGTTAGGCAAATCTGGGGTTAATTTATTTTTTATTATTGTTTAAAAACAAAACACAGACAAACCCCCCTAAACATATTCTGTAAAGTATATTCTGTCAGAAATATCTCACCAGAAGGCTAACTTATGGTATTTCACTCAGCTCCCTTGCACAAGCTTTTCCATTTGTTCCTTGGCTAGCTTCTGTCAAAACCCAAAAGAGATCCTTTAAACTGAGCCCAATATTGAAATTATAATTACTTTTGTAGTTGACCTCTCAAAGTGGATTCAAGTTGGCCAAATATGCATCCCAGAATTTGGCACTGTTAGTTACTCAATAACAGAAATGCTGAGCTTCTTGAGAAAACACTGAGATATTCTGGAAAATATCCATAATAAACCAATAAAACACTGGTAGTTTGCTAATTATGTCTTATTACTCAAATAACAGTGGGCAATACAACCTGTAATGCATAACCCAGAACAGCTGGTATACTGCCAAGGTATGCTACAACAGGCTGCCAGCAGGGGAAATGAGAATGTCACCAAAATGGACTGTGCTGGACAGGAGGAAGCACAAACACTTCTGGATTATATACAGCTAAAATCCTTGCCTTAAGCTGCTAAAGTGGGTTTTCTTGGTTGTTGTGGTTCTGTTGAGTTCCGTGGTTTTGGGTTTGCGTTTTTTTTGTTGGGTTTTTTTTTTTTTTGTTGGGGAGTTGATTTTTAATGTATCTCCTGCTATTTTATAAAAAAGGTATTAAAAATTTACTATCATTAAACTCTGTGATTTTTCAAAGCTTAGAAACAGGCATCTCCTGCTTTTTTATATGCTGGTAAAGAAATCCCAGAAGGCCAAAAAGTTGGAAAGGTCTACCTGAGCAAAATGAAACTTGCATTATCTAATAATCTATACTGCCTTCATTCACCTACACAAACAATGCAGGAAACTGAAAATATAACGTAGAAGTTGAAGTCAGATTGCTTTTTCAATTTCCTGAGCACTAGACCGGGCATATTTAACCAACTAACACTTTAACTTGCATCTCTCAGCTGGCAACACAATAACTATTAAAAATCCTCTCTAATACTTGATCACCATAATTTGTCTGCAGAAGCTCCTCACAGAATTGTTTCAGGATGAAACAACCCTGTTTTGGCCAGAAACAAGAAATACCTGAAAGTAAATATACTTGGCTAACCAAGTTGCAATGCTCTGTGCAAAACCTTTGGGAATAGCACGACAAGTCTGCAGCCTGAGCTTAGAGAAATTCTCAGATGAATTTGCACATAAACAGGACACCTTACTTGCTAAAGGCTTTCACCTGCAAAATTGGATGTCAAAAATACAACTGTGTTGCTCCTCTTTTTATGCATAAATAAAAGACACACAGTGCTTCCATTTGAGAAGTGATCCTGAACCTTCCTCACCACAGAAAGCTGTGAAAGTCTCTGCTTGGATATTCCAGCATCACATTTCCTAACTCCAGTTCTTCAAAAATGCTCATGCACGGTGGTCCTTGTAACAGGCCACTGCCATTTTAATCATAAGACAAAAATCAGCATAACATAAAACGTAAGACACTCAACTGGTTCCATCTCACCGTAGCAAAAAAACCCCAAAATGTAGAGTTATACTGAACTATAATATGTTAGGTGGTAGACATTCTAGGCTGAGAAATACATAGCAATTAATACAACCTTTTAAGGAAGTCTTAAGTGAAACTTCTCATGAAACTTGCATTTTTAATTAACCTTGAGAAACCAAGAGGCAAGAAGGAATTTCAGTAGCAATAAGAAATAATCTGTCCCAAATCATCCACGAACGTGTCCAAAGCTGGAATAGCACTATTCTGATAATCTGGGAAATACACAGAAAAACAGGGATGACAGGCAGGAAGACTTGCCTACAGACTATAGGATGGCTGCAAGATTTACAGTTCCTTACCCCTAAAGGCCTTTCAAGTTAAGCCATCTTGTCAGCAGCACTGAAGATCTTTGGGGCAGAAAGTACTGCTCAGTTAGCACAGCTAACTGTTAACCATTCAATACATTGATTGGGATATTGAGAACTCCTTACCAGCATCGTTTCAGACAATGAAGCAAACGCTTTGTTCCTGCAAAAACAATACTATTTTCCCCCTTCCCTCAACAGAAAACTCACTGTGCTCCCACTTGCTTGGGAAAGCTATTTATAAGTTAGATAAATGTAGCTGGATGTGATAAAGCCAAAGTCCAAATAAAGTCTCTTAAAGGCTTTATGGCATGTATTTCAGTACTGACATGGACAATGGAATTTCTAAGGAAAGATGGAAAAGCAGTATCTGATACCAATAACTCTAGATGAAAACAGATAAACAGCATTTCCTCAAGACATTCTTGGCGACTTGGTCACCCGTTATACTCAGTCAGGTGTGAACACTTCTGCACTTTACTACATAAAACACTCCTGCTTCCTGCATGTTCTAATCGTGAACACAGGTTTTTAATGATAGCCCTGTGAACCTTTCACCATTGCAGCTTTAAGAGAAAAATGGTTGCATCTTATCTGTGGACACAATGTGAAGCAATAAAAAATGTATCTTGAGTGGTAGGCATTAGGCAAACACCATAAGCAACTCTGTAACAGATGCCCTCCAAACAGTCCTTTACTTAGGACATCAGCAGAGCCTATTGTCTTTTGGGGGAGGGAGGGGTTTGGGATGGAGGGGAGGAGGGAATAATCCTTAATAAACAATTAATAATTCACTAAAAAAACCTTTTTTTTTTTTCTTTTTAGAAGTTAGATGTAAAATAAAAAAGAAAAGAGAACCCAACAAGAAACCCCAAACAAAACAAAACAAAAGGCAGACTTACTGGTTATCATTGCTCCAGTTATAGAACCCAGAAATCCAATGCTGACCACAATGACAGAGATTAGCCTCCCCTGCCTATGCCTCTGCAGCATCACAAACATTAATACTCCCACAGCACCATGGACAAAGAGAGAGGAGAAGAGAGCCCAGAGGAAAACCCAGTACCACATCTCTGAAAGAAAGCAGTCAAATAAAGGGTTAATTTATTTGGGTAGAAAACAACTTTACAGGTAAGAAACTTTAAAACATTGCATATAATCAACAGCAAGAGGAAAGCAATACCGATTTCCACCTTAAAAGTAACACATGTGACACCATCAGCATACGCTCAAGTTCCCCTCCTCCTTTCAGCAGTCTATCTATTATTATAAAAATTATTAAAAGGATTCTGGCAAAAATCTTAATTCAGATGTATTTTTGTAAGAAGTCACAATTCCTTTAATGGTTTCTTTAAACAGTGTTATTTGCAATTTCTTAGTAGGCATTGTGACTACTTGTGCAGAATGAGATATTCTTTGGCACAAAGACTGAATGAGGAAAAAGTCAAAATTGTTTTGGGGATTTGGACTTGTTTTGTTGGCAAGTTTTTATTTTGAGAAAGGTGTGGAGTTTTTTTGTTGTTGCTCACCCTCATCCCATCAATAAGAGACAGCAACAGGTAACATCAAATGGGAAAACTGAGATTAAATACTTCAGTTTATCTACCTAGGAGCTGTAATAGAATGTTCCATCAAATTGGCTTCAAAGGCACAAACAAAAACACTACAACTTTGTCAAGAAATTTTAACACATCCAACTCCCTACATCTAATTGCTTAGCACAGAAAAGAGAGAGGTAGTCACTATTATTTAAATTACTAAACAAGGACACGAGACTGTGTGGAGCACAAACGCTTCTTTGAAGAATGGCAGACAGGATGATCACCTGCAAAGAAAAGAGCTGGAACCACCAGTGAAGCCACAAAATAATTCAAGAACCTTTCTCGTGTGGTGGCAATTTCTTAAAAGCTTTCACTATAAATCAAAAGGGTAGGAAAATAATAAAAAAGAGTCCTTTTTTTTTAAGTTAACTACACCAGGTATCATCACCAGGTCATCACAGAATTCAGCAAATTGGGGTACATATTCCTGATGGACATAATTCCATGACATTATCATTAATTCAGAGTTTTTGCTGCAGTTCCCCTTCAAAAAAAGAACAAAAAAGCTCAGCTTCTTTACAACAGTAGGATACTTATTGTTTATGAGGTGAATTTTTATTAATGCAGCTTGAGTCACACCAGCTATTCAAGCAAAAATACAAACCAATTAGCTAAAAATACCGAGCAGCACAAAACACACTGTGAAAAGATGCTGAGAATGAATGGTTCCTACACAATAACCACAGTCCTATGAGTCTAGTGTCAATAACATACATATATCCCTACCAAACATACAGAGTTTAAGCTTTTTCATTTAGCAGTACTTTAAGAGGACACTCAATCCCTCTCCTTTCACACAGATATGAAAGACAAAACTATGCCCAAGGACGTACAGCTCCTCTAAATCCTGGTAACCAAGAGGCTCTTTTAAGAGAGAAGCAAGGAAAGTGGGTGGTAAATCTACATTCAATGAACACTTCAGCTGTAGTTCAAGGTGTAACTTTGCTTTCTGAGTGCCTGCATGTATGCACACATATACTGAGGGCGGCTTGAAGCAGCTCTCCTGAGGATCCTCCATCCCTTCACTCCAAGCTGGGTCTCAAAAATCTATGCAAAAGGATAATAACCATGGTACTGTTCCACTAAATGTCTCATTATTCTTAGAAGCTATTCTGACAGAACAGTGGCAAGAATGTCAAGCAGTCGTTTCACAGACACCCAACAAACCCCCTCACTAACATCAACAAAAACTGACTGCTGATCTAATCTGCTGTGGTCATGGATAGTGTGAGAGGGCAACCTCTCCTGCAGTCCTAGCAGGCCTTGTCCATTACTAGCTCAGCTTGGGTGTTCCCATTGTTTTATTCCAGTGGAAGCACATAAGCAAGAAGATTAGCCAAAGGATCTACCAGTATAGAACCTGGCCACCCTCCCAAACCTACTGTTAGATAATAGGGGAATAAACCTTAGGACCAAACTAAACTGGACCAAGAAACTCTGCTGGACTATGACTCTTTTACAAACACTATCATACCCTGTAACTTCCACAGGGTTTGGTAGGCACTGCATCACCTTTTAGGAAATTGGTGCTTTGGGTCATTTTCAAGCCTCACCAGGTAGAAAAAAAAATAAAAATCCAGTCTTAGGAAGACTTACCAGGATGACTGTATTTTTAGAAGAAAATGAAAGCTTATGGAAAGGCTAACTACCCTCCTGTAGCTAAGAAACCAAAAATATTTACAAAACCTTACACAACAAAATAGCTCCATAGTGAGTAACTATCTTTGGCCTTATTTATATTTCCAGTAAGGATCAAGGAAAACTAGTGTCACCCCTCACTTTATATTTAGGATAGGAGGCATGAGAATAGAACCAGTACCAAATGTCCTGTTGGCTAAAGGAATATAAACTTCAGTACTTTAGTACACACTTTCATCTCCTACTTGTTAAAAGCAACACACAAACTGAATCCACTGAAAAGGAAATTAGAGAACATTGTTTGACATAAATGAAGCTGGAGCTTTGTTAAACTATAACCTCCCTTCATTAAAACATCACCTAGGTCTTAGAAGTTGAAACAGGACAAATTGTTTTGGAGCACCATCCCTAGGAAAGGCAGGAAGAGTTATCCTTTCTTATCATCCTTTATTTACTCTTTTTATGCCTTCTACTTCAACACACTCACTTATTTACTTCTGCTTGTTAACTGGGTGAGTGATGAAGCCAACCAAGTATGTTGTTTAGCACGCATGAACAAGATAAGGGGGAGAGCCAATCTTTTAAACAAACTAGAGGAGACTTCAAGTTCCATAAATCTAGAGGACAATGAAAACATTCTTATCCTGACATGTTGAGGACAGAGAATTACACATTTCACATTCTATAAAATTCAGTATCATGTAAACCTTGAATCATGATGAGAGATGCCTCAAAAGAAGCATGTTAGAGTAACACTGAAAGTGTTGGGTTGGGGGTAACATCAAGAGATGCCACTAGAGAAAGAGAATGTGGACCTCTGTACACACATGGTCAAGACATCATTTCTTCAAAAATGACCGAGTAGTTTAATTGTTGAGTTGGCCTGCAACATCTATAAGGAAGAGGAAGTGAGACTGAAGTGTCTTAAGAACAGGCTGGTAAAACAATTTATGTCCTATATACTGAGAGATACTTCAAGCAGCATAACCTTATGAACATAATCATCTCTGTTACCTTGATAAGAAAAGCACAGTCGAGTCTCAGTGCTTGTGTAGCTATGCTAATTGGCCTGCTCTTTCAACGATATGAGCTGCACACCCCAAGTGTTTTGCTGTTCTGGTGGTAACGTCTGAGCTGTATCTGACAGAGAGTTTCAAATACTAACCTAGACTCAGTTTATTTAGTTGTGCCCTCACAGAGCTTCCCTAAAGAGACACAAATAGTAAATAAAACAGTAAATAATTTTTTAAAAAAAATTTGCAACTTCCTTTGCTTGACCCAAAGAAAGTTTTAGAGCTCACTTTGAGTGTATCCAAATCGCTTTAAGTCACCAAAACATGCCATGTGTGTATAAAAACTCCACAGTTCCTACAGAAATACAGGGAAGTAGAGAAGGCCTAGTACTTACCAGCTTACAATCACAGTGACATTCAATCTATTGTATAGATGTCACAGCTTTTCTTATAAGAACAACTGAGATCCATTTTTTACGTTTATTTAAAATTCTTAGCACTTAAACACTATCTTAAACCTTATTTTCAATTTATGTTCCTTTCCACTGGTTTGCCTTAGATGAAGATCTTTTCTTCTACTAGTAAAGCTGCAAGTCTGAAATAACTTGTAATTAATGCCCAATCACAGCAGTTTTAGAATAATTTTGTTAATTTTGATATTTATGCATATCAGATACATATCCTAGATACATTATGCTCATGTCCTATAGACACACATGATCTATATAAATGTAGGTATACACCACCTTAAACATTAGAAAGAGTTTTTAAAGTATGTTAAAGATAACATTCATATCACTTCCAATTTATCAACACTTGAAGTTGCCCTCCAACAGCTTCATCTTACACAAATAAAAACGCAAAGTCAGTTCAAAGTAGATAAATGCTAACATTTTCAAATACTATCTAAATATATGAACATTCCGTCCTACTGCCACTCAGCTTCAGTAAACAGAGTACCTCCTTAGTCATTCATCTTCAGCACTTTTCCTCTAGTTCTTAGCTTGTTTTGTCAGATGAATAATGATGGCCTATAACATTTCATAAATCAAAAAGTGATTATTCCAAACCAAAATCTCTCTCAATCCAGACCCACATACCCACCTACCACTAAAAGCTACAGAGTTAAGCAATAAGTGTCTGTACTATGAATAAAAAAATACAAATTTATGTCAACGAGGTAGCACGTTAAATTTGAAATTAAAAACCCAATGATGTTATATTCCTGTAGATTTATAAATTCAAAGAACTTAGGTGAAATGATAGCATAGTATACCAGCAACCACAACTCAGCTCTTTATGTGCTATATTTTCTTTCTTCAGCACCAGTTCCTTTCTTTAATTACTGTATTAACTGGTACTTTCAAAGTTAACAGAACCATACAGTCAGTAGTTTGGATGTACCAACGCTTTTGCTGCTTTAAGTGGGAGAGAAGCACTTTGCTGAAGAGCATTTAAATCTTAAATTACACACTAAGTAACAGGATAGGGGACAAAGACAATCCAGAGAATCAGGGACTAATAAGTACAGGATGGAGCTTTTGAGCTTCTATCAGTAGAAATATTTCCAAGTTCTTGGTTATGGAAGTAACTTAAGAATGTATTTTACTGGGTACTCAAAGTGGGATTTTTGCCTTTTTTTTTTTCAGTCCCAATTCAGCTACTCTCTGACTTGATCCAGCAAACCCTGATCTACCACTAACCCTAAAACACAACTAGATGATCTTGGAGGTCTCTTCCAACCTTGTGATTCTGTGATTCTGTGAAGGTGTCCTTGGGATTTAATGGAGGAGGTAAAACGACCTCATCCATGGTTAGGGCCTTACCTCTGCCTCCCAGGTGAGAACAGGAAAATAGGAAGCAAGTACATCCCGGTGGTGGGCTTAGGTTCAGCTACAATGAACAATGCTTGCAGCGTCAGCTGTCACAGAGGTATGTGTATATGGCAGGAATGAAATTATATGTGGTCTCCTGGGTTTTTGTGGCCTTATATGAAAGACAGGATTTCTTTTTTATGTTGAACCTGAATCAGCTATATGGTATAAAAATAATCGTTCAGCTTCTAAGGGGAAAAAGAACCTACCAAAATCGAACTGTTAGGATTTGAAGCATCCCTTGTTTAAGCTTGACTTCCTATCAGGTCCCTGTTGAAAGTTTCAGAGAATTAATATATCTTTAGGAAGGATGCTCATAAAATTTCGTGACTTGTTTGTGCAAACATGATCACCATGGTTTATTTAAACAAGATACATTTTTAGTTGTGCAACTTAAAAGCCCACAACTTTGGGTCCAAAAGTAAACACAAGGCAGTCTTGAATATTCAGGGAACATTGTATATTAATGAACTTCTTTTCCCAGTACTCTAGAGAAGTTTCTTTATAGAAATGCAAAAGGGAAAGAATTAAGTAGTCAAACAAGGGAAACTCATTCACACACCTATTTTCTCAGCAGGAAAAACAGAATTTCTGGTTTTAAAAAAAGTTTATTTTGATAAGTAGTTAGGAAGCATTTGTGCAAGTCATTCAGCTTTTCGTTAATATGAATTATTATGTCAATATATATTATGTTATATAGAAGATTTTAAGTCTAGTGAAAGTCATGGACTGTTGACAGTCCATAACAACATTCAGCTCAACTGTTTATGGCTTGAAGAAGAACCTGTACTTAAGCACCAATTCAGAATCCAACGACACTATGATGGATAAGCCAGTATTTTTCATAGTCTTTAAACAGAAAAAACATTTCACATTAAAAATATCCCATGCAACCCCTCATTATATTGCAAAAGCACTGAGAAACAAGCTGTTTTGCTTATTTAACTCTCAGCGCTGAATTTCATACAAACACCCGCCTTGCATAATGGCCTGATAAGAAAAACTTTATCAAAGATGTCTGGAACGAAGAAAAGTTAAATCCATTGTGAATTTTTTCCTTTAAGAGTACAAGATGTATTTTTAGAGCAGGTATGCAAAAATACAACTCAGAAAGTGAGTTGTATTAGAGTGCTACCACTGGAAACTTTAACTATCAGACACACATTAAAAAGTTCGCAGATCAAATAAATAAAAAGTATCCTGAAAGTTAAAAGAACACTAAGGATAATAAACTCCAAGATGATCAACTTTCTGTTGCTACAGCTTCAGCTACTCTCTATTTTCAAGATACTTCTTCCAACTTTAAAAGATTTAAAAAATAAGAATAAATCTATCAATCATTACTACAGACTGAAAAAAAAGTCATAACATTCTTTCATAAATATTTAAAACATACACCCCTTACTCAAAATTTCCCACTAATCTGTCACCACCTATCATACTCCTATACCAAGCAGACAGAATTTACTCAGTTAGATCTCTGCTATTCATACCAAATCCCTACTTATTCAGATCTGGAAGCTTACACTTTACTTTACACCCAGACAGAATAAGAAATTATAAGATACTACTCTCTGCTGTTTGCCTTGGCTCTCACCGTAGCACACACCCGTTTTTCAGCATGAGATCGAGCAGAAAAAAAGTCTGTTCTTGCCAAAGGTCCCTCTCCTAACAGAGGATGAGGACTCTACTCTACTTTGGCTCACAAAATTTTGTTTTGTTAACAGCTTAGTCTTTAAGAATTCCTGATGCTTATGATTACATCTATTTGTCAGAAAATATCTGCCGCTTCATTCACTCTCACAGCTCTCATTGTCCACAGGTATATTTGGCGTGTGTGGAGGGGGGGGGTGGGAAGTCCCTGACTCTTCACATTCATTTTTATGGGTTTTGGATTGGATTTCTGCAGCTCCCTGTCAAATGCCAATGAGCAAACCCAACCACCCCCACAAGCATACTCCAGGCTTCCATACCTATTTATTCACTCACACACACACTTCCCGCAACACTTTACTCACGCACAGGTACCCACCCCTCCATCCCCCCCGCAAACACACACCCTACAAGACAAGCCTGCTTTTATTAAACACAGACATGTCAAAGTGAGCCAACACATCCCCCCTCCCATTCCCTTCGCACGCGCGGGCAGTAGCACACACTGGGCACCCACACCCCAGTCCTCGCAGCACCCAGATCCCTCCCGCTTCCCTGGACACACACACACACACACACACACACACACACACACCCCGGATATCTGCTCACACAAGGCGCGTGTAGGCACACACGGGAACACCCCCACGCCCTCCATTGTGCACCGCTCGCCCCCCGCCCAGCGCGCCCCGGTCCCCGGCGCTGCCCCGTTACCGGTGAGGCTGCGGAGGACGGTGCCGTGAGCCCACAGGCTCAGCACTTGCTGCACAGACAGGTTGATCATGGAGTTGTCCCCCGCTTCCACCTTCATGGTGGTGGTGGCGGCGGTGGTGCCGCCGCCGCCGGACCGCGGGGCGGGAGGGATGCGGCGGCGAGGAGCGAGAGGGCGGGGAGGCGGCCAAGGGGTCTCCGCGCCGCGGCGGAGACATCGAGGACGGAGTGGGGGGAGACGGCGGACGGGGAGAGCCGAGCGATCTCGGGGGATGGCGGGACAGCCGGCCGCTGGCGCTTTCCCCGCCGCTCAGGGGCAGGGCCGGGCAGCGAAGCCCATCGCCGCCGCCGCCGCCTCTGCCTCCTCCTCTTCCATCGGCATCGTCGCCCCGGTCACCGGCATCACCTGGGGACAGGGCGGGGCGGGGCGGCCGCGGGCGGTCCCTCAGGCGGGCGGCTCCATGCAGCACCGGGAGCAGGAAGGATCCCGGCGCCGCACGCCAGCGGGGGCCGGAGGGGAGGGGGAAGGAGCGGGATGGGGAGATGCGGGATCGGGAGCGGAGGGAGCGGGAGGGCGGCCCCGCGCAGGCGCGACGGGAGGAGCCGGGGGGCGAGGGATCCTCCCGCCCTGCGAGGAGCCTCCATCCAGGGTCGCGGTTCGGCTCGGAGGGAGCGGGAGAACCCGGGGAGATTGTCGGCGCCCAAAGAAACCTGCGTTAGCAAGAAGTGTGCTAAATACAATTTTATAGAGAGAGAGATGCATATACCTAAATCGATATATAGCTTGCAATGGAAAAATATAGTGATAGCGCTACGCGGTATTAAAGTTTGTATTTAAGTTTGTACTGCTGCGTGTGTTTAAACCTCGGAAAAGAGCACAATGCAGAATCTGAATCCTGAAAACAGAAGTGTCTCCACCTTGCTGCGCAGAGATCTCCAGAGAGGGCGGGCGGGAGCACCTCCGAGGCTGGACCAGCGGGATATGAGGATACAGCCCCAGGGGCAGAGGACAGGACAGTGCAAAGAGTGGTGCACACAGGTTGCTCGGCAAGCCCGAAGCTGCCGGAGCTTAGGTGACAGCTCTGTCGTCCCGAGGCAACATGCAGGAAATCATCCCTGCCTGTCCTTTTGAATCTCGGAGTTCCACATTCAGCGCTTTTTTTTTTTTTTTCTGGTGGTTTAGTCTGTTCCTTTGCTTCACATAATAAAAGACGCAGTCTTTAAGCTGGACGCCCCTTCTTTCGAAGCACAGGATGCACGGTGCTTACTGATGCAAAAGCCAGCAATCTTCCCCCCATCCATTCTTGAATATGCATCCCTAGGCCATATTTAGGCTGCACGCTTCCTCGCTGGCCTTTCTTCAACGGTGCTTGCTGTAATACTTCTTAAACAACATTTTATGTCAGCATACTTTGATGGAAGAGTTTGGAGACGTAAAGCAACTCATAATACAATTTGCAATTTATAGATGAAGAGCCACAACAGATAAATCAACTAATATCCTGCTTGATGCCAGTGGCTCGATTTATTTTTTTTCAGATAGACTATTGCAGGATATTTGGTTGAGTGGAGTGCTCCCAAATCCTTTTGTTTGCAGTTGACAATGCTTGGCATTTCTGCAAGTAAGTATCACGCCAAGCAATGAGAAACTCATAGGGAACAGCTCCCTAGAGGTCTCTGGGTTTGGCTGATTAAACATGGGAACACTGTGATGGAGAAAGAATTCACCTGCTGGGCCACATCCCTCTTCGATGATCGAGGGAAAGTCCTCTTTCTCCCTCTTCTTGTAATCCAAACACCTTAGAGTTGTACAATTCAGGCCTTAGAGAAAATGGTTCCCTTCCTTACACAGTAGTGATTAATTTTTATGGCACAATCATTCCAGACTTTAAGTAAGGCTCAGTGAGAAAACAGTATATAATTTGTGTTTGAATGTGAAACATAAAGTGTTCAGAAACAATTATTCTGATTTATTCTTTTTAACTTTGGCATGCTGAACTTAGAGAAAATAAACATTTTAAATGTCCTTTAAAGAAGTCCTCAACCCTAAATTTGTTTGTGTTGTAGACCAAAGCCCCAAGAACAAGTGTATTCTGTGGGACACTGTGTTGTAATCAAACTTACAGATAAAAGGAAAACTAACATTTGGTGACCATTTTAGGTTATAAATCCTATGGTTACCTACTGATAGACGTCAACAAGACCATATGATAGGCCAGAGGCATGTATAGAAACATGCATATATCTGTATATAAAGCTGCATTGGTGCCCAGTGAGATTTCAACCTGCAATACTGATGATTTTTTTGCACAATGCACTGGGCATGCTGGCTTTGAATCACTTGTGTCTAGAACTTGCTAAAACACTTTCCACAAGGTTTTACAACAGAGGTACTGAAAACTCATTCGCATTGAGGTTGACTGAGTATTGCTGAAGCCTGCAGACTCTTGCAATATTGGCTGGAGAGTGTCCTTTAAGGTTGTGCAGGTGCTCTCTCCTTAGAGACAGACTTTGAAAACCGATTGAGCCTCTCCCAGGGAGGGGTTCTCATTCTGCAGCAGCATGGGGACTTTGGGAAAACAGAGGTGACTCTGCAAGTCCTAGGGGAACAAACTGGCTTCCTTCCCAGGAGAGATCCACTAAAACCGCAGGCCAGCTTCCACTGAAACTCCACCTAAGAGGCTAAAAAGGGTTGTCAAACACCACTAATAGACTTGGAGAAGCTCTGTGGACAGTGCAGAAGTGATAAAGGGGCAGACTCACCTTATCAAGGGCTATAATTAATTTCATTTATTCAACTTATTCCTCAATCCATCATCTAGTGTGTGAGCTGGATACAGAGTTGAATACACATTTGTCACGTGAAAACAAGGTTAACTGCATCATTGAGGAAAACATTGTTCAAGTATTGACTCTAAAGCAAAAAAAAAAAAAAAAAAAAAAGGTGGTACATGGCAGTGACATTTCCCACTAGCACAACACCAGGGGGAGATCACGGTAGAGAAACGGAGTGCCCTGAATGGAGCAGCAGGACCAAACAAGATCCACTGCTCCAAACTGTAGCTTCATATGCATAGGAAATTGCAGACAACTCTTTGTCCTCAGCAAAGATTTCTCATCTGCGAGCTGTTGCTACAGAAATCCTCAGCTTATTAGCTCTCCGTAGGGATTATTGTGAGCTCTGTAGGCAGCAATGTATGGAGCAACAGCAATGATCTCAAGGGATCCCCAGCAGGCCTTAGGTTGCTGCTGAAACTGTGAACTACAGGGAGAATAAACCAGGGATGCTTGAAAAAGGCAAGCAAAAGCAATGAGGGCTGGGAAGATCTCAGGTAGGAGAAATCACGAGAAGCACTGACCTGGTAATTAAAACAGGGAAAAGAAAGAAAACTAAAGGGGAAAAAAAATGAATATGATCCTAGTATGTCGCCTGATAAGGTAGTTCCTTAAGGTATTAAAGGTTATAAAAATGAGAAGTAACTCTTTTGGAAAGGCCTGATGAGACTACTTCTTATCCCTGTGATATCTTGAAGGGGGGAGGATGAGCACAGCAGACAATGTAGGGACAGATTAGGGAAGGTGGCTGTGTCAGAGTGGGCTTGGAGGTCTTGTTGGAAGGGTGGCAGAGGGAGCGCTGGTAGGGTGGGACAGAGCTGGCCAGCTCTGGTAATGCTCCACAGAGTAGGGATTAGGAGAAGGCTTGTAACTGCATGGAAAATGGGAGGGAGGCAGGGCAGGGGCAGGAAACAGCCCCACAAATAAATCTTCACCAGTTGTTTACGGACAAACCCCACTTTTCCTCTGTATGGTATTCCAGGGACTGGGACACAATTCACATGGTCTGCCTGACACACAGTCCTGTGCCATCCCTAACACCTTAGAGACTCCAGGCAGCCTTTATATGTACGAACCCACCGGTGAAAGGATCCATGAGCAACACATGAAAACTTATACATGGCCTGATCTTTATACCAGATGAGTTCATTTTCCTTCCAGTGTAACTCCTGCTCTCTGTTTCTGTCACAGCAGCTAGGAGGTTTGGGATCTTCTCCGCACTGCATGCATGCAAAGCACTGCAAAGAGCCAACTGTAAACCCTGACTTTGGCCAAAACAAATCAGTTTTACAGGTGGAAAAGTAGGGTCAGTTTAGTTTCTCTGCCCTGAAAAAGATTAGGATACGTCTACATAAGCTGCTGTTAACTTTCAGTATTGCTTTCAGAAGCTGAAGAAATAATGATAAATTTCATTGGAGAGTCCTTGGCTCAATTATTTTCCTCTTGGAAAGGTAATGCTATTCAAAATGAACTGATTTTTTAAGTCATGTCTTTTTAGAAAAAGACAACACTGAGTATGGTCTATTGTCATATTCTGAAACAAATATTTAATTTTTGCATAATGAATCCAGGTTTTTGTCATAGTAAAACATCAAAATACAAACAACAATATGCATATTTTTGTCCCCTTGAAGAAAAGAATTCCCACTCAAGTTCTTCTAACCAGCACTGGCCATGTAGGTTGACTGGCACTGCCATTAAAGATCTGTTTTAACTGAATGGATAAACCTGGCACTGTTCATATATGCAGACATTTTTTTCCCCATTTCAAAAGAGGATTTTTGGCCTTCAGTTCAAGTCACTAACAAGACATTACACATGCAGATAGTAAATAACTACTTCAGATGTTAGCAAAAGTTTTCTTCATGCTTGCCCCTCTTCTTGACCACCAATTTACACACAGCAGCTACCACTCAATCAGAAGAATTGGCAGTCACAGCTAGTTGTGGGTGGAGAAGCGGGTCATTCAGAGATCCTTGGCCTCATAATCTCAGCTTTTAAAAGGCTGAAACCCAATCTCAGCCCCTAACCTCGATGATGGATGAAGATGCCTTGACAGCAATGTAGAAGAGGAAGGAAGTAAGGTGATACCATGGGCTAAATATCGCAACTCTCCCCAGAATGAAAAGAGCTTCGCAGGTTGATCTAAGCTACCAAAACCATCTGGAGCCGGCTTCCAAGGCGGCAGAGGGAGGCGAAGGTGCACGGGAGACTTTTCCTACGCACCAGTAGATGGAGTGCTGTGGTACTGAAGATCTCCTCCACATACCGGCTGTGTGCTGCCAACAGGACTTCGGCACCACGGGTACTATCTCTGAAACCAGGGCAGCGTTATTTCAGCAAAATACCTGTGGATACTTTGAACCTGCAGTTCGAAGCTCTTTTAAAAAAAACAAACAAGCAAACAAACTAACAAAAACAAAAAAACAACTTTGGGGGTGGAGTAGGAAAGAAATAGCCTGCTTAGTCTGCTTAGAGAATATCTCTGTAAAATACATTGATTTTTAGCTAGCAGTTTGCATGTATTAAAATCCCTGAAAAATTGGACCCATCATGAAACAGGAAAGTCCCACTGACTACTATAAAAAGACTTGTGAAATATTGTCATCAATAAACTCTTAGCTCAACTTGGATCTAATTTTTTTTTTTACCATTTAAGTCTGCACTGCTTAAAAGACCAACTCGCATATTTGTTTAAACAATACCATCATTCACAAAAATAAAGCTTTCTCCTATTCTCTTTGAAGACGCAAACACATGATGCATGCACACACATATGCATTCGTACACGTGTAGCAGTTTTAAGTCAGGACTATTGTTAGTATCAACTATGCTGTTACTTATAAAAGGATTTTTTTTAATTTTGTGAACTCATTTAAAAGAATCTTTTCTCATGAATAACAACATTATTAGGGTTTACTTGAAGTCTAAATTACCAAAGTGGCCTGGAAACCTGTAATTGATTTCAGTGGACTTCAGGTTCAGTTCTGAATGGTGCAATTATGATCTTATCATATCTTCTTTTCATCTGAAAACTATAATTAGTTTTAGTAGAACTGTTACAGGTGTTCCTAGAGATTCAATTGCCTCTGGGAAGAAACAGTTTCATTCTGTCAGTAAGGGCCACTAGTACGTATTTTTGTTCCTCTGTAGTATGGGTCAGTTTTATCTAGTCTTACCCATTGTTTGCTTGTCCCAATACATTTGCAGCACTAATTTATGTAACCTAATTTTCCATTTTATCAATACACTCTACTTGAGATATCTTTGAGGGTATCTCCTTCCTTTTTAAAAAAATGTACACATTTGTTGTCATCGTTTGTTTATGTCTTCTGGTTCCTTCAGCCCTGCCATTTCATGGACAATTCCATGAAATTAAAAATCTGACTCTTGATTTTAATTTACTGGTTAATTTGAAAGTTTTGACACCACCACAAGCATACATGAGTTCAAACCATTGTGAGACTCCCATTTGAATTCCTGGAATTTTCAAGCTATTTTAACAAGCCTGCATTCCTGTCATCCTGTGTCATAGGTTGTCCTCTCCTAGTTCATAGTTCATATAAATGTGTCACAGAGCTATGCTTTCCAAAACTATCTACCTCTGCAGTGCCAAGGAAAAGGACACAAGGTACACAAAATAAAGGAAGAAAATTAAAATCCTTTAACTCCCTCAGTAACGAGATCCCACTGTTGTGATGAGTAGAAAACTAAAGTCATATGGAACTGAAGGTAGTCTTAACAGTTATGGATCAGGTCTTAATCCTTCAGAAAATTCTGTATGATCCAAGATAAAACCAAAGTTTTTCTTCTGAGCACTTGTATGTGTTACCTTCAATACTGCCTGATTATTCAGTAACACTACTTGTAAAGGAAGGTAAGAGTCAGCATCATCACCGAGGTGCACAGGAGACATAGCATCTCTTTCCAGACTAACCTCATTTTGACAGGTGAATCACACGGCCAGATTTCCATTAGGCAGTATCATGCTCTGTGAATAGCCCTCTTCGGCACTTGTCAGTGGGTCCTAGGGCTTGGGTAACACTCAGAACACAAAGAAGTCTCCTAATTCTGTCTGCAAGCTCTCTGGTTTTGGGTTTCTTCATTGGAAATGCGAGATAACCTTACTGGCGAGGTGTAACTCATGGCCAGTTTAAAATGCACTGAAAGATTCAGACAGAGAGAAATCAGAAGTATAAAGTATTGCCGGAGATAAATACTTTTAAGGTGGCTTTGTTTTTGTTCTGGCTACTTGCCCGCAGTGCTTTGCATGCGATTTAATAGATTGGTAAGCTCTAGCTGATTAAAGAACCAAAAGGGTTGTGAGGGAAAACCAAAGAAAAGAATGTTGAAGTACTTGGTTGGGTCAGTATTTAACGCCCTGTTCAGAAGCACTCTTCCGGTCCCTTTCAAGTGGGCTGTCATGATACTCGATGGTCTTAAGAACAGGGAAAAAAAGTCAGGTGAGGATGGGAAATGTGCTTTCTCACTTGAAGAATGAACTTAGTCGCGATGTCTGGGCTCCACTGCCCTCTTTGGTCTTCTACAAGAAATCTCTTTCCTTCAGGAGGGGAAAATTTTGCCTTTTGGTTGTCCAGAGCACGTAGCTGACAGGGAGTTGAACCGAGAGGGTCAGGCAGTGCAACACCCTCTTGCCACCCTGGATCTGGAAGCAGCACTGTATGAGGCTGTGCCCAACAGGAGGAGCTCTACCCTCTGCCTTTTATTTTCCTGCACTGACAGTTCAAGGATTAGTTCAGGCTGAACTGCGTGAAAGTAATGTGCACCTGCTTGCACGAAAATGCCTTAGGTCAGACAGGTTTTGCAAACAAATGTACTCTATACAGGCCGGGCTCCCTGTCCAAAGCCCTAATTAGAGGTGTAGATCACAACTGGTGTAAGGATTCCCAAGGCTGCACTGACCCTGAAAATGACCATCCTCCCACTCCTCCCTCAGATCCTCCCCCAAGACAACACTGACAAAGCTATGCAGAAATTATTCTGAGACTAGAATAATAAACTGAGTGGTCTGAAAACAAATACACCTGTAGGAAAACGAGCAAACAAGTAGTTAAGGAGGCAGGATCCTTAAAACATTTGCAGATGGTACTGTACATGAATGTGTCTTAAGTTCTCGCTTTGTGTGGCAACGGTGGAAAAAAAAAAGAAGATGAAACAAATTTACTACTACTAGGAAAGGCAGGGTCTGACCCAAAGCGGCAGTAAAGGCAGTGGTAATACTCCCGGCTTACACAATGTTAGATTTTGACTGCACCAGCTGCTCTAAAATTCAAGTCCCAATAAAATCATAAAGATCTTCTCACAAACATTTTCCTCACCTTATGCTTGCTTGGCAAGGATCAGAATCAGTACAGTGGAATTGGAGTGCATATGCATGCCGATAGCAGTCATCATAGAAATGCTGACAAGGTGAATGGATAAGGTTAAACAAACTTCCCAAAGACATCAGAATTTAAACAGGTTTTCATGTAATGTGCACTGAATAATGAACCTACTTTTAAACAATCGATGACTCAAGGAAGACAACCCACAAAATCAGAAAGATTCCTACAAAAGGGAAAGGGCCACAGCTAATTTAAAAAATTGTTTTCTGCAGGTATTTTTCCCATCCCAGCTCTGACATCAGGAAAAAAATTTGACTGGTTTCAGGTAGACATCAGCTGTCCTGGCCTTAGATAATCTTTGAGAGCTGAGAGAGGAAGAAATAATGTATACAAGTACAGCACGCTTGAAAAGTATTAACTAAAGCTGAGAATAAACTATTCTCTAATGGAGGTCTCAGACCTGATTAACAAAGAGAAAAACTGAAGCAGATACTTTCCAAGAACTATTCCAGGCTTTTATGACTTGGTCTTTAAGACTGGCCAAGAAGAGATTTAATTTTGTTTACTTAAACAGCTTACAAAAGAAAAATGTCTCTCTGCTCTACCCCTTTGTCAGATTCCAGAACAGAGGATTAGCTAACAGTTTGGTCTTACAGTGTGTGTGCACGTACTACTTCACTCTGAAAGAGGAACTTGGTCAGTTGGCAAAAAGAGTTAAAATGCACGTTGGTCCAAGTTCTCTCTTTCTGTCAGTTTCTCTGGGTAAAGCAGCACAGGGTGTGAGGACATTAGGGGAAAGGGAAAGCATTGGTTTCCGCTTCCCACTACAAAAAAATTTACACTTTCTGTTTCTACTCGTTCATGTAGGAGCAAACAAATACAGCTTCTGTAAAAACCATGACAATGCCTTAAGTACTAATAGCATCAGTGTCACAAACGTGTTAGTAACTAAATCCTCCTAACTAGGGGCTGAACCACTGAGACAGCATGAACCCTGGCATGGAGCCTTCCAGACAGGCTGTCTGGCTGGGGAGGAAGTTGAAGTGAGTGGCTGCAACCTTCTTACAGCCAGAGCTACCGAAGGAGACCAGCACTGGTCAGAACCCAGACAGTGCCAGCTTAGGAGGGCTGTGCCGCCAGGGTGCGATGAGTCAACACTGTTCACCAGCATTCACTTTAGCCACTTTTTTTCTGGAGGGCTGCCCAAGACATACAGCTGCCCAGCCTTCACCCACTCTCCTTTCCAATCTGCATGGCACTGTACTGGAAACTTGATAACTGCAAGGCTTGTTCAGGACAAGGTGCACATTGAAGGTGCAACCTAAAGTTTCTACTTGCCTTCCTGTTGGATGGCATCCACCCTGCAATTCTCCTCTCACCTTCAGCTCTTCTGCTTCACACGTTCAGAGACAACCCACTCTGTTCAGCTGCATCTAAAAGCATGCAGAGGATCTTAGAACCTACAGTAACTATTCTTGGTTTAAAGCAAAGTAAAAGCATCTTCTAGTTGAAAATTCCTAGTCTTTTCCTAAAGCTTTTTAGAGGAAGGTGCTTTGACCATTGTGTGCTTGACCAAATCAAGTACAATCTGTTTTTTATGACAGGGGCCTGCTGGTTATATTAAATTTTGATTTTGCAGTTTCAAAAGGATTTCTAAGAAAAAAAAAATCACTGCTAAGTGAGATCATTGAGGCCACTTAGTCTGTTCAGCCTGGAGAAGAGGAAACTGAGTAGAGACCTCATTGCACTCTACAGCTTCCTTATGAGGGGAAGAAGAGGGACAGACTTTGATCCCTTCTCTGTTGTGACCACTGACAGGACCTGAGGGAATGGCCTGAAGTTGTGCAAAGGAAAGTTGAAGTTGGATATTAGAAAAAGGCTCTTCACCCAGAGTGGGGTTGTGCACTGGAACAGGCTCCACAGGAAAGTGGTCAGAACACCAAGGCTGACACAATTTGATAAGCATTTGGATGACACTTTCAGGCACATGGTGCGACTCTCGGGGACCTTCCTGTGCAGGGCTAAGGGTTAGACTCAGTGATCCTTGTGTGTTTCTTCCAACTCAGCATGTTCCGTGATTCTGTGAAATTAGAACATGACTCACATTTCCAGACTGAGCTGAGATATCATCGATGAATGGTGACTAGGCAAGACCAGATGCCTCACAGTGGTGAATTGAACCTAATGCCCCTTTGTAATGTGCTGCAATGTGACAAAAGCTAATCATACTGAGACTCAGTAAGAACAAAATGTAACATCTTAAAAGACATAGAAAAGAGAGACAGACAAATGTAAATGGGCAGATATTTGGCTGATGTACATTTATTATATTTCATCTTTCACTACAGACCTTACAGTTGCTAGGACATGTTTTGTAGCCTCTGGTGCATGAGATGACCTTGATTTGATCAGGTGGTTGCAGGGATAGGATTTAGTAGAGCATGTAATCCTTCTGGTTTTGCCCCTTCATGGGGGTCTTTTTCCTAAGCAGGAAGTATATTTATCTTGAATCCAATAGTTTGGAATATCACCCTGGTCACTCTAATCTTCACAGGTGGAACCATAAAATACAAATAAGAATCCAAAAGAAATGTTACATATGTGTATTTGAAGGTGAGACTTCAATACCCAAATTACTTTACTCTTTTACAGGCTCTGGTATCGACAGTGATGTCATTTGTTAAATACAAAATTATCCAACAGAGCTTCCCCTGAGAAGGTGCTGAAGAGGTGATATTGATCTTCAATGCTTAAACATGTGTTTCAATACAAACTTTTTATTCTAGGATACTAATTGGAAAAGCCCAATGACAAGAAAACCTAACATAATGTCGTGGGCTGTTGTACAACCACCTGAGCAAATGAGTTACAGTAGCTGTGCTTGTTTTCTGCAGGACATGGATAGAATTGGTCTTTTCTTTCAGGTAGATGGTACTAAATTTGACAAAAAAGTGTCAGCAGCTTTAAATGTAGCCAGGTAAGAAATGCAAGGAGGCCAGCTTCAGGGAGACCTATTTGGAGAGTGTAGTCATATTCAGACTCAGTTTTTAACAGGTTCTGCAATGAAGCATGATATTATAAACCTAAAGGGTAAAATTCTGCACCAGAGTGACTAGTCCAAAAACTCACTGTTCTGATAATGTTCCGAGTAAGTCAAAGCTTTGATGGTTCCATAAGTATTGCCTAGGCTTTAGTCAGGTTATTCACAAAAGGCAAAAGTGTCACCCTTCATGAAAACAGAAACAACAATGAAAAATGTACATTTCTGAAATCGTTTATCATACTGTTTCCTGTTTCAGACCCTACTGGGTTTTACATCGACCAGACTTTGTTTCTATAAGCTCAGGATCATGGAGATCTCGGTGGCAAGTTAAAAAGTTATCTTTCAGATAACACCAGATGTGCATCAAGTGCGAATAGTGAGCTCTTTGCATGATTAACGTCACAATTACTATCACTAATACATAGTCTGTAGTCCAAAATGTGTCTTCATGTTACTTACATAGTAATAGTCAAAGTCTAGCCAAAGCCTGTTAGTGACTATAACCTGCTAGTTTCAGTGTTTTAATGCCAATCTCCTGAGTTTACTCTAATTTCCCTTCTGTTTCTAATATATAACTGAGCACAATCATTTGCTCAATTTAATCCTAACCTCCTTATCATTCAGCTGCAACTCATTTGACTCCTCTGCTGAATCAACCACAGACTGAACTGGAAACAAGAGTCAAATTTCAAGGCATGCATATATATAAATATACATCTATACATCTATATCCCTGTATAGATGTGGATAAATATATATATACACATCTTTGAGCTGGAGGTGTAGAGCAAGTCTGGAAATACACATGCTTTTCCTTGTACATCCTTTATTACTAGTCAGAAGGACAAGATCTTCCATATGCCACTGTAGACTTTGGCTGAAAGACAATGTTATTTTGCTTTTTGATTTAGTGAGTAAAGACAACAAGGGTATTTAGCTCATGAGAATCCCTTTGAGTAGAGTAACCAAACGTTGATGGAAATGTGAATGATTTGGTATTGACTTTGTGGGCAGCATAACAAATGACACCGAAGAATTAATGTTTCATTGCCCTAGAGCCCACTTATAAATGCAGCTGGAATTAACAGCTGCATGCTGGGATGCCTAGCAGTATTGATGAAGGACATGCAATATGCATTTAGTGCTGTTTGGTTTTCGAAGCAGTATTTGAGCTGAGAATATTACTCATGTTATAAATTCCTTAGGAGTCAGCAGTTGAATCTGATTTCACAGACAAGTAACATGAGAGCCTAGAAACATTTGATCTACCGGATATTGTTGGGACTGCTTACTGCTGCCTTCTAACAACTTCTGTCACATACCTTTCCTTAGGGCACAAATCTCTTTCTGCCTTTTTCAGGAGGAGATGGTTACTCTAATCAAAATGCAAGTTAAACTTACATTATGCAGGAGACCATAAAAGACATTGTATATCCTTTGACAGTTATGTAAGATATGATCTGCAACCTTCCCCCACTCCCAATGTGCATTTCAGTACAATTAGAATATTTATTAGAAAGGAGGTGTTGGTTAATCAACACAGTAACTCTGACAAGGACATTGAAGTTGTCAAAGATTAGTCTGTGAAGTTTTCAAAGACTAGTCTGTGCACAGAAACTAGGAAATGAGGACGGTCAGGCAGAATTTCTTCCTGCAAGGCAATCAAATTTTGCTGAATATTTACATGTCTAAAATTTCATTCACATCTGCAGCTTCTGCCTCTTGAAAAAGAGAAGTGACAAACATGATTCATAGAGGTCTTATTGGGAAGGCAGGAAGCAGAGATGTTAGCTATTCCAATGTGCTGTTTTTCACATCTGAAAATGTGGTAGGAAGGATCAGAATAGTTTTCTGCAAGATAAAGTGATCTTTCAAATATTAGTAACCCATCTGTAAGTAGAAAAAGCCCTCCTAAGGGCTTCTACTCCAAGTTTCAAGAAATACTTTCAGTTTGTTTGAATGAACTATCACTGCACTATCTGGTACTGGTTATGTGTGTCGGTATCCAGAAAAACCTGTCAAGTTCTTTGATACTGCATTTGCTGATGCACACGAGTGTGGTCAATGGCCTCCCACGTGCTCTGGCAAGGACAAATATTCAGCATGCAGCACCACTTGCACTGAAGAGAGGCTGGCATGTGGCAGAACAGTGATAGGAACAAGAGGTCAGTAGTCCGTATTAGCAAGTCTCATCTAAGGAGAAAATGCTTCAGGTAACTCCATCCTAGAACTTTCACATTTCTAGGATAGAAAATGAAACAAAAAAATTTTAAAAAGAGCCTTGTTTAGTTTCAGGGGAAGACTTCATGCTCAGATGTCTAGACTCTTTTCTTTAGACTTCCTCTTCCTTCTCCTCTGTTCCTGTAAAGCCCACTCCATGTCACTGATGGTTAGGAACCTCGCACATGCTGCCCTGCAAAAAGAGGGAAAAATATTTTAGAATTACTTCATTAACTGTTTTATTAACCAGCATTTCAGTTATTCCCTGAGCTGTACCAGCATAATTTCTGGGTGTTGAAGAGATTATTGGGCATTTCAGCATGTTTCTTCTGTCATCATACTCTGGCAAACAATTATGAAATATTTGTTCACTGCTTTAATCCGTCTGAATTCAACGGAGCTTGAAAGAGTGAAGAAGGCTTCATTACATGTTCATGAGAAGGAAGCTTTTAAGTTTACTGGCTTGTATTCACACACACATCCCCCATTTTGACTAAGTCACTGTTAAATTATGAACAAGATGCATGTTGACACACTTACACAAGATAGAGAAGACCTTTATTCTGTCATATATATCTTTGTTCCAAGAGCTTCCTTGCTGTGTGCCAGTTTCAACTAATGCCTGAAATGCACTGGAGCTACTTTGAAAACAGGATTTAAGGTGAGTGCAACTCATGGCATCCGGTCCAAAGGAGGAAACTAAGAAAGTTCATCTAAAATATCCAGCCAAAAAATAAGCTTATTTGAAGATAAAGCAAAAGATCATCAAATGATGACTCCATTTAGTTTTCCTGCTCTTTGCTTCTGATGGGTGGATACTACAGTTTCCAAGTGTGATTTAGGTTGATGCAAGAGGGAATACCCTTTGCTAAACTAAGGAATAACTAGAAGACATAAATAATATTTAAAGCTGCACCACACTACTTTACTCTAAGCCGTCAACACCTGCCACTTTTTATATTAAAAGAGGCAAAAGAACCTAACTAAGCTAACCATAAGCCATGGGTGGAGGTGAGAGGGAGGGGCTGTTAAATGGAGGTGAGAGGGAGGGGGAGTTAAATCAGCCTACATCTGTGAGTTCTGTCATGGATAACGTCACTCAACACTTACAGGGAAAAGGAAGTAGGGACGTAACCAGACCACCATGAAACCTGAAGATCTTCAGAATGCAGTGGGCTGGCCAAGTAAAGTCTTCTCCTCTGTTCTCACTTTCACCATCAAAATACAAGTGTGCATCCAAAAGCATTCACATAGAGACTGGTGAAAGACATGGTTCTAACAGAAAACAATGTAAACAAATAAAAGCACATTTGATGGTGAAGGTGGCACATCACATATACTCTTCTAAGGAGAGGGAAAAATAAAAAGCCTAACCCTCCCTCAGGCATTTACTTTCAAAGTGTCCTTTGTACTCACCTGTTCATACAAATCCTGTGTGGATTGTCTGGCAAATGCTAGCCTGGAAAAGTGTAAGCCCTCAACTTTCTTATAGCAGCCTAAAGTCCTTTCTGCTGCCATATCCATAACTCAACAAAACACCACGAGCATTTAGGTCGTCATTCTTACCATCCCAAAACTGTTACTGTTGTCAAGTAACCCCTAGTTCATGGTGAAAACTCTGCAATTCTATTACCTTTTTTTTGCTAGTTTGTTGTCTGGACTTCATTGTGACATTGTGTCTTTTCAAATTAGCCTGCTAGGAGGATTTTAATCAGAGAAGTAAACATATTCTTCATTATGTTTCTGCCTAAGTAAGTAAGAGAAGATGCATGACACAACAGACTCTTGTCAAAAGTTAAAGCAAGCTGCCAAATGAAGAGTACAGGGAAGTGAAAGGCTAGTTTTGGGTAACCCAACTCTATTTCTTGCCCCGTTCTGCTGTGGTGTCATGCTTGACCATGGTCTATCCCTGCTATTCCCACGGGGAGCTGTTGCTAACCCCTCTCACAAAGAAGAGACTAAGGAGGCTATTTCTGAAAAGCATTTTGTAAAGATTAATTAACTTTGGTTTTCAGATTTCAGTGCATTACCCAAGATCTTCTTTTTCATTCTTTAACCAATAAGGTTTGTGAGGGGTTATACTGGTTTTGAGAAATTTGATTATTTTTTTTTAATTACCTGCTAATTGTGAGAGGTTTCAGTCCAGCTAGAAGGCTTTATTCAAACATTGCTGTTGCATGTGAGGCTGCACACAGCCTGACAGTTTACATGGACTGAACCCAACTCTACTAGGATCATGACTTCAGAAGATTACAGCTTTAAAGCGCAAAGCCTCAGCCAAGGCCATTTCTGCAAATGTAACCCTTGATTTAGGAACTGGCAGAAAATGTTCTTCCTCCTTTATAGGTAGCAACTATTATTACACATTGTACCATTTATCATCTTCTAAACAAACCCTCAATCACATGGTCTCTGAATTTTGTAACTTTACTGCCTTAGAATTACATAATGCATGCTGATATTGAATAATACTGTTATCCACATTCCCTAATTTTTTTAAGAATTCATAAATGTATAAGAAAGCTTATAAAATTTTTCAGATATGTACCAAAATAGCAAAGAAATTTTTTAACTTTTCAGGAAGTCTGCTTTGTATGGCAGTCTTTCAAACTCCTTTTGACACTCTTAGTAATTTAATATGTTCCTACTATGCCCTTTTTCTGTTTGTTTCCTTCACCTTCAATAGAAATTACTGAAGTCGAAACATGTCAAACCTACTGTAGGTATCTCCCTTTCCAAATTCTCTTCAAGGCAGGGTGCAAAAACCTTGCACACTAAAACATGCTGGAACCAGTCAGATTTAACAAGTGAAACTTCTTCCTGGAGGCATAACATTTTCATGGTTAAGGGCATCCATTTTAACTTAGTGGGACTATAGTGGATAAACCTTCCATGGCAGGATTTTCCTGGGGTTTCATTTTCTCAAAGGAGAAAAGAGCCAATTCACTTAAATAAATAAATAAATAAATAAATAAATAAATAAATAAATAAATAAATAAATAAATAAATAAAAATATATCAATAAAATAAAAAATTTACCAGAGCAGCTCATAGAGCATGGAGACACAAAGCTCTGTTACTTCATGGTTTAGGTTTATCCTACACTGGACCAGAGATACATGGAGTCTCCATGAAGTCCACAGGCATTTCTGCTGTATGTTTAGGTGTCTTCTGAAGCAACTAATGCTGGGTACACAGGAGCACTATGAGAAGAACAATTAAGAAATCAGTTTCTCAGGAAACACAGTGAAAAGAATGATTTCCCAGCTGATATTATTGAATGTATACAATGCAAGCATTCCCTAACCACTGGAGACATCCAAAATTGCTTTGCTAAAAGGAAATTTTATCAACCTTTACACACTTTCCCCCATATTTACAAAAGCTCCGTCAGTTTTAGTAGCTTGTGAATTTTGTTGGAAGTAAAGTCAGAGGCTATCCCTTTTAAGGCACTCAGGGCATCATCAAACATTATATCTCTAAGAGGAAAGAGTCCAGGCATTGGGTAGCTCTAAACCAACACCAAGAGCACAAAAGGGTCAAATCCAAGCATTGCTGTGGGGAAAGAGCACACAGTATGGTCCTGTTTCCCAGTCAAGGCAACCCTTTCCTAGAGAGCATTCTCTCATTCCCTATAATATGGCACAATCTGATATGAGACCACATGCTCTCTCCTTAGAGAGGGTTGCACCACAGTGCCAGAATTGTAACCAGCTCCCTCTACAAAGTTGACTTCTGTTCTGCTGAGATGTGGTGGTTTAAACCACTCTACCACTAAGGGGCACACAACAGTGACAAAAGACCAAATAGAGATGCAACAGCAAACACAGGTTCACTTTTCTAGGGCACTAAAGACCTTATAGGATCCCTAGACACTAGACAAAGTACACACAATATAACCCCCGACAATGTCACAGACTGCTTCTCAAAGCCAGCTGGTTGGCTGAGAAGCAGGGGGAAGGAAGGGAAAGCCGCCTCAATGATGGTACACTCCCGGCCCTTGAAGCCCCTGCAAGATAAAAATGGTGAAAAGCACCCTCCCCCCGGGACACTCAAGGGGAGAACTATCACTTGCGGTTTGGCTGGGTTGTCTCCAGGAGCCACAGTTAGAGGTTCGACGGTGCTGCACTGCTGCCCGTGCCAATGGAGGCGAGGGGAAGCAAGCTGCGCGATCTGGGAGCCGGGAGAGGGGGAGTCGTGGCTCCTCCCAGCTCAGCAGAAAGCCAAAAAAAGAGAATGTGGACTTCCGTGTCCGTGGCTTTTATGCCCTGGAAGTCCTGTGGGAATTCAGCGTCTTCTTCCCGGCCAGGCTGTCCTCTTATTGGCCAGTGGCGTTGGGCTCCTCCTTCTACCAAGATCTTCACTCTAGGCACAATGGCAGTCCCCGCTAAAATGCCACGTCACCAGGGCCCAGGGGCGCCATTACCCCTGCCCGCGGAACACTCGTTGCCTGCAGGGATCCCCAGGAGGGATCCCTGGGGCAGTGGAACCACTCACGACTATCCGGAGCGGCCGCCACATGGTCTGCCCACTCCAGCTCCTTGGGCGGGGCTGTAGGACCCTTTGAGGGCTCCTGCCAGCCACCCCCTCCTGCTGGGACCCACTGCAGGCAGTGGGGACCAGGGCCACCTGGGGACCAGCCAGAGCTGCGCTCCTTCACAGCAGCACGGAGCCGGCAGCGCCCATCACTGCCGCTCCAACCCGGAGCAGGGACGGCAAGAGCAGCCGCAGCCCAGTGGCGTCGGGACCGCACTGCCCGCGCTGCCTAGCCAGCCAGCCAGCCACAGCTCCGCCGCCGGCCACAGGCATGCAGGGGTGGGTCTGGCACCGGCGCTCACAGTGCATCTCCACCTGCCACTGTCCCATTCTGCCCACCGCAGTGAACCAGGAGCTTCTGCAGGAGGAGTGGAGCACCGCGCCGCCCAACTCCCTCGCCTGGTGTCACGGATGTGCCAAGGAATGAGCCCGACTTCGCTACCACTTGCACCCAAGATGACAGAAAACCAGGACCAGTGCTGGACAACACAGGGCTACCAATGCTGAGTTCTTGGTTCCCTGCCGCAGGTATGGTGAGTGAGGAGGGGGGACAGCTATGTGTCATTCCACCAGCGCCCCACTCTGAGACCTGGGTGGTGGAAGGACAGGGAGAGCACCCAGGTGAGAGCCCTGCGGCTCTGGGAGCGGCGGCTCTGTTCCTGTGTCACCCGCTGCCACTCCCTGGCCCCCGCCTGGGACACAGAGAGTCAAGGCGGGAGAGAAGCTAGCAGATCCACCAACACTGTGATCTCGGCTTTCCTTCAGGTTTCTAAAAAAACTAGTTTCACAAATAAGCAAACAACCAAACAATCTAAACATTTTCCCTTCCTCCCTTCCCCCTAAAAACCCCATTTCAAACCCATAACACGAGAGGGACTATGCAAGTGACTTGATCTGCAAAGTGTCCTATTTACTTTGAAGGCAAGGGAGAGGATTTCTGTAAAATATGACTTTTTTTTTTTTAATTCAGTCTTGACTTACAAGTCATTACCTTGATTTGAAGCAGGAATTTTTCCACTGTTTTTGATTTCCTCTCTCAAAAGCCTGCTCTGTTCCTTCAGGCTTACATATAGCCTCAGTGGGCCTCCTGTTTCCAGTTCATATTGGCTGAGCACATGAAAAGCAGCCTTGATGGTGGGTGGCTTTCTGCTGTGAAGTGACCAACCTCCGCCTTTCCCTGGCACTCACACCTGCTCCATATAATTCATATCATGCTCCTAAAAAACAAGTTCAGAAAACCCTTTGATACAAGTTCATCAAGTTCTTACTCAGCCAGAGTCATAGAGATCATTTACTCACAGTGAACCTGCCAAGAGGCGAGAATTCTTAGTACAAAAGGCTGCATTTTTGTGCCAGTGGGTTTCAGCTGAGAACCAGAAAGGTGTAACAAATCAGGCACAATGTGTCCACCACATCAAACACAGACAACTCCTGAATAATAAACAGGTCACGGGAACCTTATAAAGCTCTCTTTCTGTGTCTTACTGAATGCATGAGATACATGACCATAATGTGTTACATTTCAGCCAAAAAGAAACACAAAACAAAATAAAAAACCAAACAAACCTCCCAGAAAAACCCAAACCACACAATAACAGAAAACTCCCAACAACAAACACAAAATGAAGAGAAACAGGCTCTGGGCTGATCCTTCTTCCAATAAACTCAGTCAGAGTTTTGCTGTATGCATCAAAGCAGTTTGGCCCCTACTCCCACTGATGGCTTTGCTTCCCCCCACATTCGGCTGCTCTAAATATCAGTGAGAGACAGCAGATCAGTTTGAGTAGAAAGAGGAAAGAAGACATGCCAAGATGAAAAGAGAGAAAGGATGTATTAAGTCTTCCCAGGAATCATTTCACCAACCTAATATCAATTTACAACTAATACTGTAGCTGAAAGACAGGAGTCTGACCCCTACATGCAGTGTAAGATGACAGTATTCCAGAGAAGATGATTCAATGCCCCATGAACAATAACTCAGGAATGATAACCATGAATGACCTTCTAGATTTGCAACTTAGATTGCCTCTAGACTGATAACGTTTCCCTTCCTAAAAGATGCTTCCCTCATTCAATAAGCAGATGTTGCTCACTGCATGATCGCACCTAGTGTGCGAGAACCATTTCTAACTCTTGATATCTAAAAGGCTCAACTTAAAACAAGCAATGCTTAACCTCAGAGTTCTTAGCTTTCAAGCTTCCACCGTTTCTTCAAAGCTTTTAAGCTTCTGCTGTTTCTTTAATGCATGAACTATGATTTCTGAAGGAGAGAGAGGAGGAACTCTCACCCTGTTTGTTAAATGCTTGTTGAAAATCTTATTTCCATTTTTCTGCCTTTCTTTTCATGTGCTCTGTCTCTGTCCAATGTCTTTGCTTGCTGAATTTGAGTTCCCCTTCTGACCTTTCCCAGCAGTTTCCAACCTCACATTTCAAGGGGATCACCAAATTTTCTTCTCCTGTGAACAAAATTCTCTTTTGCCTCCTCCTTCTCCCCTGTACTAGCAGTGCCTCAGCCCTTCAGCCTGTACTTTTCTAAATAAATTAACTTACTTCTAAAACCATCCCCTCAGCAGTGCATGTAGTGTTCTCTGTCACAGAGGACATTCAGCCAGAAAGCAGATCTGGTGAAAGTTATCGTAATTTCTCAACAGGCTCAGCCAAAGACAGAATGCAGAATAAGGGTTTGTGGTATCTTTCACAATTACTGGTGCCATTTATTAACCCTGCCTGTAATTACACAAGTCAATAGGAAACAAGCTAGTTGTACCCAGGCAGTTTTCCACTGACGCAAAGGAACACACACAGCTGGCTGAAATGAGCCCATTCTCTTTGATGAACATTCAGTAATGGATTTGCTACACCTAAAGCAAAGTTTTATTTCAACACTTATTTTAAAAAAGCAGCAACTGGTTGTCCACACCCCAATGATCTGTGTAATTGAGTTCAGGACATAATATCACAATGTTTACTAAAAATGTGGCAGATGGTAGTTATTAGTTTTTTTCCTTTTTTTTTTTTTTAACAAAAAGGGCACATATATATCTCATGATTATACTCAGGGTATCCCTGTTGAAAACAACTTTTATTTAGTAGAGGATATTAAAGTTTGTTTAAATAACATGTACTCCATGAGAAGAGTGGCAGATGGAGTTAACAAGCTCACCTGCTGTTTTACTTAAAAACATTGTCTAATAAGAGGTTGTGTGTTTTAAAAGATTCATTCATGAAATAATTTATAATTCTTTCCTGGGGAGAGGCCATAAACATTGAGGACAGTGGCACAGCTCTGAGGGGAGGGCACTTCTTCAAGGCAGAAGGGCTAGGCTTGGAAAAAGGAAAGGTTGGTTCTTTATAAAAACAGCTGCTGAATCTCAAAGGGAAAGACAAATAAGGGCAGACACATTATGTAGCTTTATGCTCAGCTCCATCAAAATGACAGACACAGAAGAGGCAGATTGCAGTTGCAAGGTTCCCATGAGGGACAGAGATTTTGATTGTGCATACAAAAGGACAGACTCCCAAAAGGGAAGTAACTGTCTTATTAAATCCACAATGAAATTGCACTGGATGAAATTGCACAACTTGCCCTATGCTTGTCCTGGCTTTGAAGGGTAGTTTATGCCAACCTGTCTTAACAGGCTGCATTTTCTTAGCAGGTCAAACTAGAAATGCCAAAGCCACCTTTCTTGGGATTTTTCTGGGTAGTCATGCTCGAGCAGCAACCTCAGACTGCTTTTTCTCAACAGTGCTTTGCTACATACACAACAGATTGTATAAATCTCATAAACCTTGGATCTGCAGACCTTACGATGCAGATGGGTCTGCTCTTTGCCAGTCACTGACTCATCTCTTTCTTCCTTCAGCCTCTGTTGACAGAACTGTTTAAACCCTTTCAGGTTGTTTCCCATTCTTCCAGACCAGATTCCCCCTTCCCTGTCCCACAGCATCTGGGGAATGGAGGCAGCCTTCCTAGTGTTGTCTGAAGGAAGTACAGCACACTTATCTCGGTGGCTAACAAGGGTTTCAGTGTCTGTTTTCAGTGACTACTTTTCCAAAGATATGCAAGAACAGTGCAGATTTGAGGAAATTATTTGTACTTCAGAGGCAGATGGTTTAATAACAGTGGTCAGACAAAACTGTATTAAAAAAACAGTGGAAAAACAGATGCCAATTAATAATCATTTGAGTAAGTTTTGAAGAAGAATGACCATTTAGGTGACAAGATGCCAATGGAATATGTTTTCTACTTTGAGTATTTAGGATTAAATTACTATTCCAGGCTGAGCTACATATTGCAACACAGGATCAGCATTTCCTGCCATGAAACCAGTGAAAGTAATTCAGAGAGTGGAAAGCAGAGAAGATGGCAATGAGAAGACTATCCTTTTAATTTTCTTTAAATGACACAGATGTAACAAAGTATGACATTATGTTTATGAAAACATCCCTGTCTGAAGCAACACCTGCTTATGGGCAGTCAACAAGAGTATTTCCTTTCTACTATGCACTATAGATACATATACCACTCTCTCAAGAGCTTGGACTTTCCCTGGCAGGTGTTACCTTCATGTTTGCTGTTGAAGGAGACTTGAGGAAAGAAGATGAGGTGGAAGTGAGGCTTAAGAACTTGAAAATAAGTGGAAAAAAAGGCCAAACCAACTTGCTCCATCTAGGTTCAGCTATTTGTCAATTTACATAAATGGAAACAATAAAATTGAAATAATTTATGAAAAAGTATAGTACAGTCCTTCACTGTTACAAAATTCAAGTATTTTAGACATCACTGTATAAAAATAGCCCATGACATCAGCTCTGTTTTTCATCAGCTCCAGAAAAAGTTGCGGGCTACAAGGGATGTGTGTGGGGTTAGAGGCATTTTTAGGTTGCCTATTGAGGATTGGTGGGAATAGAATTGGTACTAAGTCTGTCTCGTTCATTCAGAGAAAGAAATTTACTACAGAGGAAGGAAAAAACAGAAGCAGCTAATTTCTCTCACAACACCATGCTTTAGACAATTTTCCTTCATTGCCAAACACAGAGAGGAACAGCAGCTCCCTCTGGAAAAGCCAATTCATGTTTTCTCTCAGCTGACCTTTAAGAGAGCCCAGAAAGACTAAACAAGGCTCAAAGAATTCAGACTCTGGGGCTAAACAGTGAAAACTTTCCAAAGTGCCCCAAAAGCCACACAGTGCCAGCAGCTCCACTGACAGCAGGGTTAGCTGTAAATATCCCATGCCAGCTTTTGTATCTTCTCCTCCTCATCATCCTCAACTTCTCTCCTACAGAACGAAATTGTGTGTGACCTTTTGGGGGCTATTTTTTTCTGTCATGTTCCTGAGCCTTAGGAGGTTCAGATTTTCAAGACTTTATCCACAGCTGCAGTAACCACGGACTTGGACAGCAAATTCTGAAGCCACGAAATAACCAGACTGAATAAAACTTCCAGTTATGTTTTCTTTAAAAAAGTACCAACTCATTATATTACATGATCTGTAATATAAATGATAGCACACAGCACAAGCCTGTTCCATTGGTAAGAAAACAACAACAGTAATAAAAAGACAAATTGCTAAATCTCCCATTAAGAGATAGCTGTCTGTTTTCATGAAGGTGTCACTCTGGGTACCAGTTGAGATCACAGTATGTTCACATACGAGATTTGAAATCAATTTAAGAGAAAGCATGAGCAGGTTAACTGTATCTTCGTTCCCAGCAGGAGTCTTCAAAATAATGATATATTTTGAAAATTTTTTCAGAATATGGATTACAAGTATTACTAAAAGAGGAACAATAGGAGACAGAAAATTTGCTAAAGGAGTGAGCTGTTGTAGTTTGCAGATAATTTTATCAGGGAAGTAACCATGAACAAAATGCTCTCAGTTCACTTCTATTACAGTTACCTTTTGCATGTAGTGCTTAGCTCTTGAATTTACGTGCCAAACACCCTGTCTGCACTGAGAGTACTTCTGCGTGCTCATGAGATAACAACTCCTCTTTGTCCTTTGTTATCAAGCCAGAAGTCCCACTGCTGCCTGCTCAGCTAGCCCTGACTCACACCGATAGAGTTGAGGCGTGGGAAGGTGGAGCTGTCGCCCCACCATTCCAAGCTGTAGGTTGTGCTCAAGGCTGTGTTTTTGCTTCCGTTTACCATATCTTAATTGCCACACACTAGTGTAAGATTTTGTGGTGGATGACTCATGAACAGATAACTGGTGTCGAGTGTAGCAAAGAGCCTCAGAACAGCCTATTTAGTAAACTAGTCAGCAAATACCTGTGAATAAGGGAAGAGCTTAAAGAAGTCTGGAATTCCCTGTGAATAAATCACAAACACTAAAACCTGCCCAAATGTAGTACTTTCCAAGCTGAAGCAGCATACCAACATGAAATAAACGAAGTTTGAAAAGGCAACTCACCCCCAGCTCTTTTTCACAGATAGCTGTCAAAGAACTTTGTCAAATACATCAACATCATTACACTCCCTTTTTAAGCAGGGTGGCAGAGGCTGGACTGAGGAGGGTCAGTCTGCAAGCAAGAAGTGTGGCCAAGGGCAGGATAAAAGTCTCCTTTGTCATCCACCAGTGACCTTCCAGTCTAAAAATCCAGAGACTCCCTTGTAATGGAGTGGGGAGGAAAGGTGATTGTTTCAACTTCAGATCTGTGATTTGACTTTAATATGCTTTGAACTTATCTAATCTAATTATTTAAATTTTAATTTTTTTTCTCTTATCAATATACTAAAACAACTTCATAAGAGAATCTGTTTGTTTTAGGCAAAACCAATCCTGCTGTAATTAAGATCTTTGGTCCATCAATCGAGGAGCTAACACTTGATATTTATATGGCCCCATCCTCTCTGTTCCTAGAATTCTGCATAAAATTCATCCTACTGCTGAACACTACAACAGAATTGTCATAGGACACAGAGTGCTTGCAGAGACTGGAGGAGACACTGGAAGACACCATCTGTTTGCATTCCCCAGTGAAAGGCTGTTTTCCGAGTTTATAGGCCAATGGAAGCACATCAACATACAGCAGAGCTATGGGGGAGAAGGCAGGAGTGTGATGGAGAAAATTATCACGATGTTGGCTCTTCAGAGAATACCCCATACTCTGCACCACAGTTGACCCCTTTTCTAACCCAGATCTCTTCTCTGGGGCAGACTCCTCTGAGACGACTGTCACTAGGGAAGACAGAAAAATGCTATCAGGCAAAATGCTTGAGAGGTGAAGCAGTGAAGAATGGGTCTACTGCATTTGCCCTCCTCATCTGATGAAAGCAGGAACATAGAATAATTAAAGAAACTTCATGATGAGAACTGCCAGCAGAACATTTAAATGTGACTGCTTTGGTTTGCTGAGCTCTTATTATAGAAGCTTATGGTTGTGATTGTGGAGGAGTGCAGTACACAAGCAAGGTACTCCCATTTCTCCACATTCCTTTTAAATAAGTCTTTCCCAGGAACTTTGCTGCTACTGCAACAGGTCTGATGCCCAAAGTTGCCTAGTTTAGTTTACTGTTTCCATCTCTTCCAGTCCAGATTCTTACCAGACAAATTTCCCATCAAACACTGATTATACAAAATGTAAAAAACCTCACTGTCCAGCCTTCAGGACAGCTTCTGACTTGGCCATCAGCCTTATGAACAGTTTGACCGAGTTTCCTCAGAGGTGGCATCAACAACATCTAGTCCTTCATTGCCACTATATCCTTCTGTTATAAAAGGAGAAACTTTTTTTAATGGAAAATTAAAGTTCATTTAGAGGAAGGCTCTGAATAAAATACTTTCTTCTCTAAACCATGCTTATGCCAATAGCACCATAGGTTGTTTACAGTGTGAAAATATGATTTCCTATGACATCAAGTCCACCTTCCTTGCAAGCAGGGGAGGGATGGATGAGTCTCGTGTACTCTGTATGTTTTGTGCACCCATAACTAGCCAAGAACTGCTGAAAAATAACTAGTAAAATCTTTCCTTAAATCAGCTTCAAAGAGGTTAAGCATATTTGTGCTTTATACAAATGAGAGGTCTTTTATACGCTGTTTAACACACAAAGTCGAAGAGAGATAGTTTTTATATTGTGACAGTCATATTTACAATCTTAAAAAGGCTGGCAGTTCTGCCAGGGAAAGTTGGCAGCAAAAAAAAAGACAACACTTCCTCCTCTAAAAGACAATAAACTAATGTGAGGTTATTTGTTCCTGGCCTCTATCAGTTGTTTCAGCTGTATTTATCAAACCTCTGTTTATTATCAGAGGTTTATAATATATTGTAGGACACCAATATAATTAGATGCCATGCATCTTTTACAATGTAGAGTTCAAGGACTTCACCCTCATCCGTTACTTTTATTGATAGTTGCAGTGATCTAGACCAGTAAGAAGCAGAAACTGTAACCTTCCACTAGGAATGGAAAATCACCAGCTTGCTTTTCCATATGCTAACAACTGCCAGCTTTTGGAGTAAGGCCATATCAACCCTACCAAAAGCCCGGGGAAGATCCACCACTGCTTTTCTCTAATGCTTTCACTCTGCTCTCCAAACGCTTTAAGAGGGAACCTCTGAGCTTACTTGCCCCATGCCTGGCTCCCTTCCAGCTGTGGAAGTACATGAATACAGCTGCTGGAGACATGAGAAGACTCTGGACAAATAAAAGATGTTAACTAGCAAACAATTAAACTCCTTTTTTACAACTTGAAGCAATCCTTTGCTAAGGGCTCAAAAACAGGGACTGCAGAACTTTTAGGAGCTCCTTTTGTGTCATTCCCAGCCCAGAATGTTTGTCTTCTGCCTTTATCACAGAACACGGCAGGGAGAGGATTTTGCTGCTAGACTGACAAAGAGCCTTAATACTCCACTGATTTCCAAAGATCCTGTTGTGACCGGGACAAGTTCTTCCTTTAGGCCACTTCATAGCAGTGTTGTTCTCACTACTACCTGCAAACAACACACAAAGCTGCCTTCCTGCTGGCTGCTTGGCATTGCTGCTCCTTGCATTAGTTCCCTGTAGTTTTATGGTCCTCTAGCCCCTGGAAGCCTCCTCTCTTTTTGAAGATCATTGACATGATCATTATCTGATGGCTTAGAAAAGGTGCACTAAAAGTTACACATAGAATTAATAAGGTTGGAAAAGACCATGGAGATCATCAAGTCCAACCTTTACCTAGGTTAACAACCTACCCAACATCAGTCTAACACCTATACCATCTAAACCATTTAAACCATCTAAACCATACCACTAAGTTCATCATCCAACCTATCCTTAAACACATCCAGGGACGGTGACTCCACCACCTCCCTGGGAAGCCCATTCCAGTGGGAGATCACTCTCACTGTGAAAAAGTTCCTCCTGATATCCAACCTAAACCTCCCCTGACACAGCCTAAGACTGTGTCCTCTCGTCCTGTCACTGGGAGCCTGAGAGAAGAGACCAACCCCTGCCTGACTACAACCTCCTTTCAGAAGTTTTCCTGGAAAATCAGAAAGTTCTGTATAGCTTTCTGATAATTATCTGGCAATCATTAATAACTGTCTTTTGCAACAACCCAGGGAAAGGAAGTAGCACTTCCCCATCCTTAAGGGCTTAGAAGTATAGGCATGCCCAGCCCAATACCGCATTAAGCAAACGCTGTGTATCTGGACCTTGTCAGGGGATCTAAAGATACACGTGTTCTGACAGGGTTTCCCCTGCCTCTCCACAAGCTGAGGGCCATTCTGAAGCAGGCAGGCATGCAATTGTGGCTTTGAGGTGTTTCTGAAGAAACACTCAGGAAAGGGTTTTGAAAATCTAGAGTCAAGCTACGGCAAGTCACTGTTTGGTGCAGCATAAAGGTGCACCTAGGAGCTTGGCCTCCTGTATTTTCTGTCATATTGCAAAGAAAATGGATCCCTCTGTCTTTTCAAGCCTCACACCTACTACATCCCCAGGTCCCACTCCATGACTTTTCAGTCAGGAGAGCATCAGGACAGGTTGGGTTCAGCTGCTCTCCTGCAGGGTGCAGGGGCAGGGAGCACTGCAGGGATATAGACCTATGTCAGAGCTTTTGACCAAACAAGTCCTCTCAGCCCTCAATTAAAAACATAACCAGCTAACAACAACAACAAAATAATCCCTGAGCACATTAAAGCAAATTACCAAGGATAAGATCTAAGCTAGTGTCAAGGTGTTATGAACTCCAAATTGGAAAGCAGCAAAACAAATGAGGGTTTGTCTCGTGTAGTCAGAAGAAGTGATATCGTACTCTACTGTTATGAACATATTGTATCTTAAAAAAAGAATAATTTTAAATTTTATCAGAAATCTCTTTATCTTCCTGTGTAAGGGCTTATAAGAAACACTGTGCAGAAATATAAATAGCAAATTCCCATATAAAGTTGCAGGCATTTGCTCTGCAAAAAAAGCCCTCCAAACAATTAAAAAAAACCCCTCTCCAGTCCTAGGAACTGAGCTCCATGGAGGCAATGACTTCTGAGCAGATGATGCAAATCTCTGTAGATGGTTGCTTGGCTGTCACAGGGGTTGAAACCTGCTTTTTCCCCAAGCTATCCTACCTGTCTTGGAGGGGCCCTTCCTCCATGGCAACCCTGACTGTGTCTGCAAAGGTAAAGCAGGTTCAGGCTCTCCAGCTCCTGTGTGTGGAAGAAGAGTTATGGCATAAGCACAAGGCAGGAATTAATCCCTCTCCACCCATGACAAGTCATGACAGCTCCACTAACCAGACCAAAAACAGGAAACCCCACAAGGCAGATAATATCCACCCAGGTTTGAGTCTTGAGCTCCCTCCCCACCTAGTTCACTTGCAGCCAGCCTGAGGCACACCACTGTGCTACAGCTGCCCACCAGCATTTTGGCACTTGCTCTTGCAGATCTGTCTTCCGAGAAAACTTATTTTTCAAATGTGTTTCTTCATGATGTTGGCTGAAAGGTCTAACGATTGGTGCATTAAAGAAAAAAAACAACAAACCCAACAGATAAATGGAATGGATAAATAGGAACATTACGAAAGCAGCAGGTCAGATGCATCAAGATTCCAAGCTATGTCCATTAGTAATTTGGGCTGCCTTTCCCATTTAGGAAAGCAGGTACTAAGAGCTCCAGATTATAGGTAAATTAGCAGGTATTTACTGGAGGGTAAGAGGTGGGATGGTGGCTGTCATGTCTTGCTGCTGTTTTTCTGAAGTAGTGATCTTTTCTCTTTATTTATTCCTTACAACTTCTAATAAATATGCATGCTTGCAAGCCACCTCAGTCTAACTTTGTTAGAATAACAACAGATCGTTTCACATACCCAGGTTTTGGCTTTGTCAATTTCCCCTGAACATTGGAAGGGGACATGTTTTCCTCCATGTGATTCTCCTGGTATGGCTTTGCAGTGGCCTGATGTCATAACTAACCACAAAAGACCATGATCTAATATACCATAACTATTAAAAAAATACAGTATCCGACACATTGATTTCCTAACCTCACAGGGAAAATATTTATGCCATAAAACTTCTTAGCTTTTCAAAAAGAAGAGCTCTGGAAGATGACATTTAAAACACCATATGGTGTATTTGAGGAGTAGGAACATTAAAGGGGTGAGTTTGCTCTTTTTTTTCTTTTTATTATTTCATGGAAACAGGATACTTGTTACTTCTGTGGAATACGGAAAATATTCTAGAGTCATGAAAGGATGTTCCTTTAAATGTCCAGGTCTCTTTTATACCACACAGCAGTTCAGCAGTTTGGCATTACCAGAACAGTATAAAACAGCTTCTGCGTGAGAATCTGGTTCAGGCAGGAGGGAGTTGCAATTTAAAAAGTCAATTTTTTGCAGACTTGGATTGAAGAAAAGACTTGTAGGCAAGAATATGCAATTCATCTTCTGTAAAATGCTGTTGGTAAGGGTAAGGCAGAGAAGGCATTTTCAGGACATTGTGTATAAGCAGGAGACAGTGAAGGGACAAAAGTATATAAAAAGGACAAACCCTTCAAGATGCAGACTTCAGCATTGCCGCTAATAGCTGTTTTGTTTCCAGCAACTGAGATTACGTGTTTTTTACATACATGCTGTTTGTGTTTGAAGCTAAATGAATTTATCTTGAAATGCAGCCCTTTTCCTGAAGGCTTGTGGCCTGTAAAGCTTTCCGTCTTTTAATTTCTTTTTCCTCCTCTGCCCAGCTGTGGCTTCATTCCCACATTTAACTAGGCTGGAAGCTTCCAATTTGGAAGCTGGCAGCCTCCAAGAATCAGTGGAAGGGCTGGAATTTCCCAAGTCACAAGCAGGACTCCAGGATTCTATGAGGCACAGGGCACTCCTTCCAAGCAGGAGAGACACTTACAGCTGCTTTCTTTCTTCAAGACGAGTTTAATGACGTCGCTGTCTAAATTAATTTATTCTTTGCAGACCAAGAAATGCAATCCCCTACCACTAGTGATTTTCAATGCATGCATTTCTATTTCCCCCTCCTCATGGTGAGGTGAGGAAAGAGTGCTTTTCATTTCTCTCCTCTCTATCTCACAGACTTTGCCAGCATGATGGTCCTGCAGCTACTTGTGGAGTCTCAGTGATCCCAAATCCAGAGCTGAAGGCATGGGGCACTGGGGGTATCTGGTTGCAGCTCAGACTTGGCCAGATCCTCCCGTGGTGCAGTCATGCCAAGTGAACCCTTTCTCTGGTCTGACCCCAGGCTTCACACCTGGACTGAAGCAAACACAGACTTGGAACTGAGCTGAATGCTTTGGGGCATCTCCAGTGCCCTCAGGGGGCACTGGGCTCTGCTTCAGCTCTGCTGGCAGAGCACGGGGCTGCAAAAGCTGGGAAATCAATCTAAAAATAGGTGTTTCCATAAAAATATGTTTTTCAGCTCTGTTTTGCTGCCTTACACGCTAGAAATGTGGGCAAGTGGTTTTTGGTACCAAGAGCCGCCTTTTCATTTTAAAAGAATGTCCCCACCAACCACATCCCCATGTAAGGGAAAAGCAGCAACTTACTGGTAAAGCTGTTAAGTGGGAAGGCAGAATTACATTGTCTGTTAAAACTTACCCTCAGTTAAGTTAAGCTTCGACAGTTTCAATAACTCCTTATCGTAAGTGATGTGCATATAGATTGTAGAACAAAAACTTGCTCATCTGAGGGCTGCTAAAAAGCAAGAGTCTTGCCAGGCTGCCCAGGGTTCTACTGCCTGCTTCACCATGGTTGTTTTGGTCCATGTGTTTACCTAAATCAGACCAAGTGTGGGATGAAATATTTCTTCATTAGGGCTGCAGGTGGGATCTTGCATTCCAATTTACTGAACAGTCTGGTATAACTAACATTTTGCATTTATTATTTTTGGTCTGAAGGAGAAATGTCCCTCTGACAAAATGAATGCATTATAGAAAAAGGCAAAAAGTTTCTTCTTTCTCTTGCATGGAAAGTGCATATGCAGCTTAATATATCAGCCGAGGGAAGGGATATACTCATTAGCTGTTACCAAAATTTAAAAGCTCACAGGAGAACAAGGCAGTCACTGCTGGGTATTTGGACGAAAAAAATTATTGTTTATTATCCACACACATGTATGTCTTGAAATTGACAAAAGGGTGGAATAGTTTTTATTCTTATTTTGTACACAAATTCTGGTTTTATAACGGAACACTCTCAGATTCCAACATCTGGGGAAACAATAAACAAAAGGAAAAGTTTGGGAGACACAATGTTTGGACACAGGATGGCATTTTGGAGCACATTTTAACATCTACCATTAAAAATAAAACCAAATGCTGAACTCTTTAACCCAACCATAGTATCCCGCTGATTCAAGAAGCCCCTCCATTCAAAGAATGTAAACTCTGCTATGACAGGAGCCGAGAGCTCTCTTTTATGGACAACAGGAAACTTTTCTAAAGGGCCAGTTTATGACCTGGTTGCAGAGCTGGAAATAATTAAGTGTTCTTGTCAAAGGTCATAGTCATAGGGTTAAATTCCTAGGAACTCAAAACAACTCTTGGTGACTGTGCCAAGACAGATCGTTCGGCCCTTTTCTGCCCAGAAAGAAAGCGAGACAGGAGTGAGCCATGGCTTAGTTATCCGCCCTTTCCCATTCCAAGTCTGACATTTTTACACTCATCACATGCCCGTGGTTTAAAAAAAGTGTGGCTGAGGTTAAAAAAATAAAATCTGGAAATAAGAATTGCAGCCAAATAATCTATTTATAGCAACACCAAATATGAACTAAATGCTAAATGACAGAAGAAAACCCTGATTCATATTCTACTTCTGATGTAACTGTGTTCAATGCGATGAGTTATTAGACTCTGCAGGAAGAATCTGCCTCCAGATGAAAAGAGCTGCACTGGTCTGGCCTTTGGGAAGCTGTCATGCTCTGCTGTATGCATAAAAACTGCAATCGGCCTGTAAGGATCTTGGTGCTTATTTGAAGCCATGCATGGTGTTATTACTGAGCAGTGCTCAAAGATGTAATGAGGTGAAAAGGGGGAATTCACTCATTGAGTGCCTTTTTACCAAATGATGAATTTAGCCTCTCAGAGAAGCAAGAGCCTGTCTGTCCTTGTGAGACTGAGTTGGAACACGATGCAACAATGAGAAGTGTGAGTTTGCCAACATCTCTAAGAAATAATCTATAAGCACGTCCTGGTGAGACGTAAGCAGTGTGATTCTGTCCAGTGCATTCACCAGCCTGAAAGCAGAAAGGCAAGTGGAGTGCAGAGATGGACAGGATCCATACCTGCTCCACACACTGCGTGCTGAAGGCAGACACACACTGCCCTCAGAGCTGCTTTTCCTGTTGCTTTTCATTCAAAGTCTTTTGCCCTGTCCCTTCCAAAAACTATTCAACTCTTGCTTTGAGCATCTTCTCAGGCAAAGAAGTACTCCCAGAGCCCCTGGAGAGTGTTTCTTAGCTCTAGTTTCTGTCAAATTGTCTTTTACAAGACAAGCAGATTTAACCTGTTACACCAGGAGAGCAGAATTTTAGTTTTACCCTAGTGTTTTAATGAAAAAAGCATCTTTGTTCATCTTTGTGCATGGAAACAGGTCATTCTTTGTTTACCCAAGTCCCTTGCTTGAGTTCAAGTGAACTATCTGGTATCAGATTTCTCCATAAAATAAAGTTACAAGTCTCAGGTTGGATCTGAAATCCAAACTTGCTGGACATCTTGCTTCACAACGGGTGAACTGAGGTTGAATTACAAATATTTATGAGATCTTGGGATAGTCCAGGGCCTGACACAGTGGGATGAGCCAGTCTCTACTGCAGATGGCCCTTCTGCCCATTTCTCTTCTCAAGCTCTGGCTCTGCCAGTCCGGAAGCAACCCTGCTCCCTCAAATCAAATTTATTCATCCCCCACCTTCCTCCCTGTTCAAATTTCTTAACCTGAAGAGCAACTGAGACCATGCTGTGACCTTCTGCACTGACTGATCTGTCTTTTGTGAATCTAAATTGATTTTCCTTGCATGGGAACATCCAGGATCTACCCTTTGACCTTCAGCCTGAGGTTGTATATTAGGAGTAAGAGAGAATGTGAAAGCGGCATTTGACTGTCAGCGTTGGCAAGAAATATGAGCCACCCTCTACTAGAAAACAGTCTGTTTCTGTCCAGTGCCTGGAAATAAGGGAATTGCCAGACTTGCTTAGAAACAAGGGTCAATATCCTGTCCCTGATGCTAGCCAGCACCAGATGCTTGAGAGAAAGGTCTGAGAAGCCTGTAGCTTGCAGATGATACAGGATAATCCCATTCTTATCTCCCTGCCTTGTCCATGCTAGCAAGTATGGACACAAATACAGACACTACATGCATCGGAGAGCTCTATTCCTGGGAATACTGAAGTATTCTATGTCACATCAAGTATTGTTAAATACCCACTACTAGCATGCAACAGACCATGAGGACTCGGCTCTGTTGAGGAAGGCAATGAATAAGACAAAGGATGAAAGTTCAAGAACTGTATTTAGCTCTTGGTTTTCTATAATCAGTGTCCAGACAACAACTCAATTGAAAATGACCAATAAAAACAACCCTGTTCACAGTCCAGAGCCAGCTGTCCAGAGAGCAACTAAAATATTATCATTTTGATGGAAGAACAAGGTTGTTGAAAGAAATTGCCAACTCTTCACCCATATTCTATATACGAGCACATTTTAATCTGGGCATATTCTTGATCATAATTTAGGATCCCTTTTCCATATTTCTAGGGTCAACTGTTAGCCTTTCTGATTCCTATAGGCAAGTAGTCAATGATCTTCAAGTGTCTAAGATGTATTCAGCTTGCATTAATGCTCCTCCAGTCCCTACTTACTGGAAGGCAGAGGAAGTTGGACCATGCTTAGCTTGGATATGTTTCTACACTTCTCTGGAGAGTATACCTTTTCTACCTACGATTTAATGCTTTTTTTTTTTTCATAACAACACTGATCCATAGAAAAGAGGCTTTCTTTCTATAAAACTGAAGCTAGGGACTTGATGTGAGGTTTGTGAGGGATTCCTGGAAAGCTACTGGAACAGCCAGGACCAATTTCTTTCTGTGTTTTGAGCATATCTGCTGTTATGTAATTCACGTGATTATGAAAACACTACACTATTCAGTACCACAGCTCAGATGAGAGGGGGAGGAGGAAGTTTGTGTTGACCTGTGAGAGAATTTTGTTATTGATACAGTTGAGGAAAACATAGATCTCAACACATTCTGCTTGTTTAATTAGTGTCTGTTTCTGAGACTCAGATGTCCCACAGAATTCTTTCTGTACCAGTAATTAAAACACATAAAATTGTAGAGAGCCATAAGATGATAATCCACATTATCTGACACTGCTGGTATTTGGTAGCTCTTCAAACAAAGTACAAAGAAACCTTGATCTTCCTAATGTGCTTTACTCAGAAAGAGGCCCGACACAAAGGGACATATAACTATGCCTTCTGAAATCAGTGGGCATAAAAAATAGGATTGCAATTTCTTGGCCAAAAAAATATATTTCTTTGGTATTAGTGGAGTGAGCTAGTTTTATTTTTATTCTAAAGTCTTTGTGAGCAGCTTCTCTGAATCTGTTAAAAACACAAAGTCCTCCTCCTTAATCTAGAGAAAACTGTACAGCCTCCCTCTTGCAACATATGTTATTGAGCAGCAAAAGAATAACCTCATGGGCAAGTTTTTATGGGAAGATTCCTTAAATAAAAACTCCCTCTGCCCTCCCTCATCCTTCATAGATGAAGTTCTATCCAGGGCTTATCAGCTTCTCTGCAAGCAAAGGAGAGCCCTGTAAGGAGAGCTCCAGGGTTAACTCTCTCTTGAGTGTGAGTCACAATTTGTCCTCAGTCTCCAGCAAATAAACTTTCTTCTCTTTCTACTCTTCTCCATCCTTTCTGCAAGTGCAGATGAACAATATACCTGCTTTGTTTTTTTGGTTTTTTTGGGTTTTTTTAGGCATGGAGTCATTTAAGAGAAACAGTATGTTCACTAGATACTGCTAGTCCCCATGTACGAAATCCCCTGGACATATGATGCAAAAGATGATCTGATGCAAATTCATTCTGTTGTCTTGAGCTGGTTAAAAATTGTTGATGGTTACCCTTGCATTGGCCATATTAATCCCAGAGCAGACTCTGCCATCAGTACAAAGCCAACATAAGAGCTTGGAATGAGCATAAACCCTGTGCTGCAAGTTTTGGCTGGCTGATGGGATGGGCCGACCCATCACATCCAAATGTCGCTGTGTGTCACTCCCTGTTGGGGATCAAGTATGTACTGATAAGTGACTGCTCCACACAGTCTTTTACGAAACAACAAACCATGATGCTGGTCCAGAGTCCCAGCAGGTTTGGGACTGCCATCCACCACTGCACCTCTGCACAGCAACTACAGTAGTGGAATGCATAATCCCTGCTTGTCAGGTGCTTGCTGGCTTACCAAGCAGAAAACCCTTCCTCACACCAAGCAATGCCTTGGTGTTCCAGTCAACTGTTCCCCATCAGGCAGAGACAGATGTCCAAGACCTCTTTACATGGGATCCTGAGGACACCTGACACTTGAAGATTTAATTCCAGGCTGCTCCCCAGGGTATACTTTGAGTATGACGTGTATTGCCCTGTAATACCAGTTTGCAACCAAGAAATCTTTCCTGCTGTCTTGGTCCATCTTGTCTTCCCTGGGAAACACAATCCAGCACTGGTCCCTCATCCTCCTCTGCTAGAAAGGCCAAGTCTTGCTGTTTCACAGACTGTGTTCTTAGTAGCTCCACAAAGCTGTTTGGCAGCAGCTGCTGGTAACTGATCCCACTGAACTTGGTGAGACAGGCCTGGGCTTTCCAAAGAGAGCAACCTCAGGATATAACAGGAGAAGTTACAGGGCCTCACAGGCTGAGAGCCAGCACAGTGTCAGCTGCAAAGATGCTGTTCCATGGGGTTGATCCCTGTGGCTGTTAAGGAATAAATTGTTATATAAAGTCATGCTGCAGTCAAGCAGAGCTTCAGAAACATGATGGTCACCGGAGAGCTGTTGAGTCCAGGTAGCTACTTGCTTGCTCTTAGAAACACTGTCAGGGTTTTAAAAGCTTGCAAGGAAAACATATCCCTCAAAAGTCTCACTGCTGGGGCTGAGGCTGCGTTAGGGACCTGGTCCTTCTGTTGTGCGTCCTTCTCCTCTGTTGCCCGTTCTTTGAACTGAAACAAAACCTTTTTCCACTGCAAATGGTTTCATATGGAAAATTCAGGTGTTTGGTTAAATTAAATTATCCATCATGGACATCTCATAGAGAGTAAAATGTTACCATTTGGGAAGAAAATTCCTCATATGCTCCCAAACTCAAAAAAGTTGAGTCAAAATATTGCAGGTTTTGATATGCTACCTGACTCAGTGATTCCATGCAAAATGTAAAAAGAAGAAGTAATGTCTGTTTTAGAAGGACTCTCCACTCTCCTATTTTCTCATTAAATACTCGGGATCATCCACTGTTTTACTGTTAGCAGGGAAACAAAGAAGATACGTAGGCTAATCAGAATCAACTTTTTTTTCTGCTTGTACATCCATGAGAAATTATACTTTGAAGAAAAAGGAAGATATGAGATTGTGGAGTTAATTTTTTTTTTTTTACCTGGAAGAAAATAGAGCTAACTGCTTTCTTCTGATCTTGCAATAAGCCTTTTCCCCTGGACACTGCAGGAAGAATTTCCAGCACTGCCCTGCAGGGCAATGCCCTGCTCTGCGCAATGCCCTTCTGCGTCTGTCCATTCTCAGAGGCCATATTTGCCCATGTGCCAAAGCCCTGTCCTTCTGTTTCCTCACTAACTTCACAGAGCTGTAGGAATTAGGTGGCATAACTAAGGGAGTACAGGCCTTAGTCCTGTAAAGTTTTCTTTTAGTAAGTTGAATGTCTTTCATGCTAAAGAGATGAGGTGAAATGGTTCTCTTAGATTCAGATTCTATGCTCCTCCTCTTTTTACCCCTCATCCTTTTCCCTGACATATGAGTTCTGCCCTAAAGTTAGTAATAACATTAGTATGATTCAAAGAATAACTGTTTCTTTTGTTATCTATGCCGTTTCCAGACTCTCAGTTGATTTCTAACTTGTACTAACCCTGGAAGTCCTTAAATTACAGAAAAGAACTCATATGAAAACTGCAGTGGTCTGTTCTAAACAAAACCCAGATGCATTTTCTTCATTTAGCACCACAGCAATAATACTGATACTATTGCCAAAGTATAACTTTACAACGAAGAACAGCCATTATTAGCAGCACCCCACTGTGTTTTTTGGGAATGAGAGGTATGAACATCCTTCACACGAACATAAAATGTGAATAATGAAGATACTTGCAGGTATGTGCTCTCAAAAAAAAAGCATGGGTCTAAAAGCACTGCACATAACTTTTATCCCTGAAAGTGATTAAATGCAGATGGCTACCAGAAAAGCTGGGTTTCGCAATGGCAGTCATATAGGATCCTTCAGACTATTTGGCTAGTAATTTAAGTTGGGAAAGCTATTTGCAGAATGTGACCTCTGGAATGTAGTTATTTCAGGAAGATGTAGCATATTATCAGAGAGTGAATTCCAGCACTGAGTTATTTCTGGTAACAACTGAACAATGACAAAAATATTTACAACTAACTTATAAAAACATTCGAATATTTGTCAAGGAGTTTATTTGCAATGAAAAATTTCTGCATATCTCATTAGTTTCTACTTACAAGAGAACTAAATGGACAGAGACTTTGGAAATGATCCTATATGTTCATTTACAAGCTACATGCAACTCCCATTAATTTTAAACAACGGGGCAATAAACAGCAAAGACTGACAAGACACGCAACCCACAAACTGCTGTAAGTGCTTTCGCACATACTTCAGCCTTTCACAGAAGTTCTCCATTTCTTCACAGCTGGTCTCCATATGAACCAATAGCGCAGCCCCAATGCAGACTTTTACCCTTGTCCAAATAAACCCAAAGCAAGGGTAAGCCAGAGCCATGTCACTCTGCAGCTCTTTGCACATGAGCACAGATCTGTGCAAGAACAAGGCACTGGAAACATGAGGGAAGACCTTAAATTCCTCCTGTGTAAAACTGCTCACCGACTAAAAAGCTTTTGTTCTCATCACCAGATATTGTAAGCCCTGCTTCCAACAGGGACACAAGACTAGAAAGGATTTCCCAGCCTTTCCACCTGCAGCTTTAAATGAAGTTTGTTTTTATCACACTAATACTCCCTGCTTTCATAGATAGAGGTGTCCTTTCAGGGCTGGCATGAGCACTTGAGGTTCATTTATTCTTACGTCAGAGCTCTCCTTTAGTTTAAACAACTCTCCTCTTTTTTCTGGTATTTATTTGCTGAAGTGTGCATAGACAGCAATCGTATCCCCTTGAAACTTTAGTTTTGCAAAGCAAAACAAACCAGCAGACATTTTAAGACCTTTCCCTAACAAAAAAACAACCCCTAATTATCTACATAATGAACATAATGACCTGTCTCTGCATCTATGCCAATATGAATAGATTTTGCTTGGAAGTAAGGGACTAGATTTCTAGATGACATCTTGTTGATTCTTTACAAAATAACCTTGACATTTCTATGGCCTGCCTAGCAAATTATTTCCCTTTCTTTAAAGGTAGATTGTGTTAGTGGCCCAGAATGATCTTGTGATCAATTAACACTCAGCTAGTACCTTCAGCTTTCCTTCTCCCATGTACGAAAAGTAAGCATGGAGACTGCACAAGTCACATTCAGGCTGACACATCAATTACTTCCTCTGGAGTTCCTCTTGCCCTCTATGCCAACCTTGGCATAGAAAGGCAGCTTTGGTGGGATGAAGGATATTTCAACCAAAATAAATCTTTGAGCAGCTTCCACTTGTTAACAACCCACAGAACCTAATGCATGGCACATCTACCTCTTTCCCATCTTCTCTTCCCTATATACTCGTTCTTCTGATTCTGATCTGATTCTTCTCCCCAGAAAGGTCTTCCAACCACCCTGCTCACCCCTGTCTTTTCAGAACAATGTACACACATCAGCCTCTGCACTGCTCAGTAACCCATGGAGTCAAGTTTGCTGCTGCCTCAGGGCCAGCCTTGGCTGTTTTTCCTGGTACCCAGAAAAAGTGCTTTACTTCCATGAAGGCTCTACTGCTCTGCCCTCTTTCTACTACATTGAAAAATACTGGAACAATATAATAAACTCTTGCTCACAAAATGCCAGTTACGTACTTCATTGTTTTAGGGAGAACATTTAGCTAAAGATAGTCCTTGGGTTTTATGTTATTTACTTAAGTGCATGTTGAGCAATCTAACCTTAGCACAGATAAATAAAGTATCCCAGAGAAATTTTAATGCAATAATCTACGTGTCCTGAGAGAACGTTCTGCCCAAGAAGCTTTCAGTTAGAAAGCAGTAAAAAAAAGGAATTTAAAGTGAAGCTGACTGTAAGTTATGAAGCTGATCCCAGTCTCTCATTTCACAGTAACTTATATCTAGTATTTCTTTCGACTGCAAACATCCCAAAGGTGAGAAGTGAACCAGGACCCTGAGAAAACTGAATTGCATCTATCAGGCCAGTTGCAATAGCTTGGCTTGCCCCATCCCTTCCCTTCCCATTGATCTCATTTGTGAGACACAGCAGCTGCCAAGTCCAGTGGAGATTGTTCTGCACCACTAGCACTGTTTCATGTAAAGCTGCTTCCATGTCTAATTCACCCTGGCACTGAGGTGCGTCAGAAATGATTGGGCTCACCCTTTCATAACCCACTGAGTGTCATGCAACATGATAGAATCTGTCTCTTGGACATGTATTTTCAGTTTTATAAAATGCACCAAGAAGCCACTATTGTCTTTTCCCTCAGAGCCACCACTTTAGTCAGCATCCAAACCAACAGAAGTCTGGGATATTCTGTTTCCGCTAAGTGAAAAACATACCAAGTGCTTTCTGCTACAGCCTTTCTGGCAGGACGCAAAACTCTTTAACTTGTACCCATTTCCAGACTGTCAAACCAGATGTGGGACCAGATTTACTGTAAAAGGCTCCTCCTGGGCCATGAATCTTCCAGAGAATCTCTAATGCCCTGAGCACAATTTTGAGCAATTATAGCCTCATTTGTAAACCCAGTGAGACTTATCATTTCACATAATTCTGACAGGAGCCCCGTTGAAACTCAGTGGATGGGCTTACTTTTTGGTATCTTCTGATGCTCCAAGTCAGCTTCATTCCTTTAGCAAAGAAATTAATTCAATGCGTTGAAATAACAGAGACACAGTGTGTACCTGGTTTCAATATCTCTACATTTGGGATACTTTTAGTGTAGATTGTTGTTACAGTGAAATACCAAAAGGCTTTTTGAAGTGTTTAGTGGAGTCAGATCCAAATCCCTGAAGCACCGATCTATCTGAAATAAAAGTTTTTCTGGAAAACCAAAGGAAGCTATACCCAAGGGCTCAATGATACACACCGATGCAAATGCAGAGATCCACAAAGTGTAATTCCTATTGCTTAGGACCTAATCTTACTAGTTCCTTCTTTACTGCCATAATTTTCCAAGGTTTGTGCTGAGGATCACTTGAAGTGTATTTATCTAATTTAAAGGCCAGGGGGAGAGGAAGCAGTTTTTAGTGATGATGAAAAAATATAAGCCAAAAGTCAGTTCTGACACAAAGAGACTCTGCAGCTGATATTGCCAAGGAAAAGAGGAGAAAGAAGGTATTAAAAGGGTGCCAGAATTTCTTATCGGACATCACAGTCCATAGCATATCTGGGGAAAGAGCTTTTTGGCCTTCAGTCCACTGCATTAACCTGCTATATCACTTTTGTGAATCCCTAGATTACACTGGGGTGGCACATCCACCTGTCCCTGAGTATTTAACTTGCTTGCAAGCTTCCTCACTTGATGGTCAATTTATGTCAAATCAATTCTCATATAAAAAAACAACAATAACAAAAAACCCAACCAAACAAATAAAAAAACCCAACCAAACAAGCCACAACCAGGGTCTTGCTCTAGTAAGCTTAATTAGCTAAGCAGTGCTCCAGGAGGAGCTCGGGGTCTGCAGACCCCAGATAAAAGGAAAGTGGGGCTAAACAGGACTGCCTGCCATGACGGGCAGGTTCCAGAGGCAGTGAAAATGGGAAAGGAACAATTACAGAAGTCCTTGAGCCTAGTGCATCATCTTGTGCAACATCTGTTTCATGTCATGTCTCATGCAACAACTGTGCAATGCAAAAGCAATTTATATAAAACTACCATTTCCTGAGGAACTGGGGCACAGATACAGAGACAGCTTTGGGGTCTGAAGCTCAGATAGAACTTGATGAGTCTAAGCATGATGAGGTACTAATTACCTCGAAGGGGGATATAAACATACAGATTCATGGGGCTGTGGGAAGATGATTTGATAAGAGATATATCTAGAAAAATAAAAAAAAATGTCCATTGGGCTTTGGGAAAAATTATTACAGGTGACTGTGGCAGGGGTACTAGCTATTATTTGAGAGAATATATGGACCTGTTGTACCAGTGTTGCACAGGGAAAGGATTTCTTCTAAATGTGGAATATCTCTGGAAATAACTTTGGTCAAGCAAGACAAGCAGACTGTGAGAGAGTAAAAGAATTATCAGATAACAAATCATTCAATAGTAAAGCCACTGGTGTTTATACCAGGAATCCCTCTATGAGGAAAAGGTTCTCCAAGCCAAAGCATGGCAGTAGCTGATGTTTGTAATGTGGATGCAGTCTGAATCAAGCTGAAGCTACCTGAAATAAAGAGTCTGTTTTCTTTTGGTGTTTGAGCAACACCTTGTTAGAGGAATTGCTCAATTTCTTTTTGAGCCAAGTAAGGCTGGAACTATTATTCAATAAAAAAATTTGGAGAGTAATGGGTTTCATACATGCAAAACCAAACCATCCATTTCGAATAACAAGACACACAGCTGACATCAATCTGGACACATGGCACCAGTTTGTCCAGCTGAGGATAATGAAAAGCTGGGACTGGACCTTTACTTGAAAGAGATGGGGAACCCTAAGTAATTATATTTTTGTGCTTAACACACTGCAACAAAAGCATATGGTTATTCCTTTTCATATAAGGTTAAATTTTCACTTCTGGATGAAGGAAGGTGCTCAGACATGTTTCCTAGCCTTTATTGTAAGATATCTATTATCTGATTTCACCAGGAGCATCTATCCATATCCTGGCTGGGATTTCCCCTTAGAAATACAATACAGAATTTACAAACCTATGATGAGACAGATTTCTAAGGAGCAGGCAAATGCTTCACCTCTTCACTGACACAGAAAACAGCAATCTACCCAGTGCAGCAGAATTTAATATGGAAAGGGCCATAAATGCCTACAAAAAGATGAGTGGTTTTCCCCAGTAAGAGGCATCTTTTGTCAGTATGTCACAGTTTGCCCCAAGGACTGTGCAAGTTAAAAGAAAAATACTTGTAACTCATCAGAATAACAAATCCAATCTGTTCAGGCCTGATGTAGTCTAACTGGCTGGATTTTCTAACTTTTCCAAATGCTTGAGGACCCTTTCTGTCTTCTATCTGCGCCATTCTTTTGGAGGCAACATATGCATACAGCCCTAATACATGGCGGCAAACTCCTGTCTTTGTTAGGGAAAGTTCATTTCCAAATGAAACAGCCTTTTGGATAATGATCCACAGTGGCACTGCAGGGCCCTGCAGGCTCTGGTTCACTGTCCAACAAGGAAAAGGTGCAAAAGCAGGAGGAGCCTTTGCAGCTAGAGCATGATGCCTGTCCCTGCTTCAGTCACAGTGTCCCAGTGCAGCAGAGATCACAACCTAGAAAGCCCAGCCAGTGGGCTCTGTGGCCAGGTTGAAGCTGACACAAGCCACTTTGGTACACACGGTCACATCCATAACTGTAGGAGCAGGTACCTTAGCCAGGCTACTGCTCTCTGGATCAAGGCAAGGCACGCAACATGTTTTTAGGGACCTGGACCTGAACCTGAAGTCTTGATCTTGCCACTTCAAAATGAATTAGCACCCATGGAGCAGCCATAGAGTTAGGACCAGGAGCCAGCTTGGATCATGAAGCACACGGGAAATACAGTTTTGGGAAGGAGATCAGCCGACAGCTATTAGTGAACAGAGAGCTTGTTCTGGGTCCTCCTATCTCTGATATCAAAATTGGTCATTGGCAAAATGTTCCATAGGCAATATAACAACCGTGTTTGCATAGGTGAGCACCTGATTAATCTGGAGATCACATATAAATTAAAAATGTATTATAGGTGGAAAAATCTTGGGACTATCCAACACGAACTTTGGATCAAGATATAAACAATAATTTCTTTTTAAGTTGGCTGATCAGTCAGCTTTGATTATTTTTGGAACAGAAGAGACCTGGGGACATACTGAGAGATTTCTTTGTAGTCGTGAGGCACACAGAAATTAACAAATTGACCTTTTCTAATACCTTCCCCCTTGCTTCAATAAGTACCCCACTCTGAAGTCACGTGCACTGGGACTAAGAAGTTGAAGCGTAATGAATGAGACTTTCTCTTTCTCACCTCTCCTTCTCTTGATAACTCCAGCTTTACTGCTGCCAGCCTTTCAGACGCTGGGGCTTCACACTTCCCCCTTGCCCACAGTTTTTGACCTCAGAGGTCTGGCTCATTTTTCCCACTCACTAACAGAGGTCTTTAGATCTTGTCTTGGCAAACAAATTTGTAAAACTTCTCTTTTTACTGTCGTACCCCATCACTTTACCTAAAACCCCCTCTTCCCCTTTCAGCCATGCTCTATCATGCAATGAGAGTTTAGAGACTCCTCAGTACTGGCCAATGCAGAGAGATCAGTTACTCAGTATTATTTGCATGATGGGCATTAGTGCCTTTCTTCTGAGTTGATTTTATTTTCCTCTGCTTCGATCTGATTTTCTAGAGCTACAAAGCTCTGTTTTAGCACTGTAGCGAGGTTAGAAAAGTCCTCGGGAAGTCTGACTGTCAAGCAAATAATCATAATAAAATGAAATTTTTACCCATCATAGCTCATCAAATTTGGTGACTACAAGACAGTCATAGATAACCACTGAACTCTCCCTGTGGGCTCTTTGATTCAAGGAGCACTCAGATCAAATACCTGAGAGATTCTGTCAAATGGTTTGCCAAGCAGAGAGGAAGTAACTAAAACCGGAAGAAAAACATTTGTGGTTTCTCTCTTTTACAAAATAAGAGGGTAGACAGAATAAAAACGTACTCCTAAAACCAAACCTTCCCTATCAAGCCAATGGGCAGATGTGGATTTCTTTGACTATGTTAACTTTACCAAGGATATGAGAAACCTGATGAGAAGGGCCAGTGGAGCGCATCAGGAGCATCATCCCTGGCAAGGTAAGTGCTGCCTCTCTGTTGTTATTGCTGGTGTTCTGGAGAGGTACTGCTGTCTGGTACTGCTCTGAGCCTGAGCCTGAGCCTGCAAGCCTGTAAACAGTCTGGTCCCTCTTCATTTAGATGTGCAGTGACCTTCTTGATTTTGATTTGTGGTCTGAGCTTGTTAAATGACAAATTAATTGCTGTTTTACTCTCAGGGGCTTTTTTTTTTTAAATAATTTTTTCTGTGTGACAACTGATCATTGCAATTTACTGCCTTGGACTACTCAGACCCTGTTAAGTTGTTCAACGAAGATGCATTTAATGAGTAATCAGAGAAGTCCTGCCTCATTTCCAAAGGCAAATCAGGAAGTTGGCTAGTAGCAGTGAATTTATTTGCATAGCTGCCACTCCTGTTTGAAAAGGGGTCAAAACCCAGGTACCTGCTGTTTGACAAGAGGAAATACACTGTAAACTCTTCTGGAAAAAATCCATCCTTATTCTAAGCTATGCATTACTAAACAGATCATTATATAAATCTTAATTATATCATTGATTATTTTTATCAGATAGGAAGTTTCTGATTTCATTTCTTTTTTTTAGCATTCAATTTACAGTAAAATATGATTCAGTCAGTTCTTGAAGCATCTGGATATAGTTCTCTAAACAGAGGTTTAAGACATGAGAAAGTTCAAGTATAATAAAAATAGAGATTGGAAGACAAAGGAGATTATTCTTATCAAGTGCAGATTTCACCATAGGTCTGCCTCAGTGAATTCTGTTTGTTCTGAGGCTTTCTAGCCTATAGATTTTCATGTGGCTAAATTTGCATCACAACTTTTTTTCTTTATTTGGGCAATTCACAGTGATGGAGGAACATAACATAATTGCTGCTTGATAGTTTGTGGTGCTGGGCGAGCTGCTTTCTAATGGTAGTGGCATTTGATTTCTGAAGCAAAACAAAATGTTTTGGTAAGAAAATGTCTGCAAACATTATCTGAATAACAACTACAAAGGTGCGTCAGTGGTATTTGCCCTGTCTTTCACTTTCTGCAGCCGTTCACAACTGAACCATGATTGTACAGGGACCTAGTATGAATATTCAGGAAATACTGCATGGTGACCCGTCCCAGGCAGCCCAGCCTCTTTGAGTTACATCATTCAGGGTGCGACAGGATATGACAAAAGGGTATGATTTGGGTCACATTGTGTACTGTAAGCAGAAAATGTATAGTTCTGCCCTCTTTTGGGCTATTCACAGCAATCATTTCCTGGGGTGACAAATACACTTGGATAAAATGCTTGTTGAGTAAGTTCAGCTAAGCATTTTACAACATGAGAACTTCTATTGCACTGAACAGTTCTCCTCTGTATATATTCATCCAAGAGGACAAGGAGAGGTTGGAGACATTTGTGTAGCAACCAAACCTCAATAAAAGCAACCCTCAGCAACCTCCCTGAAGTCTGACTGAAGTCTATATCCATCAGCTGCAGATATGATAGCCTTCACTAAGCCAGGAAAAAGCAGAGAGAAAATCCAGCTCAGTGCTGAGGCTTCTTCCTCTGAAGCAATACTGCTTTAGACAGTCAGTTTAAAAAAAATACCTTTACAGGTAAAAGCATCATATAAAGAGTAGGCAAAATTTAATCAAAGATGAGCATTGGAGTGTTGTGTTGAGGCTAAGTGTCTGAAACATGAAATCTTTTCTTCTCAAGAAAACAAAACAAAGCTGATAACAGCAACTTGTGTTTCCTCAGACAAGCCACACTGCCCCTTGGGAAGAGCTTTGACCCTCCCACTAGGAAGAGCCAAGGACCCACTGCGATTGAGAGAGATAGCCTGCACCTGGACAGCAAAGATAAAGTAACGTGGGGACCAAGCTTTGAAGGTGGGTCAGTCATACCTCATACCGAGTGCATTCAAAATTCAGATTTGTGACAGATTAAGTGAGAGAAGTGCAAGTGGAGAAGGAAGAATCTGATTTTTTGAGAAGGAGAAGGTATGAGGAAGGGTGAAGTAATTTGGGTAAAGTACGGCATTCTCCATCACTCTCTGAACAGTCCTCATGAATTCCTTCTGCCAGTCATCCTGCCTAACCATTCTGCAAAAGTGAATTTTTCTCTTTCCACCACACCATGTATTTTGATTTGCATTGTTTCTCACTGAGGGGACAAACCTGAAGGGACTATTACATAAAAATGCAACTGATTGCTCTAAACAATCCCCTAAAGCACTACACTCTGTATCTAGCCTGTCTTCCTACATCCAAACTTAGGAATGTTCTCTGCTACTGGAGAGTCTGACCCTAGTAATCAAGGTAGGTTAATTGATACTGATAGCTAAGATTCCATAACTACTCAGATTATCTTTCTTTGTAGCTACAGCTTGGTTTTTCAAAAAAACAAACAAAACCTAAACAAAAAAGGATCATTTTCATTATCTTTTTCTCACATAAATTTGCTCTTTCAAAGAAAAGCATTTTCCAAATGCTTTACATACAAGCTTAGTGACAGGGAATTTTTCAGAATTAGCACATTTTAAGCAAATATTGTCATTTTAAAGAAATTTTAAAGTTTTACCTTCAAGAATCAAAACTAGAAGCTATTGTTCTTGCCACTCAGTGGAAAAAACACTTGGAATGAATCAAAAGCTAACCAAACAATATGTCATAAATATCAAATGCTTAAAACACTAACAGCATCTGGGGAACAGCCTGAAGAGCAGAGACTATTCTCTGCCTGTGGATCATACAAGTAGTGTAATAGATGCCAGTACTTGATTTGGAGCCTTTGGCTTTTTTCAGACCCTCTGACATTCTGTCCAAGACCAAATCAACGGTTCTTCTCAATCATCAGTAAAAAAGAGATCTAAACAGATTCACAGGAGTTTTAGGCAGGCCAGTATATTACAGGGCACAAATGAATGATCCTCAATTAATCTTTGCCATCTCTTTGATTTAAAACTCAGTGGTTGTGTCTATATGGCAGGACAAAAAAAGGTGGAAGGGAAATATACCCTGTAATTGATCCACCCAGTATGCTGTTTGGAAAGACACTCAATATATTGCCTAGACATCTTCCCTGAGGTAAGGAGCAAATAGGGATCCTATTCAGATATATATTTGTGCTCTTCTCACTTCCCAACTACTGATCAAGGTCTTCCTGTCCTGTACCTGAACTGCACTGGGCTCCCTGCTCAAAAGGGCATCCAAACAAGTGCCTGTTGGTGCATCACAAGTTCCCTGCCCAGGGCGGGGGGGGGTTGGACTTAAATGATCTTTAAGGGCCTTTCCAACACAAACCATTCTGTGATTCTATGATCTTCTATTTACCTTTCATAGAAAGCCTAATCTTGGTTTCTTGGCCTTACTTGTTGATATGGAAACTACTGCAATATCCATGCATTCAATGTGAACAAGGAAAGCTCCAAAGGAGTTTGTTAGGAGTTAGGAGGAGAGTGAGTGAGTGAGTGAGTGAGTGAGTGAGTGAGTGAGTGAGTGAGTGAGTGAGTGAGTGAGTGAGTTAGTTCGTAGTTTGTGGCCTCTAAGTTAGTCTAAGTTCTGTGACATTTTTCTCTAAGGTAGCTTGTTAATCTGTTGGCTTCCTCCTGCTGTTTGTGTGACACTATAGAGGGACCAAAGAGCTCTTTTAGAGGGTGACAAGGAGTACTAGGGACTGAACACATGAGGAGAGGATATCTGTTCATGTGATCACGGAAAGAATTAAAGAAGGGAAAAGGAATCTTACTTTACAAAATTATCTGAAGGGGAGGAAATGACCTCTGTCACCAAGATTCATAGGTTGAGAGATTCTGCCTTGGCTTGGTGGGCACCAGTGTGTCCTTTCTTCACCAGCTTCACATGATGTATTGAGACAGGCAATCATATGGTGGTCTGGCGTAGGAACTTGGCAGTAGGGGAGTAGATGACCATAAAGCACTTACATCTCTATCTCCCTCTTTGTCCCTAGGCCACAAGTAAACAAATCTGCTTTCACTACACTTCACCTTTCTCTGAGCACTGGTTTGTTCCACCAGTGCCATTTCTATCTGAATAGGTGAACTCTTGTTTGATAATACAGCATCTCTAAATATCTCCATCAGGACACCTCAGCAGAACTTTATTTTGCCTTACATTACTATTGTATGTCTTTCTAAAAACAAGATACCCTTGTGTAATGATAGCACTGATTGTTTCTACTCCCCTTTCTGATTCAAAGCAGTACAGAAAATATTTTGTTTTTCTAAACTGCAACCAAACAGACCACGGTTGTTAAAGAAAAAGAAAAGAAAATGCCTACACAGACTTTTCTACCACAATGTTTTGACCCATGAAGTCTTGTTCTGCTATTGGCCAAGCAATCTTGTCAACTGCACACCCTCAGTGCTGGGCTCAACTCTTTAGCATAAGTACTGAGGATAAGAAGCACCACTGAGGATGGACTATCCCCACATATATTTCTTCAGAAGAGCTGTGCTGTAGAAAGTCCCTCTGAAAACCAAACCTTCTTCCTCTAGAATTAACAGTTTCGAATTGGTAAACAGGAGTAGCAAATTATGATGTTCCCGTGCTAATTAAACAGCAAATTAAAGGTGGCACAGAGCTAGGAGTCCTGTCACTTGTTGTCCAGATCCCAGAAAAAGGATCCCTCTTAACACAGGATGCCTTGATATGAGGTGAGGGAGAAGAAGGAGGAAGTGTTACAGTCATTTAAGCACCCATGCGTGTACACAGTTTACTTTGCATCTCTGACTGGGATGTGGCCCACTTCAACGGAGAGAAAAGGGTTCCTTTTTTGTCTTTAGTGAGACAGACATTCTTCAATTTATTTTATGGCTACAAATGACATAGCTGTCTAGAGGCACTCTGGTGAGGAGAAGCAAGGAGAAGAGCCAGTGTGGGGGTGGAGAGCTGCAGCTCTGCCCCTCCACTTGATGTGATCTTTTTTAAAGGTCATCCACTGGGCCTTGACATCAATCAAACTATTTTTGTAAAAATGAAGATTTATATAACACATTTGTGCTATAGCTCTTGGTTCTTTTTTCTTAAATTACTTAAAGAAATATAATAACTTTCACAGGCATATTGCAGGAGACTGCCAAGATTTCAAACATTTCCTTGATGTAGGATGATCACAATTGAAAGGAATGCAATTTTTATCCAGCCGTCGGTAAGGTTTTGTTTTCCTTAAACCCTGAGACTAAATCATTCAATAGTTTTTAGCCTCCAAACTAAATTTTAATGGAGACTAGCTGTCATTTAGGTTACTGTATGACACTTACATCCAAAGCACCAGGGCACCTTTTAGGAACGACTGGGACAGTCCCTGGGACAGGGACCCTCAGCACTTCTCATTAGTGTGAGCTGGTTGTGAAAGAGAGCTCTCCAATACATCAGAAAAGTTAATCAAAGTTTCTTTTCAGTATTAAAGTTCCTTCATTTGAAGTGCTCTCCTACTCAAACCTGTGAACAGTGTAAGCCAGCCAGAATTCCCACAGACTGGAAATAAAACTGGTGATTTGTGTCCCAGGGGGGCTGCCATTTCTCTTTGTGCTGCATATATATGGGTGATTCTTTCTTTTTCTTTTTTTTTTTTTTTTCCCCAACACAAGACAGTTCAGCTTATTTCTCAAGAACTATACAAAACCCCAAACTTTCATCCTCCACCAAAACACTAGCAGTTGGGCTCCATCCAGGTGTATGCAGAGGTGTTGAAGAAAACAAGTGGTTTAGCTATATATGACTGTGATGCTGAAATTAGTATCCAAGATCCTGACATGGAGGAGAGAATTACAGATATTTCAGTGCCATTTCTACTGCAATAACTTGGAATACCTCCAAGCACTCTGGCAGGCAAAAGGCAACATTTTCCACAGCAAAATAATTTAGATCCCTTTTCAATAGAAGCAAAGGGCAGTTTCTGTCCCCTTTTCCAGAATCATCCACAGATGCAAGGAGATGGGAATGGAAACACCAAGTACAATCCACTGTTCATCTCCCCAGCAGCAATAAATCCCCACCAACACCAATGGAGGGCAAAAGTCCTGCCAAAGGTGGGAGTGAGAGACAAGGAAGAGAATACTCTATTTACAATCTCCCTCAGCTCCCCCTACCGCCATCTCCATGGCACCCCTCAGGCAACATAAGGGATGATCTGGAGGCTTTGTTTAATTTGGAGGAAAACCTAGAAGCACTCTCAGTTCTCTGTAACTAGTCTGTGGAAGAACCACTTAAATTGTAATGCCAAGGCTTAGCTTTAACTAGAAATTTAGCCCCAAGTCTCACTTAAATCCTAATAATTTAGACAGACTATTCAGGTTCTGCCAGCATCAGTGAAAACACACAGGCTATTTCTCACCCTGAAAACAAGTAGGAAAGAGGTGAAATCCAGGAAACCCTGGAGGGACCCATTTCTCACTTTCCAAGAGGACTGTGGATTCCTAGCCTGGGACTGCATGTCTTACTTCTGACAATTAAAATTAGGTCAGATATGTCTGGGTTTCTGCACTGTGGCTTCTCCCTTTTAAACAGTGAGTGAAACTCTCCTACTTCACAAGGGAGTCACAAATTCAACAGTGGGTACACATCATGCCCACCAAGTGCTGAAAAGAAAAGAAACTAAAAAGCCTGTACACGACCAGCCTGAACACCCCGGCTGGGGTACTTTCATTCCAAACACCACCAGCATCTCCTAGAAACAGAATTAACTGTTCTTTTTATGTAAGCAGTTGAGAGTTCACACATCAGATTCATACTTCTCTTTCATGTCAGGATTCAGCCAAACAATGCATTCCAGTGAGAATTTTGCTTAGGGAAGATTCCCAGTAAATACCAATGGATTTTTGACTTATTTTTTTAAGTTATACTAAATGCATGGTTTAATGATAACGAATAAGTGATAGCTACTTCTTACCACAGCCCTCAGTCACAGAAAACTTCTGTCAAAACCCTACTAATTAAATAGTACAGGCTGGGGAGCAACTGGCTGCTGGAAGGAAGGCAGGAGTGCTGGCAGAGAATTGGTTACACATGTGCCAGCAGCACTAGTCTGCACCAGCAGGAGCACAGCCAGCAGATATGGTGAAGTGGTTATTCCCCTTTGCTTTGTGCTCATTAGAGCAGAGCTAGACACTGTGTCCAATCTCACCCATCCCACCCCCACCTCCAATACAGGAAAGATACCATTAGCCTAGGCTGAGTTAAGTGTAGGGCCACTACGATGGCCATAACTGGAGCACCCAACCTGTGAAGAGAGGCTGAGGGACCAAGAATCATTCAGCTTGGAGAAATTATGGCTTTGGGGCTGTCTGTCAGCAGCCGTGCAGAACCTACATGAAGGTTATCATGAAGACTGAGACAGCTCTTCAGAGGTGCAGGAGGTTGGGCTAGGTGAGCTCAAAAGGTCCTTTTCCTACCTAAATTATTCTGAGGTTCTTGTACTCTAACCTGTTATTTGTCATTAAAGGTATAGAAACAGTATCATTCATTACTGAATAGCTCTTCATCACGCATAAGGAAATTAAACTATAATAACCTGTAGGCCTTCTCACCATATCCACTTAGTCAAGGATCTTCTGAGGAAAGAATTCAAAAATGATTGTCGTTATAACTACTTGAGTGGTCATGACTAAATGCTTATCTGCCAAGATCATGTGAAGTAACTGGAAAGTCTGAGGGTATACATCAGCTGATGTAGATATCCAAACTTGAACTCATTATTGGCAACTCAATTATGCTCCATGAAAAGATGTAAGTCCATATACTTACCCAGAAAGCTAAAATAGGTCAGAACAATTAGTGACAAAACACACTTACTGTCTCCCTGACTACAAAGTGAGTCTGACTACTCCAGATATAGCTGCATATAGTGCATATCTCTTCAGAACGATCTCATCTGCCTTCATCAGTGCTTAGGGTGGCAGATTATGCTTGAAGCCTATCAAGGTCAGTGCAGCTAGACTGAAATAAAATATAGAAAGTCCAAGAAGAAATACATATCTGGTGCATTTTCCAATTTTATTGGAGTTTTATTCCCACAGCTTTGTGATTGTAATAGTTATTTACTTGGAATATATTTTCCTTCTTGATTATTATAGGTGGAACAGTCTTGAGGATGATATCAACAGACTGGGTGAAATTTCATAATGAAAACAATAGGAAAGCTGAGGAGAAAAATACCTGACAAGTAGATAAGTAGTCTTGTATCAAATAGTCTTGATACAAGTAGATACCCGCACATCTTACAATTTATGAATGTATTTTGGGATCCAACAACTTTTCACTGAAGCCTAGGTATATTGTGCCAGCTTCTTCCCAAGTCCACAACAAAGGCAATATGAGCCTGTCGCCATGTGATGTAGCAGAGGAAAAGGCTGGTGCCACCTTCCACATTACCAGGGAAGATACTTAACAGCAGATAGGGATGAGCTTTGGGAAGCCTGAAGAAAGTGGGGTTAATTCTGTAGTTTCACAGTCTGTTTCTGTTGGCAGAAGCAAGAGGGCACAAGGTGAAGCAACTGAAGAATCCAATCTGGGTTAAAAATAACAGCATGGGAGGAGAGGGCTGTTGGAGGGCAAGGAGAGGAGGACAGTGGCCAGCTCTGCTTCCAGCCAGGCAAATGCCTAGGAAGCGGCACAGGATGAAGAGTGGGAGCACTGCTCCCGGCAGTCACAGCTTATGCTGGCTGGGACCTCCTGATGGGGAAACCTAGCTGGCTGAGGAGCTCAGCCTGGGCAAAGGAAGGTGGAAGAGGGTCTGACTGCTGCCTCAAAACACCCCCAGTGGGGAAATACAGCACAGAAGAGTAAGTAACCGAAGCTGAAAAACTATGTCATTCCCACACACTCAAAATGTGTTTATCCTGGTCAGTAATATGTTTAGGTTGGAAATTAGAATAAGGTTTCATTTCCTCTTCATTTCACTTATTTTCTTCAGTCTTCAGCATTTTTGCCTCCACAAATAAAACAATACCCAAACCAGAATCCTTTCGGCATCCACCCTCCATTAGCAAATGCCTGCAAAGGGACTTCTCTGTCAGCATCCTGCTGACAGGCAGAGCCACAGCACTATAGGATGTAAATGACAAACAGATCTAAGAGAAGCAATACTTTGCATTAGGCAAACTGAAATTAAGAAAACAACAGACAAGCTTTCAAGTACACAGGTCTGAAGAAATCCCACGTGTCCAAATCTTGTTTTCTCCTGGCTAATATGCCAGTCTGCTGGAAATGTGAGATATCCCTATCAGCCTCCCCTCTCTTTTCTGTGTTGTTTAGTTTCTGGCTCCCACTGTTGGTTTCCATTTTTTTTAATTAGTTTTATAGTGGCAAATCACTCCATTCTTCTTATGTTTACTAACCACCTCCAGCTACTCACCACAAGCATATCTACATAATGGAGCTCAGGATAGAAAATGTCAAAATGGGAGAGAGGGGATCAAGGAAGATGGCATGAACTGTAAAGGTCCTTCAGGCAGCCAAGATATTTGTCTTTTGCACTTTAGAAATGTTTTGATATAGATCAGACCGTGAGTATTCAGATGTCGTCTCCAGCTTTCTCCCTGCATGTTTTCCCCCCTTCCTCCTGCTGGTATGAGAGCAGGCTCCCCAACACTTGCTCTCAAAGTAGCTGGCAGCAGCCACACAAGGAACTGTGGCCTGTGCAGCAGATGTGGCCACAGAAAAACAAACACTGAAAGAGCCACACATCTAGAAACACTTCCCACCTAAAGGCAAGTATAACGATTACCATCACTATCACAATTATCACAATTAACATCACATCAAGGCTCCCAAACACCCAACAGAAAATTCAGATCCCTTTCAGACCCTCTCTTATCACTTTTAGAAAGTAGTTTTGCAATTCTTGCGTAATTACCAAAACAAAAACAAACAAACAAAAAAAGCACCAATTATCTTCTTCTTGAGACGTGCCACTTGCTGGCTGAGTGCTGCTGAGCTGAATTCCTCAGTCAGCCCAACCGAGACAGTTCTATGGAAAGCTGACACAGTGTTCGGGAATGCCAAGCCAAGCAAGCAAACAGTTTATCAAAACAAGCTTTTCTAAATCTGTCCCATGAAGCAGAACAAACACAAGGGCAGTGCCATTGCTACGAAAGGAAGACATGTGGGACCCCTGTCCTTAAACCTACTCTATACTTTGGCTCTAGCATAGCTGTGAAAATGAAGACATTTTAAAAATCACTCCATCTAAAAATTTGCTCATAGGGAGGGTCCCAGGATAGACACAATCTTACTGATGTCACAAGTTCTTCTGATGGCAGTGTTTATTCCATTTGGAAAATTAACCTGGGCTACAGATGGATGTAAATGTTCTTCCAGCCTAACAAGAAGTCAAAGTACATCAAAAAAAACATGAGATGTGTTTCTACTGCCTGTGCAAAAAGCCTTGCTCTTCAGTGTTTGTGCTAGAAGTAAGAGGAAGGTCTTACAGACGGAATCAAGAGGGCTTTTCAGTGTATTTGTTCTGCAGGTGCTTATATCTGGCCCGTGGCACCTTAAGCAGGACTGGTGAGGTAGCAAACACACACAGGGTGGATACACACACACGTTTGACTGCACCATTGCAGCTCACACATGCCACACAAGCTTCACAGATTGCTCATGCTGACCTCTGGGGTGGTGGTGGCAGTTCATTTGAGAGACAGTTATCCCTACATTGAGTAATGACCCTCTGTGCCTCTCAGCTCCTGTCTCTCTCTTGAACAGATTAGCGAAGCCCTGCCTCACATCCCTACGCAACTCCCACCACACATCATACTCTCCAGAGTGCAGTTATTTCATATGCACCACACTATGATGATAGGCGTGCCTGCTACCTTACTCTTTTCAGTCTCCTAAATTTGCAGGGAATAGCTTTGCAGTTTGCATGTGTTACCTCCCTTTACATCCAACAGCAGCCAAATGTCTAACATTTCCATTCCTATTGCACCTATAGAGGAAGCCTTGTGATGGTCAATTTTGATTCACGTGTGTAGAGGCAAGTACTTTCAGTCACTGACAGGTTCCTACTGTCCCAAAACTAAGATTCAGATCCCACAGTAGACCAAGAAATTCATCCTGATATAGACCTTCCTATGTCTATATGTACAGAACATCTGTTACCACTTAGACTTTAAGTATAGTTTGCCTAATATTGTGTTCTACATAATTTATATTCTGATCATATACCAATTTGAAAAACAGTTGTAAGTTGATATAAATATTCAGTGCCTCACAGGCCCACAAAAGAGCCATTCTGCCTTTTTGCTTTTTACCAAGAAATTTGTTCTTTCATGTTCTTGAAAGGCTGACTGCTGTTCAAAAAATACTATGAAAAAGCTTCACCTTTGCTCAGTATTTGCAGTATTCAGAAGTGGAACAAACACAATTGTAACATACTGACTGTGGAACCATAAAAATAATTGATAGACATGAGGTGAAAGGGATTAGTAAATGCTGATTTCATCCTTGTTTTTGTTTTGAACAGATTCTAGATACTGACCAAAAGTCTGGCTTACTCTCTCTCTCCGAGAAATTTAATCACTAGAATAGCACAAAGCATCCATAGGAACACCCTTTTTTGTCCCTTAAGACTCCCACGTTGCTACCACTGAACCACCCCAGGGACCCTTCTGCTGGGTCTTCTCATACGTTAAAAGCTCTTGAGCACAACACACCCTTCCTCAAGGGACCAAGGGAAACCCCTAAGTTAAGGAGACAAGGGGTACTCTGCCTGCTTTAATACATAATGGCACCGAGTCAGCAGGTGAACTAAGCTAAACACAGAGTACTGGAATGGCTGCTTAGTGGTTAGTGGCAGCATCCCCAAGGAGTTTCACACTTGGCTGGCATGCTAAAAAGTGATGTTTGCTGCCCGCTCTGCCCTTTTCACCTGAGATGCTCAGATCAAACAGCTCCCCTGCACACTGCCTGCAACAATGGAACATTTGATGGTTTCCAGGCATTCAGTGCTTTTACTCCAAATTGCTAAAATTACGTGTGAGAAATCAGGTCTCTCTAGAGCCTCTGAAACTAGTAAATTCACTTAGACTGACGTGCTTGAACTATAACGTCCACAGCATTTTTACCACACTTGTGCCCTTACTACAAGCTGTTATTTACCAGAATCCTATCTTTTTGAAAAGGATTCAGTGCTTAGTTAGATTTTATGTAACAAACAAACCCTGCATACTGAGTTGACTGGTTAGTTGTTGACACTGAAAACAAAAGCCATTTTTAGTTACCCATTTTATAGTCTAAGTTTATCCACCTCCAGCACCTAACCACCTCGGTATGTCCAGAAATAATCCACAGTTATTAATTCCCTTTGCTTTCAGGTGCTAGTGGACAAATATAAAACGTCATCTTTGAAAAAAAAAAATCATTTAGATTCTCTTGTGTTTCCTTAGACAGCACAGTTCAACTTACACTCATGCAGCTCAGCCATTCTCTGTTCTCTGCCCATCTGTCAAAATCCTTTTAAAAGCATAAACATTTCAGAAATGCTCTCATTTATGCTGTACACATGGAAATACCGCCTCCTTGACATTTACTCAGCAATCTGCTCTAATCTGAGCCAGTAGCATTTGCTTTCAGGTATACTGTATCACACGGGGAGAACCCGTATAGCTGATTATCCATTATAAACAAGCCTGAGTCTTTGGTTTCCCAAACACTATCTCCCAGCAAAATAGCATGGCTCTAAAAGCACATCTTTTGTCTGTAAGCACCTTGAATTTAACTGAAAATTTAAATACACACCTTTTGTGATGAAATTAGTTTATCAGACAATGCAGATGATGCTAAAGAAAAGTCTTATCGTAAACATTGTTCTTTATTACTTCATCACTGGTTGCATCATCATTATTGTATTTGTCTAATGAAACAGGACATGTACTCAGTTCAAAGCCCAAGCAACTGAACCTCTGAGCCTCAGAGCCTCAAAGAATGAGCTCTTTGGTATATCTGTCAGGAATGCGATTCTGAATGCTTCCTCATTTACAATTACTTTAAAAAGTGCGGCTATTAGCCAGGGAACAATTAATTTGATGTCTTTAATTAGTCTTATATTGTTAGAGCTCTGTTTTTTACTCAGAACATCATGTGGAACAAAATTATTTGTCTTCGTAGAAATTTCAGTAGCTGTATGTTTAAGCAAATACCAAAAACATTACCTCTACCAACCAAACAGACAGCATCTTATCAAACTTACATTGCAACTAGTTTCACAAGACAATTCTATACTGATTCCCATTAATGTTATTATCTTCTTGTAAGTTCTTCCCAAAACCAACAGGTTTCCTGTGATTTGCCCAGAATTTATCAGATTACCACCCATTCTTCATCTATTTAAGTCATAACTCCCATTTTTTCCTTATTTGACTCAGCTGGCTGGTTTGGGCTTAAATATCCTGACAACAATGAACTTCATTCTTTTCCAGTACACAGTGCTGAAATATGATGGAGGTACAGGTGCACTAAATGAGAACATATATTTTTTCATACTGCAATAGAGAAAATGGGGGTTTTCTCTTGGTCTTGACTTCCTCTACATGTAGTCTCTTCTGCAGGATGAAAAAGAAAATTTCTACACACAAGCACAAGCATGATTGCTTTAAATAAAAAGTAGAAAACTATTGAAACTCTCAAAACTTTCACCTTTGCTCTTCTTTTTGTCAGGGGAAGGAATCTGCTGGAAGAGCTTCAGGTGAAATTTATCCTTTCTCACATAAACATCCTACTGAGTTTACTTGAAGTGCTGCAACTCCATTACTCCAAGCCACATCATCTTTTAAGCTTTGTGTAGCACCCGAGTCAAACAAACACAAATCTGGCAGATCCCTTCACCAGCACTACATTACACATGATCAGTAAAAGGAGGATAACCCTGCAGCCTTCCTTCAGCATCTTCTTTCCCTGAGAGGAGCAATGGGTTTAACTCAGGGCAAAAATAGGTGGCAGACACATTATGAAAAGAAAATACGTTCCTAAGCATCTTAGCTCTTGACTCCTCTGGTTCACTCAGGATAACCTCTACACTGCACACACTAGGGCAAAGGCAGCCACTGAAGGGGGAAAGAAGAACAGATGACCTTCAGGAAATGTCCATTTGTGTTTGGTGTATCTCTGTGCATTGTCATAGGTCTGTCCAACTCATGCTATTTAAAGAGATAAAGCTGTGATAATTTGAGATTGACTGCCTGTGCAAAATGATAGTGAGTGACAGGAACACCCCAGCCTGGCTCCAGTTAGATGGATTAGTAAAGACCGATATCCCAAATTCCAGGCTGGAGCCTGCTGCTGTTTCTAGTTACATAAATAGTAATGCAGGGCAATCTATCAGTTCGCTGCTGCCTCACACTAACTTGCTGCTAAATGCCTGCAAGTAGGAGCTCAGGTGACCTTCCAAATCCAGGTGGAAGGTTTTAAGAACTGAATTATTACTTAAATACCACAGGAAAGTAACTGATACTCTGAAGTGTCTTTGACTAATGTATTTTGTCTAATATTTCATCTGCTCCAAACTTGAGTCCAATTTATTGTTTCTGGCAAGAAACAGGATCACTTGTGTGGCAAGCTTTACTGATTAAGGTTGAAAACAATTTGTACAATATTATTGCCACCTGTATTGAAGAAGGAACAGCTGCTAACCCTCATACCAACTTTAAAGGGTAAAGATGGATGACCAGAAAGCTGCATGCACGTTCATGTGAGAAGTAGGAGGAAAGGAAAACACTGGCAAGACCCATATTATGAGCACATCTGGCCTCAGGGAACAGACATCTACTATTTAAGGAATGGCTCCCTGATGCTCAGCTTTGAAAGTGGAACAAATATTTAGTGCTGGCTCTGAATTTTCCAGCTTTTGACTTTAAAGTAACATGAAACAGCCTTTGCAGCATGGAGCCATTCCCCACCAATGTGCTCATCGGGTTTAGTTTATAGGGCTACTCTGGGAACGGCCAACCTTCAAGAGGTGATCCACTATGCCTTGGCTGGCTCCAGAGTCGAGCCATCAAAGATCAGCTCAAGGTCTCCAGAGACCTCAGCAGCATTTGGTTTAAGCACCGTTTTTTTGCTTATGGTAATACTTGGGAAACCAGGTAAGAGTTAAGGTCTTTTTGGAATTAAACAGGAGGCGCCAGGGGTGTGACACAAGATGATTAAGAAGCTTTTGGGAGGGGGTCTTGCACAAAGTCTTGATCTCTACCTTTTTTTTCCACTTTGCCAGTGATATGTTTCCTCTCCCACAACCTGCCGTGGCATTGTACCCTTGCTGAGAATATTTGCTCCCGGCAGGAAGTGCAGCAGCTGCTACCACAACAGGAGAGCAGCCCAAGAGCGGAGAAAACTATCACTGACCTAAGTTGTTTGACATAAAGCACGCTTATCAAGAAGCAGCAGACATGCAGACCTGACAGAAGGGACCTCTTTGGACAGCCTTTTTTAATTCAGGAAAGGGCAAGGACCACTCATTTGAAGTGTCAAGGGGAGGTGGAGAAAGAATTATTCCTCCTTCAACCCAGTCCATGCTGTCTTCTCAGCAGTTCTACTACCATGCTCCCACCTCTGAGATAATCCTCCAAAACTTTAAGTTGGAAACTTAAAAATTTCAGTAGGAAACAAATGAATAATAAAGCTGCCCTGGATGGCAGGAGTAGATGGATTTGCTCAAGCTCATAGCAAGTCCTAGGCTGCGACTATTCTCATCATTAGCTCTCAAAACACAAAAGCAGTAGAAAGCAGGGGAGGATAAAAATAGTAATAACAAAACTTTGAAGGAGGAAAACAGAGCAGAATAAACCACCAAAGCAAAGAAACAGAGAGGAGAGTTCTTGAAATAAAGTCCTACATGATATGGAAGAGTAGGTCAACCTCTATCACTTCCCTTATCAGACAAATCATCACTCCTAGGATCTTGTACAGGTTATTTACAAGCCCTTTTTTGGCAGAGCCAGCAGCCCTATGGACCACACATCGTTACTGGTGGCTGTGGGACAAGCAGTGGATAAGGAAGGTGAATGACTTCAGTCCTATTTAGTGACCCTCAATTGTTGGAAAACCCTGTAGGCAATTGCAGCCTTCTTAAAAAGACTTATGTCCATCACAAGAGATGTCAAAGATGCTCCAACTTATGCATCTCTAATGGTGTGTGGGAGAAACACCTGCAGTTGCTCAGTGTGACAAAAGACGGTTCTGGGCACAGCTACTATGGCTGGGTCCCCCCCCCCCCCCCACCCCCCTCCCCTGCAAGGAGGTCTCTTCTCCCTTCCTGTAAGGTGAGAATTTCAGAAAAAGCTGGAGTCATGAAAAGAGAGCAGTGGAGGTAGGATCAGGATGGAGCTCAACAAAACTCAGTTTTGATTTTGTCCAGCCTCCAGGTGTCTGCTCACTCATTCAATGTCTCCAGTGCAGAGCACAAACATCCCCACACTCCTTTGTTCAGAGACACCATCTCTTCTACTTTATGAGTACTGTCTGGAAAGCATCAGATAGAAAGTAAGTACCCATAACATCACGTTGGAAGGGCCTCTGGTTTGTGTAGTTCCATTAAGAAAATGACTAGGTCAGATTTCCTTCCCTTTTCAAACACCATTTGCATAGTTATCTGTCATGGAAGACACTCCTTTACTACTAATTCTGTAATAAATTGGACTAAAAATAATTCTCCTGTGTGGGAGAAAATATTTGAGGCTTTGAGAGAAAAGAAAAATCTAAATGAACAAAACCCAAAATCTAAAATGCACCTTGCCTTTCTTTCCCCCATTGGTTTTGAGGTTTTGGTTAGTTGGTTGGTTGGTTGGTTGGTCGGTTGGTTGGTTGGTTGGTTGGTTGGTTGGTTGGTTGGTTGGTTGGTTGATTGGGGTTTTTTTAAGCTTTGAGCACTTAAAAATATATCGAGTTTTTTCTTGTTTCAGGGTTCTCATAACTGTTAATATGAAGGAGATTTTGAGCTAGTTTTTGTTTTGGGCTAGAGTTTTCTATGTAAAAATATCAAAACAAGGCATTTGATTAAAAAAAATTCTAAAATTTTTACAGCTAAGTCTTTCAGAATTATTCATTCTCATAGAAAGAGTTAGTTTTAGACAAAGTAGAATTTTGTTTTGTTCAAAAATTATCTGGGAAATGACCATTCCCAAACAGTTTATCTCTAACAAGGGTTGTCAAACGCCTTGTGTTTGTGTCCCAGAGAAACTGTTTCGTAAACTGAAATCTACTGCTATTGCAAAAGCAGGAAGAGACTCCTTTGACCTCCACAGCTTCCACGCTTAGAAAAGCACGTTCCAGTGCCATCAATAAAAAATCACCTATTGTAAAACTCCTTTGAATGCACAATCTCCTCATCTGTCATCCATGCAATAAAAAAAAAAAAAAAAAAAAAGCAAGCTTGTATGCAACTCTGAATTTGTGGCAGCTGGCAGACTGAAGCAAATATACTGAAACTGCTTTCTGATTGCCCGCGTGCATCTGAGCACTACCAGGGCCACCAGAATGTTACAAATCCCAACTTTGACTGGTGTTTATCTCTTAGCACATTTGTAAAACGTGCCACCTGATGAAGGAAAAATCCGTGTCCTCTCTCCCAAGGTTTGAAATTGCGGTGAGATTTGAGAGAGCTGGCACAAGCAATGGGATTCACTCCTCTTCAGGCAGATGTTTCCCACAGAACCAGGGCACCAAGTCAGGGAAAAACTGAGAAATGGTATTTTAGACCTGCTTCCCATTTGTTACATGTGAGGGCAACCACATATTTTTATGGATACACCCAGGACAGCTGAGCTAAGCAAACATCATATCACCCTTTCTTTTCATTTGTTACTGACTTTTCCCCTTTGAAATCAGTCTCAGCTACAACTGAACACATAGTTTCCCAAGGCAGATAAACCTCTGGATGAGGGAAATCACAACTCTTCATGGTGCTCCAGCAGGTGACTTTTTCCTCCACTGAACTACTTGCAATGAAGATATGACACTGTGTTTGGGCGCTGTGCCCAGATTAGCTCTGCACAACTACACTGCAATGATCCAAAGTGATCAATTATCAGATCTGTCAGTAGCCACAAAGCATAAAATAATTCTTCCACACACACCTTACTGTCTAAATGGCCCAGAGATCAGAGCAACAGGAACAACAGCTCTTATTCCTACTTGAAACAATGTGGTTATGTTTGGTCCTGAACACTCCAGGGGCAAGGGATGGTCTATCTCATGGGAGGAGCAGAGGACATCCGACTCCTGGTCAGAGCTGTGTGGCACACCTCTGGACTAAGCCATTAAAGTCTATGTTCTAGGGTTATTGGCCTGGCAAGGGAAACACTCTGGCTTGATTATCTGACCCTCTGAACGATTGCTGATTTGCGCTGCTGTGAGTGAGAACAGTCCCAGCTCCACTCTGCACTGTGGTGTGGGCTCTCGTGAGCTGAATTCCCCTGGAGCAGGCCCAAGTTAAGGTCAGACATAAGTTCCCCATACCATCTCCTAGAGGCGGTACCCTCTGTGGCAGGGGTGCTGGAGCATGAAAGTCTAGAGAGTTGCTTTTGTACATGAGAAAACTGTGAATATTGGGGTTATTTGCATGAGCTGCTGAGCCACCTCACACACCAGGTTACATACAGTGCTGGTAGTGGGTATTTGCTCTGCCTGCCACAGCACACCCACCTCTCCATCTATGCCCTGAGCTCATCTGACCCCCAAGCCAGCGAATTCCAGGCGAGCATCCCATGCAGCAACACAGACCTTGCTACAAACAAATGTTTTTCATTATTGTTGGAACTTAAGGAAAATAGTTTCCAGAACTTCGGGGAAAAAGAATATCCAACTAAAATCCCATTATGTGTATATATATATATATATATATATACACACACATTTATGTCAGAGGCTTTTTGAACTTAGAGAAGCATTTGCTGCCAAGTGGTATGTCCTTTTTTGTCAGTAAAACTAACATATACATTTGGACTTGGAAGGCCATCTAGTTGGTATGCTAAGGAGATGTTTATCTAGGGATGTAACTTGCTGTGATTGGGGGAAGGAAAAAACCTCACAAAAACAAAAACATGGAGCAAAAATGAATGACAAAAATGTCACCAGTGGTGTTTTTGTATTTATTCTGACACTGAAAACAATTACTCTTTGGCAAATTTTCAAATTCTGATTATTTGATGAAGCTGCAAATAAGCTAGGGGAAAATAAGTATGAGAGGGAATGGAATTACATTCCTGATGCAGAACTGGATTGGCACTTAGAGGAAAGCAAACCCCCATTAACCTCCAAATATCATATGCACGTCATAACAAAAATGAACAATGTGCTATTTATAGGGCTTCAAATGAGTAGTTGACAACTAACATTTAACTGTGCACATTTAAATACGTATCTTTCTTAGGTAACTCTTGCCTTTCACACAAACACATTTGGTTTCAATAAAAAGGTATGTTTGGGATTATTTTTATTTATTTTTAGGACACATCAGAGTCCAAACTAGTAATTTTGTCTGCAATTACTGTCCTGACAGCTCGAACTGTAATTGACTGCATTAGCAGTCATTCATCTCATGAGACACATCACTAATAAACTCCCGTCACCTTGGATGAAAGTCCCTTTCACAAATGTTACAGTTTTTTCAGCAAGTCTCAACCTCACATGGAATATCATTCACTGTAGTGGAGGGAACCAAAATACTCCTGCCAGCCTTCAGGTTTGGGAGTATTTTGGTCAAAGGCAGCTACTCCACTGCAGCACAGAGTGTTTGTGAGACGGACTTTGCTGGCCAAGCCCTTCGTCTACTTTGTATAGCATATCCTGTCACCATGGCAGGCATTTTCCACAGAATATTAACTTAATTTCACAGGTTTCCCAGAATATTTTGAGTTGGAAGGGATCCATAAGGATCGTCAAGTCCAACTCTTAAATGAATGGCCCATATGGCCATTCACAACCTTGTTATTATTAGCATTATGCCCTAAGCAGGAGTGGCAAACATCTTGATAACAAAATTACTGCTGAACAACCTGCTGTCTTGCTCAAGTTCAGATTTAGAAAGGATCCACAGATTTAGACTTCATTTGCCTAGTTTGTCCAAGAGGCCCAGTTTGACAGAGAACTAGAGTGACTACTCACAGGTTTGCATAAAACAAAACTAGAGGAGGTTGTGATTCTCTTTGAACCTTATAGCTCAGCTGTGATGCAAGGAAACCAATGTTTAATTCTGTTCCTCTGTCTCACTTGATCACTCATGCCTCAACTCTCGTGAACATAATTAGACTACCTAGTTGCAAAGTCTTGCAGGAAAAGGAGGAGGAGGAACTACTCATCTGGTTTGCTTTCAGCTCCTTATATTGACTGGCTGCCAGTCCAGCCCCTTGATTCACCTATGCCATAGCACTCAGGCCAGAGCCACTGGGCAAGTCATCACTGGCATAGTGCAAAACCAGGAGAGCCATGCTGAGCTTCCCAGTTCACCTCACATAGTGGAGGGAATATAGGCATCAAATTTGAAAACTGAATCAGCCAAGTGATGAGATTAATCTTTACCTCATCAATTATGGTAGTTTCTACATTTCTTCATAGTTCTAATTTCATGTTCTTTCTCATAGAAGTTCATATTAGATAAAACTGCTAGCACCCCAGCCTCTTACAGCTAAACTAGTTAACTAATTCAGTGATGCATCATTGCCAAAGAAAGAAATGCAAGTTGTCATAAGCTTTCCATGCCAATTGTAAAAATAATTCTTGAAGTAATGCAATTACTAATTACTCATGGAAAGCTGTGATAAACTTTAAACTTGGAACCTCTGCTGCAGTTTTACTCATTTTTCTTATAGGCTTTGTTCAGAATGTGAACATAGGAAGCCAAGAAATCCCAAGAAAGTGGGAGAAGAAAAATAAAAACAGGAACTAGGAAGGAGTGAAGTTGTAATATGACAAGTAAATGGACCAAGAGAACCACAAGAGTAGAAGAACATAAAGCTTTTAAAGTAGGATGAGGAACTGGATCTCAGTGATATCCCCTAATGCATGCTTTGTGAGCAGGGATGATGAAGTGTGTGCCTCAGAGCTGGGGAAGAGGTCTGTGTAGCAATTACTTCACCTCCCATAATATAAAACTGCTGAAGTAGAACAGGCAAGGTCAGAAGCAATTTGCAATCCCTGTGGACTGAAAGCTGCTTCTTGACCTGCCACGGGCTGGATAAACTTCAGCTACTACTGCCACAACAGAAGTATTTGAAGCATATCTCTAAGCCACACACATCGGAGCCCAGCATCCCCCTTCACACCAGCACTGACCTCAGCCAGTGTCAGGGTGCAAGGCTGCAAGACTGCCTTGGAGAGAGGGAAGAGTGTCCTTCTCTTGTCATCTCTGACACAGTGACAGTAGCTTCTGGGAGAGGGTTGGGCACACCAAGGTAAAATCATCATCTCCTGCTGCAGCAACCAGACCTGAGAAGATCTGCAAGTCATGTCTTAAACTCGGGAAGGGGGATGTGTGTTTGATGTTTGTCTTGTAGAATGGCTTATTCGTAACCATTAACTGAAGGAGTGAGTGGGTGGGAAAAGGCACTTTGTTATAGCACCAGCTTTGAAGGCAAACTGAGCTACTGACCCATAACCTTTCCTCCTGACTGGCACAGCAAGTGTAAGCTAGTGTACGGTCAGTCAGAAGATCACAGCTGACTTATGTTCACATAGGCAAGAGCAGTTCAGGATAATGACTTCCTCAAGGATCCTGGCCATATGCTACGGGTGCTACTCAGTTTTCCCACCCCACTTTGAAGTACACAGGCTTGCATAGAGTGGAACACCATCCTCTTAACAGCTGCCCACACAGAACTTGACAAGTGCCCGCAGCTTCTCTCTACTGGCATGCCAGCCTCTCTTGCTTGTTTATTGCCTGAGAGCAAGATGGTCCCTGATAAATTGAGCTTGTAAGCCAGAGACTGGAGAAAGATATGGGCTGATGACTATCTCCCCCCCATCAGGCACCAGGGGGGCTCCTAACATACTGATTGAAAGCATGGGGCTCTGGGAGGCAAATTGTTGCAGCCCCCTGAGGCTGTGCTCTGCAGTCTATGACTAATTCTTCACCTAAATTAGAACGTGTGGACTCCTGCTTACACATGCACTTCTAACAGGACAGCCAAGCTTATTTTTCCTTAGCTTTTAACTACAGTACTTACTCTACTTTTACATTAACTCATGTCTGCTCTGCCTGCTGTTCATTAGTCTCTTTATTACCTGCTGTTTCATGAGACCTAAATCCTCCTACCCCCCTGCACACTTAAGACTCGGTGGGTGGCAAACAGCACTCTCACAGCCCCGAGGATGGGATAAGGCGAGCCTGTAGGTTTGTCCAGGAGCAAGTGCATGTATAGGTTTAATAATCTTCTGTAGGCAACTCATTCAGCAAGGGTATGAATTTGAACCCTGACAATGACGCCTGACTCCAGCTTTTCCACTACAAGGTTATACCTCCCAAAGCACAGTGTGAAAGTGTCATGGCCTGGTGCACACTGAGTGCTTACTTGTGCAGTGTATGATTTCTCTTGTGGTGGTTTAATCCCAAGTAACAAATGAGTACTACCAGCAGCTCACTCACATACCTCACCGCCCTCACAGTGGGGTATGGAGGAGAACTGGAAATAAAAACCCAACAAATATGAGTTAAGTTTAATAATTGAAATAAGATAATAATAATAAAAAAATTGTAATGAAAAGAGAGACAGCCTGAAGAGAAATTAAAATAAAACCCAAGAAAGACAACTAATACCCGACACACTTGTTCACCACCTGCAGACCAATACCAAGTCTGTCCCCGAGCAGTGAACTGCCCCAGTTCATACACACAGCAGATCCCCTTGGCCAGTTTGAGTTAGCTGTCCAGGCCATGCTCCCTCTTCTTGCGCACCTCTCTGCTGGCAGAGCATGGGAAACTGGATATTTCTTGACTTAGGGTAAGCACTACTTAAGCAACAACTAAAATATCGGTATGTTATCAACATTATTCTTATATTAAATCAAAAAACCCAGCACCGTACCAGCTACTAGGAAGAAAATTAACTTTATCCCAGTCAAAACCAGGACATCTCTCAATCTCTTTATCATTGTTCCCTACTTGCAAGTATGTTGGGAAAGGCCCAAAGGAACAGCTTATACCTGAAAGTTCACAAAACTGTGAAGTACAGAAGCATATTTAAGATGTTTTGCATCTGTTGTAACTGCCCATGCGGAATTTTCCAACATTTCCCTATTACTCTGAAACAGATGGGAAAAAGGCTGCAAAATACTCCCAAGACTTAGTCCAGTTTGTTTTTTCCTGAGCACTGAACTAGCATTACTTAAAATCAGGCCTGGCACAGTTTGCTCAGGGAGCAACAGCTCACGCTGTCAACAAAATGTCAGCAGTGTTTGCTGTGCCACACAGCACATGTAGTGAAGCTGCAACATCCACGCTCATCTGGCATGGAAACACAAACAAATTTCATTCACATCCAGGAGCAAAAGGCTGGAAAATTAATCTTTGGTTTTGTTTTCTTCCTCTTGCTAACCTCAGGTAAGGCAGCTACTACCATCCTGCTGCGGCATGTCATGCCAAAGCAAACACCTTGCGTCAGCAGTATACATCCTACTCTTTTTTTTGTGAATTAGTATGGCTAAATAAAACAGGCAGCCACCAAAACTGCTCTTCTTTCTTGTCCAAGTGAAGGTCTCCTGTTGACAAAGTAGCATTGTGTATGCCACATTTAGCTGGAACTGCAGGGTCCTGCATTACCCTGTTTGCTCATGTCTTTCAGGAAGGCTGATGAGGTCTAGATCCTCACTCCTTTGCTTGTCTTCACACAGAGGCTGGAAGAATAATGAAGTTTGGTTTCAGATCAGAATATATGTTTTAAATGTGCATATCTCTCTCTCTCTCTCTCTCTCTCTCTCTATATATATATATATATATATATATATATATCAATAACATCAATCCTCCCTTGTCAGTCCAGCACTCCTAGCATCAAAAGTGATTACAAATTAAAAGAACACTATAGCTACAAATTCAAGTACTCCAAATCCAGACTGCACAAATAGCCTTTGTGCCTGCATTTCTTAGCTTTAATCTTCACCCATATGCCTTTTATAACATACTATTTTTCCATAAATCCCCTACTTCCTTCAGTGCCGATATTTTAAGCATTAGTCAAGGTCTAGATCCTAGTAAATATACTGTCTAGAAGGCCCCTGCTTTATTTTTTATAAAAAGTGATAATGTGCTGAAGTAGTGAACTTTTTTTGAAAGAAAAGTCATGGTCTCTTGTGCCAAAAAGTTTCCGTATTCCCAGTTTGTACCCATAACATTTGCACAGTTCCTGCAGAATGCCTATTAGCTTGTTTAACCCCAGGCTTTCAAAACAGATACTTCATCTATTTCCAATTAATTACACTGAAACATTTCTGGCCTACTGTGTTAGGACAGCAAGTATGAACAACAACCAAAAGCACAGTGCTATACTTAAATTAATCAAGTAGTACAAGAAAAATGTTACATTCAAGTAAGAAGAGTTTGGGCTTTTCCCTCTTAATTTCAATGTTCGTTTTGACCTTAATCTGGCTTTCAGTTAAGCAAGCCTGCAAGCAAAGTTGGGTCAAAGTCAAGTGAAGTACTAAGCAAGTATTATCAAAAATTCAAATATTTGGCTTTATTGTTTTCCAAAACAAAACTATGTAGAACACAGGGATCTAAATTTTGATATAACAAGCATGTTTTAAATTGAAATGAAAAGCAATATTTTAGAATGCATATTTTTACACCTCTCAAAAGCAAAAAAAATTAAAAGTAGCAGACTTCAGCTGAAAAGAGTTTTTAGACATGTCTTTCCCCATCCTTTGAGAAGTGACTCAGAGGAGATGCCTGATGGCAGGTGCAGAACACCCTGCCCTGGATGATGGTTAATTAACTTGCTGTGCTTGTCTGATCCTTCAAAAAAATCGACTCTCATCACTAGGCAGATAAACACTGCATAGACATCTACAACATCAGCACCACATGACAGCCAAATGTAAAAATAACAACTTGAAAATAACAACATAGGTTCAGGTCCGAAGGTGACACACAGTGTATGCCACCCGATAATGCATGGAGCCACGCAGTGTGAAAGGGAAACAGAGACTGACTACGTTGTGTAACAAGGAGGAGACTTTTATGATTCTACGAACTTAAACTCAAGTAAAGGTCATGACCTCGACCTTGACGTTGGCATTTATTCACTTTTGAAAGTACCATTAGTATAATCAAAACCACAAAAAAAAAAAGTTCCAATATCACTTTCTTAATATTTTACAATAAATATACTGAAACAACAGATTTTTCACTTCTGAAATGGGCTCTTTCAGCTCTTTCTCTCTTTACTAGAGCTAGTGAAATAATGCATGATCCTTTTCTTTATGGTCCTCCTTCCAAAAGGTGAGACAGATGGCTTCCAGCAGGATTGCAGCCTGTTGCTGAGAAAGGAAATACAGCCCAGAAGGAGAGTGACCTCTGGGGTAATGTTCTTCAACCAGTTACTCTCCAGATTGCTCAATAGATTGAGAGGTATTTATAGTCTAAGTGTGGAGATTAAAGTTACAGTTCAGACCTGTCCCATGCAGACATATCAGGAGTGGCTCTGTTTCATGAAGTGGGACTGCTTAAAGGATCTGTGCCTGTGGTTTGATCCAAAAACCATCAGATGACCAGTTAAAGCCTAGCAGATCTGTAAGCACATTTAGGCAGGATTTTGCAAGCAAGAAGCATCAGGCAATTTTCACTGCAGGTTACTCAGCAACCAGAATATGTTCTCTGTAATTTAAATTAAATGCATCTCTGCAATCTCTCAGCTCCCATATACTTTCTGAATGGTAAAACCAAATGCATATTAATCAAGGCTTGTGGCTCAGCCATCTAGTGGAAGGTGTCCCTGCCCATGGCAGAGGAGTTGGAAAAGATGATCTTTAAGGTCTCTTCAAACCCAAAGCATTTTTTGATTCTATGATCTATCCCACTTAGCCAACTTCTTCTAGTTCTCCTCACACCTACCAACTAACGCTTCCTTCTAAATTTCCGCATCTAGCCAGCAGAATTCTCCCGAACAGTTCTGCTATGAACAGAGGAATTCGGATGGCTATTTCCAGCTACAAGTGACTGACGATAGCTGGAATCCTGCTATCCAGAGTTGTCAAAGATGAGACCCCCCTGTCATGCAGGAAATGTGGACTGTTCCCAAAGCCATCATTACAAGTCGCTTCAGGTCTTCATAGCAGTGCCTGCTCTCTCACTATTACCTGCTCAGGTCACAAGGACTGCCTTTGTGGTCTGTTCCTCAGGCTGCTCCCCTAATTAGAAAACAGTAAACTTCCTGTAACACTTCATTCATACCTGAAAGAACAACATTTGAAATACACTGGTGAAAAAAATATACCAAATAAAAGGGGAATTCAATGTCAAGGAATAAAAAACCTGTCTGTGAAGCAAAGGCATAAAGCATTTGCTCATTATGGAGCAAGAGGAAGGGGAAAAATCCCTTATTGCAGATCTGGAAGGCATGCAGGTTTGTGTCCTATTTTCTTTGCTCACTGCTATGAAAGGGTACAAAGTAAAATCATGCAGTATATAGACTAGCAGTTAGCTCTCCCAGTACAAGGTTCTCCTTCTTTAGAAGAGAGGAGGTTAAGATTTTATGTTTGTCTTTGACAAGGATTTCTGTAGTGCTTTTATTTTAAAAAAGATTTTAATTGGATCTGTCTTTCCATCATTTTTATACTATGATTTACCCTGGTAAACCACAGGGCTCGTAGAAGGGTAATTTTGCTCTTGGTACCATTTGGGGAAAAAAAATGATTTCTGTATGCCTCAGAGTGTGCTACAGAAATGAAGGTATTAATTGAAGTGTAAGGGTAATGATCCCAAAGCAGTCATTTGAGAAATCCTTTTTCATCTCTGGAGTTTTATTTGGTTGCCTAAGCTATGAAGTCAAGCTCTGTCTGAAAGCTCAAGTATCCTGCAGCCGTTGGTTCATGGGATTTTAGCACGAGGTTACAGCTGCCTAACGTGATGGCAAGTAATGGAATTCTCTTCAAGAATCTCTGAAATAAGAAAGAGCTATGAATGCTGTAGGCACTTTGCAAGGAGGTTTCATGCCTAACTCTTGAGCAAAACCCCCCATACCAACAGATGAAATAACATGTCAGCAGATTTCTGACCCTTACTTGACACTTATGACCCTTAGCAAAAGGCCTTTCTTTCTTACTCTTGTATGGATCCCTAAGCTAACAACTTCCCCCAGTTGTATATTCGTTTTCCTAGGCAAGCATGCACTGGCAGATCAGTAACACATTTCAGGAAAGCAAGGGATTGCTTGGATCAAATACATTGCCTGTCCTGCCATAATTGAGAGTTATCGCTTCAGAAACAGCTGAAACAGCCTGAGCTACACTCTTGATCCACAAGCAAAGGAACTGATACTGGCATTACTGCAATGGCATAACTGAACCCTACACCTATGCCTCAAGATTCCCCATGCCTAGATAAACCCCAGCAGTGCCAGAACACTTTACAGGTCACGGGAGACATGCATATTCAGCTGGAAGAAGATATCCTGCACAAGCATTTTGACCATCAGTATCCTGAAGAAAGACAAAATAGGCACAGGCTGCACTTCCTCAAGTTCACAACTTGTAAAAGAAAAGTTGGCCCGCTGGGAAGACAAAGTGGGAAATAAGGTTCCTGGCATCTGTTTCAAGAGAGAGGGCCACAGGCAGTGCATGGGTCATGCCACAGGAGCTGTAGAGAAGGAAGAGGAGAACAAAAGGTCGTTAAGGAATCCAGAGAGAGATAAACTAAGTAAGGCCAAAATCAGCAGTCCTGCAGCAAGGCAGCACACACTACTTTCATAAAGAGTTCCCCTGAAGTTGTGTCCCACCTGGCTAAACTCTTTGGCCAATGTCTGATTACAGTTCTGGATGCATACTGAGCTAAATACTTGGACATGAGACAACAAGTCACCTCTCTCCCCTTCATCCCTCAGGACATTTGACGTATTTGATGAACAGGGAAGTTTTTTTATCCTGTTCTTAGATCTTCTACAGGTTGGATGAGGGGTAGGCAATTTGGTTAAACATGTTAAAAACTTTTCAGAAGTTGGTGGGATGGCAGGGGGAACAAACAACAAAAAATACAACCAGCTGCTATTTGCACACAAAAATATCATTTCTTTTTCTTCCCTGAGAAGTGCTGCTTCTGTGGTTAAGACTCAGACAGACAGGAAAAGTTCTTGCCAGGACATCAGTTTTCCTCATTTGTGGGAGGAGAGAAAGGAGACTGCTGCGCAACCTTTACCAGCAATCTCACTGTCAGCTGAAGAACCCTACATCTTACTCAGGGCCTTTGTTATAAATCTGTTTTGGTTGGGAATGGTGCCAGCTGTTAGTGCCATGATGGGAACATACTTTAAGGCAGCAGTTCATTTTGTGCAGTCATGTCTTCCATAGTTTTGGACAAAGCATTAATATGGTCTATAAGAACTTATAGCAGGAAGGAAGTCAAGCCTCTTGAGTTCTCTGCATGCTACCAAGAGAAGAGTTAAAGCATTTTGAAGAGCAGGAGCCCACTGTTCTACCTCAGAGATCCCCTGACAAGCCAAGAGAAACAGTGATCTGTGACAAAACACTTTTCTGGATTTAGAAGTAAAAATAGTGAAAGTTACCAAGCTCTTGAAAAAAAAGTAAAGTGTGCTCTGTTTCCAAGTTTTCCTTCAGGTTGCCTCTCCTGGCAAACAAAGAAGATTCCAAAGCCAAGTAACTCTACTCATGCTCTAGCTCATCCTGCAAAATCACATGCTAGAAGGATTACGTTATGACTTACTGCAGCCATGCCCTGAGCCTGTCTAAAACTTCGCAACCTCAGGCATGGCATAAACTCTTTGCATATTCCTTTAACTCACAATTTTCTCATGAACTTGCTCAACTATTTCCTGACAGCCCCCATGGGCCATTTGGTGGGGTTTTTTTCCATGTAGTTCAGGTCAGTCCTTCAAACATGAAGAGTCTCAGAAAACTCACACTGAGGCCCTGGTCATAAGTGAATAGACACCTATACACTTAATGCTCAGGAGGCAAATTCCATGCACTATCATCGTTTTGGTGTTCCTTATCAGAATAAGGGCGAGACCTCAGTAATGTGTTTATGTTGCTCAAGACAACAGACAGGTTTAGAAAACAAACCAAAACGACCTTTGAAAGCATGCTTGGTCATTTTAAATCTAGATTAATGATCTTCAGTGTAGAGATCAACCCTTTGTTTTATGTTTGCATAATGGTGGTCTGGCTCCAGACACTGTCCCAACATGAAGAGCAACAAAAGTGTTTTTTAAAAGGCTGAGGTATTCAAACTCATAAAGTATTATATTTTCAAACAAAAATTGTGATTAGGTTGTGCTTTGATTTATCCGCTGCATTTCTCTTCAAGCTTTTTCAGTGAAGCATATAGGGTAACTGATTTTACCTCAGATGAGTTCTACTTGTCCTTTTGCTTCCCCAGTACAAAGATGCAACATAGGCTGCAGATATGCGGATGAAAGAACAGCTGAAATTAGCTATTGAGCAGCTTTGGATACCAGCTCCCTGATAAATGCATTGGGAGCAGTGAAGTAAGACCATGCAACATGCATCAGTTTATGATGCCTGACAGAATTCCTCAGACCTTAACAGGGATATCAAAAATGGCATGCTGTTGATTAAAAACACAAATTGCTGAGAGTGGCAAGTTATGTAATCATATTTTGGAGAGAATTCGGGCTTTTTCCTGAGGACAATCTTGTGCACCATCAGGAGAGGTATGCAGGGAAACTCTGTGTGGAACAAAACTTTTAATTGGCAGGAAAAAAAATAAATGTAAAGACATTTTCATCCTTTGCTCATCTCTGTTTCTTTCAGAGGAGGGAAGAAAAAGCACTCAGGTCTGTGAAGAAATATTTGGAACAAGGATACCCTGCAAGTCAAAAGAAGTCTTACAATTGGGAAAGGCAAAAAAGCAGCCAGTGTAACCACAATGCTGGATTTCCTATGTAGATAACCATCGTTGATGCACAAAGCTCCTGTGTTCCTTCAATTAACATATTGTAGGTGGAAGCCAAAAACACTGGATAATGGTAAGTTTCACTCTCTACAAAGTCAAAAGCTGTTTTAATAGAAGTGTATTAGCCTTTCTTTTCAGTTCAGCAAGAAAATACTCTCTTTCTCAGAGGCTGACTGAACACCCACATTGTTCAGAAGCCAGGCAGAGAGCTCCTTGTTAAGCTTGCTTGCAATTAGTCAAAGCAGCCAAGCTAGCAAGACCTGGTGTCCTGGGTAGGGATAATGCTGCACGTTGCGGCAGTAAATGCGTTTTCACTGAACATGTTGCCAGGAGGATTTCTCCGGTAAAGAAGGGGAAGGTTTGTCTCTAATAAACAATGTCTCGGGAGATTGGTGGGGTGCAGCATGTAAGTATCAAGACATGAGCAACTTTTTTCCATCTTGCCATTAGATGTCGGCTTTTGAAGACTGTGCAGGTTGTTTCTCATATATAAAGGAAATTTCTAGATGTCAACAGGAAAAATCCAGCATCTCCTATAGACATACTAAGACATTTTAGGAGGCCTTGTAACCCACCACCCCAAAAGCTTCACAAGTTCTTGACTTCATGCTCCCCATTTGGTGGTCTACAGCACCATAGCAGCCAAGTTTCCTTGCAGAGGGCAACACCACAGGTAAGGCAAGTATGTCCAGGGCTTACACAGTGAAAGACAAGGAGGCTAAGAATGCTGGTGATCTACACATTTAATGGAGTATTTCTTTTTTCTGTCAGTCTGACTAACACACAATGTCTCTGCATTTCCACGCACCTACTCTTCAGCATTTGAAGTCTAGATGGCCCTTGAGGCAAGAATCGTGTCATGCAGAAGCACAAACTCCATGCCATAATAAACATCTTATCAGCACTGATACCAAATTAGAGCTGAACTACAATCTTAACTTTGCTCCTTAGCTTTCACAACCAAAGAACAGTTATAGAAGCTATGTCCTTGCATAGGCGATAGAAAAGATAAGGAAGCACATTTATGATGTAATTAAGTCATGCTGGTCTCCCAGTAATGAACCCATCATTTCTAATTATCCTGGAGTCAGTTTGCCTTGTATGTGCTGCTTGAACACTTGTTTAAGGTGCTGCCAGGGTGCTTTGTCTGTAGGATATGGTTGCCAATAGAAACTTTGCAGCAGAAACCTGAAGCCAGGCTTGCATACCTGTCCCAGTCGCCAGCACTGTATTCATTCTTAAGAAAACTACTTTAAAAGAAAACCACAATGCAATTTTGAAAGGGGTTTGGGTAAAAGAAATCAAACGAGAACTCGGAATTGACAATTTCATAAGCAACATAAAAGATTTTTTTTCACTTGTTACTGCTTTGAAAAAAGAAATGCTTTCCAAATTTCAATATCAAACAGGCCCAATTTAAGGGTTTTTTTCTGGCTTGGTTTGATAAAGTACAGGAAGAATCTCAAAGTTTTTCTTTAAATCCCTTAAGATCCTAAATCCAACCTTCATCTCTTCATATTTTTCAGTGAATCTTTTAGTAGAGGTCCTTTTCCAGAAGCCATACTAGTTTAGGGTTTGATCCTTGCCCTTCACCACATTTGTTTTCCTCACCTTTTGCAGTTCCTGCTGTAAATAAAAGTCATGGATCTTTATAACCCTTTTAAAGAAGATAAGTGCATAAATAACCACCAAAAATGTGTCCTGTGTAAGTATGTGAGTTATACAATTAAACATTTTCTCCTTCTCATGATGTGTTTTATTGAAGTATAAATCAGGACTACGAGGCAATTTAGCACAGACAGGAATTTTATGGAGGGGGGGTTGCAGATCCCCTGGGCTCGTCTGAAAAATGAGAAACATACTCATAGATGATACAGCTTGCTGGCTGCAAGATTCACAGGAGCTAGAGAGCACTCTGTCTAGACTGAGATTTAGATCTCTCATTTAAATCAAGTGAAATAGGACTGTGCTGGATGCAATGGCATTAGACCTTTCTGTGTTGGATTAAGGAATTATATGCAAAGCCAAGTCACACTGAAGAAATTGTGTGGGCAGAACAGATTGGTGCCAAACCACAGGGAGTAAGCAGGAGCTGAAAGGTAGCAAGTGTCTCCTTATGTTTAGCAAGGTTTTAGCTGCACTCACTTTCTATCTTCCACTAAGCAAAAACTTTCCCTTCTCTCCTGCTACGAAGACAAGTAGAAAAAGGCTTGTGGCAGACTGCTTTCTTGCAGTCAGGACTCTCACTTGCAGAGCCTCCTCATTTCTCTCTAGGAAGGTATAAAGTGAGGTAAAATAAGGAACCTTGGCTTGCGTGCATCCGGAGCGTGCCTGGAAAGAGACAGCAGGATTCAGATACAACTTTTTTCTTACTCTCAAAAGCTGATCCACACCACCTCCCTGCACCTTGGACAAAATGCCAATCCACTGTGATGAAAGGGAAATCTCTGCCCTGCAGTGCTGCTCAGCAGAGGGGATGTGCATATCTCATAGCCCACTAAAGAGAGGAACAGGATCACTCCATCCTTGGTCAATGGAAATGGGGCAATCACATTTGTCTCAGTGTCTGCCCATGGAGACATCCCCTCCCACCATACCTCCCAACTCCATACTCAGGATTTACAGAAGGAAGTGCCACAGTGTTTTATTTCTCCAGAGAACTCGGCACCCAAGGATCTGAGGCATGAGCATTCTAATCTCACCTAAAGAAGTTAACTAGCCTAGGTTGTTCTCTCCATAGAATCTGGTATTAGAATCAGTAAGCCCTAGAGACACCTCGCTCTCAACATCTCAGCTGGGCAGGATACATTTCAGCCTTTTGCCCAGAGAAACGTAACTTGTACCTAACACTAGCATCTTCCAAAAAACAGCCAACTAAACTCTGCCTACACATCTTAATGCCTGCATGGTTTCAGGGCAAGGGCAACATCTTTCTCTCTGCGCACAATCCAGCCCACACTTGGATTCAAGAAAGCTGCATAACTAAATTAAATCGTCATCTTAGCTGTTTATTCAGAGGCAGATGGCAGAAACAAGCTACAGAAGTTAGTAACAAGCTGAAACAAGTCTGCTGGCTCAGGTTTCCCCCAAGGAAATTATATTTGAATCATGCACCTCCCTCTTGATATGCAGCACCTTAAGGCACACAGCATTAATTTTTTTTTCTGGAGTACAAGACTAAGAATATGTACTGGTTTCTACAGTGCCCTGCCAGCTCCCAGATTTTGCAAGAATCCCAACATGCAATTATTTGTTTTAGAAGGCAATATATTTTTTTTACACAGCCCTAGGTGCCCTGCTTCTGCAGTTCGGAGAACAAAATAGATTCACCTGGCCTATGCAGGCAGCACAACATGCCCTTCCTGAGCATGTCTTCTTCCAACATGCCATCATGGATTTTCTCTGCACATTCTCTGGTGCTTTGCACTATGCTAAACTGAGCTGCTCTGTGGCACTTGTCCAGCAACTCATCCCCAGCCCCTGACCTTCCGCACTAGATCCGTGGCTTCCTGCTGAACATATACACCCTGCCTAATTGTGAGGGCTTCAAAACAATAGCTAATCACAGGTTTGGCAGCAGCAGCAAATTCTGAATCAGGTTTCAGTAGTATTGTTGGACCAAAGGCTGGCAAGGTGAGAGGCCCCTTGCCAGGGTGAGGGAGAGAAACTGCAATTAATAACTGCATTTAGACCCAGACCTAAAGAGTGTGAGGGCTAGAAGATCTCCCTGTAAAGAGGATGAGAGTTAAAAAGAGAGCACAGTACCTTTTAACCGTCTGTTTTGTTTTGTACTTTAAGATGCAGTAAAATATATTTATACCAAATTCCTTAGTTTACAAGGAAAGCAAATTGCCATAAAGGTTTTAAAACTGGCCTCAGCTGAGCAGCAGTTCTCCCAGCCTGGATTTTGGGGATTACATCTCACTCCATGAATTAATACTTTCATTCATTTTTCCATCTATCACCTCTACCTCCAGTTGACAGAGATGGTTTATTTTCATCTCCCTTGAAAAACAGAAAAATAAAGGCCTGAAATAGCAATTGCCTGAAATGTACAGAGATGTATATGCACAGTTTTAGGTCATTTAAAATCACCATAGAGAAATTCGGGTATAGTGTCCAGTGAAGCAGCAAGAAAAACACAGAAATTCATAATGGATCTTGAAGAAAAACACCAAGTGCTTATATTTTTTATATATGTATATATATAATATATATTTAATTTTTTTTAAAGGAAAAGAAGTGCTTCAGGCTAAATTAGAAGTGCTGGCAGAAAAAAGTATACAAACTTGCAATGTAGATAGAGAGTTCTGTATTCCCTCCATTTGTTTTTCATCTGCTGTGCATTTACTGTTCTTTAATGCAGCAGTAAGGCCTCAGGGACAACTCATAGGCGGGAAGTCCATCCCCTGATAATCCTCATGCAAGATAGAGTAGCCCTCAGGAGATGCTGGCAGACAAAGCAAAGTGTGGAAAAAAGCCTAAGCCTGCTCTGTTTTATGCCTGCATCCAACCCAGTTACTCCTAGACCACAGCCAGGTACAAGTTTAAAGCCAGCTTAGTCCTCCCTCCTTTCCAAGTATGACAAAGTGCAAGCGAGGCACATCTTAACCTTCAGCCAGCTGGAGAGTAATGAAAAACAGAGATATAGAGATTTAGCTGAAATTTAGACTACGGATAAATGCATCCTTGACCAACAGGAGAAAGTATCACTGAGTTAGAGAGGATGAGGGCAGAAGGGAGAGCCCAGGGATCTAAATGACATGCTTGTCAGCTGCTGAGCAACCTGGTATTTAAGGGTTGGTCTCTTCCAGTGACTCCTCATACAATTTTTTAATATTACCTTAGCATATTAAAGACAGCCATTAGTTGTTCATCATTGTGTGGGGTTATCACAGTGTATATATCAGGATCACCAGGATTCACCTAAGAAACAACCAAAGTAAGCACTCTTTGTACCAGTATATAGCCTTTTTTTGGATGACTGTTTTACATAAACCCCTAATGCATGACCACCGTTACTATTCCATTGGAGATGGGGGGATCCAAAATAGCTAACTAAATATAGGTATATGCAAAATGGCTGGAATAGATCAGGGCTAAGATCAAATGTTTGGAACCAATGCTTTGATGGTCGGAAGCAGTCAGACACTGGGGAGAAGTCAGAGAAAAATCCCTTTAGCTTTCTCAATTTTGATCTGGCTGAAGCCATTAGTTCTGAAGAGAACAAAGAGAAAACTAGAACATAAAGCCCCTTCCTTTCAGAGTTTCTCTAATGTAATCTAAGCCAGAAAGACCCAGATTTTCACAAGAAAGACAGATCCACAACACACTCAGCAATGCAAACAGCTCAGTGGCGTGCGGCAAGGCAGGACACCTCGAGGGCCACCCTCAGAGGTGCCCGCACATGAGCCGGTGCACGCAGGGAAACAGGACCAGCCACCACACCTGCAGCCTGGGCTCAGACCCAGGGCAAACATTTGCCTTTCACAACAAAAACAAATGAAAGGCTTTGGGTTGCCCCAAATGAACATAAATATTTTCCTCTAGGAATTCTTCTGTTTTGGTTTTGTGTGTGTGTGTGTTTTGGTGCTGGGTTTTTTTTCTTTAAACTAACAGAGGCTGGAAGTGAAGGGGCTTTCTGAACACATTCAAGCTTTATTTGTTTTAATACTAAAGCAAGAGGCTCTAGCATCTACTTAAGTCCCATGAACACATGCATTTCTTACCACCAGTATTAGAATGCCATTACAGAACAGATTCCCTCCTTGGCCTACAAAGTATACTGCCTTTGCTGACAATGTCTGTCCATTTCCCATAATATTTTTAAAGAACCTATTTAATTTTATTCTTTTTCTCTCTTCTGTCATTCGTGACATTTCTGTATGCTCATGATTATTTGGCATGGCATTTTGACGTAAGAGCAGCAAAGCCGTGTGTATACATAGCACAGAATTTCCAGTTTAGGAGAGCTGGGTTCTGGCACAAAAAACTAACTTAAGGAGTGAATAACCTTAAGTCTAGAAAAGTTAAGAGGTGTTATTCGTTTATGGATTTTGGTGTGTAAAATCAAAGTCATACCATCAACTTCAGCTTTAGAAAAGCTGAAGCCCCTTTTTTTTTGCCCTTGGCCCCGATCCCAACATTACATCTCTCTCTGCTATTGAACCTGAAAAACGTCTTGGCTATATGCAGCTGGCCTGCTCAAGGGAACTGCAATGCCACCAGCAGTGGCACCCGAAGCCTGTGTAAGGGGAGATAGGAAACACATAAGGTGGCTTGTTTCAGGCTCTCTGTATGAGAGCTTAGAGATAAATACAGCTCTGTAATTTCCTCCTAGACCCCATTTGATTTCTTTCACAGTTGAACCCAAAGCCATTTAAAATAAGCAGAAGGACTTAGTCTCTTCATCAGGTTGCAGAGCTTAGTTTGCTGTTACAAGCACAGTGTACTTATCCAGGCCAAGCAGCAAACATAGGCACACTTGCCTCCATCACATAAACAAAGGATGACAGGAAAAACAAAGGATGATAGCAATAACGTGGGCCATGCCTGCTTGCCCATACCTATGCAAACCCTAGCAGCCACACCTGGAAAAGGAACTACTTGGCTGCTTCCCTCCCTGCTAATGAAGCATTTGAGCTATAGCCGTTGTTTATTCAAGAACTAATAAGAGACGACTGGTTATTTTCCACTTAGCATCATTATTTAAACAGAAATTGATTGCAGATGGAGAGCAGCCATTGTGTTTTGTTATCAGTGATTTGTTTCCTAGCGTTTAAGGGCATATCGAGGTTGGCAGATCTGTTCCCTCAGGCTGCAGACACTACAAGGTGTGGCCGCACTTGATGTTTACAAGCCACTAACACAGCTCATTTTTTGGCTTTTTTCAACTCCAGGCATGTCAGTAAGTCTTAAAGGCTCTGTGTGAGGGAACACAAATACAGTTTGGTTTATTTGTTATTAGTCAAAGATTGCTGCCATGTTTTAACTATCTCTTAATAGAAACACTATCCACTACAGGCAATTGTTACTTGCTTTCAGTAGAAGACTCCAGCAGCCTTGAACAGAGGAGAGCAAAAAGGAACGTTTAAAAGGCCTTTTAAAAGGCTTTTCTATGTTTTAAGTCTCTCAAGTGCAATACAAAAGTCAGCCCCAACCCACACAGTTTCATTTGGCTGAGTCTTGCCGCTTCCACTATGCTGCTCCAGATCAGATTTGCGGAAGTACACTTGCAATAACCAGTATGCAATCTTAAACTCTGTCAGGCTCATCTTTCTGCATTAACACAGAAAAAGCATGCACAATGCCACTCAAAATTTTCAGCTAGTGCCTATTAAAAATGAGAGCAAGGTAATTAAAACAAGTAATGGGTGTCCTATCATGCATCTTCAGAAATCTTTACTAGCTCCCAAAACGTTACAGGAAACAGTGCAAAATATCACTGCTGAAAATCTTCTCTGGAGTCAGTCTCAGATTTTTTGGCATCAGATTTCCCTGTTCCCTGACTTTTCCCCTTTGCTACTCAAACCCTGGTTCCCATTCTGCAAGGAATGCATACCCTCCATTTACGACGACTTCAGCAAAAGGCAGCACAAATAGAGTCTCATAGGAGCTGATTCTCAGTATTTAACTATATAGTATCTCTATAGCTATTGTAAGAAGTTACTGGCAGATCTTTTTAACACTGTGCTTTCACCAACTGATGGAGCTTCCCTACCCAGTCTGAGAGCTGGAGTGCATAGCAACCACCATATTTGAAACAACAACCTGTCCATCTAATCCACGTCCTAGTTTTAATGTAAAACCAGCTGCCTTGCTAATATACAAATAACTTGGCAACTTCCCCAAAGGAAAATCTTGTCCTTAACCTTCATCAGTTACACAAAATACAGATTCATAGAGTAAGCTGAGCAAGAAGGGACACATCAGCATCATCAAGTCCAACTCATGGTCCTGCACAGGATACCCCATGAGTCACACCACATGCCTGACAGTACTGTCAAAATGCTTCTTGCATGGCTTGGTGCTGTAACAACTTCTCTGGGAACCCTTTTCTTCAGGTCTGAAAATTTATAGCCCTTCCAGTGGCTTCTAACCCATGCCTACTATAAAGCCGTCAAATACCTCCTGGTACCCAGATTACCACTGGGACAGATAAACTCAAACAAGGAGATTGACATATTGTCCTTCCAGGCTCCCCTTGGTCCAGGTGACCAACCGCTATCCAGAACCTTGTGATCCTTGCTCCCCATGACCATCCACAAAGCCGTATTTTCATAAAGTCCAGAGACAGCAAAAGTGTGTCTACCTATTTCTTTACGTTTTTCCCCCAACAGAAAAGTCTAGGGGAAATGTTTTCAGAGTTACTGGGACCAATTGCAAAAGGCTTTTCCACGGTGCCATATATAGCAGCTGATGTAGTGAATGAAGAACATAGATGGTAATATTTTAAATACAAAGCTCAATATTGTGCTGACTCTCCCTACCGTTAGATTACATTTCAGTCTAATATCTGACCCAAACTCGGATCAAATTAGGAATAGGTACATTCAAGGCATGTTTTCTAGCAAATACCCACAAGTTTTCTTTCACATGGCTGTTTTCTATCCAGTGTAATGGCAAATATCAACTGCAATAATGAGAATTTTTTATTATATGACCAATTTTGTAGTAGTTCTCAATAATAGGCACTATAAATAAATTCTTATTTCTCAAGTCTAAAAGTCTATCCGATGCCACAATCTACACAGTTTGGTATCATTAACGGATGTGTTAGGACTGTCTCTTGTGTGAGCTTGTATGGCATTTATTAGCTTGTTCAATAGTATTATAATCTACTTGTAAATTCAGATTTTGTGAGAGATTTTTTTTGTTCTTAAGCAGCAGGACTTCTGGCAGCACTGTGTATGTTGCGTGCAACTGCGTATGGTGTTTTGTGCAATATCATATGCAACACTTAATTTTAGATCACGCCCTTCATCCTCCCCAAAAAGTGACTAGACTCTTTAGGGTGAGAATAGATTTTGCAGTGGATGACTGAGAGCTAAAACTTCACGGGGACCCAAAATAAAGCTCCATCTACAGAGAAAGAATAAAGAATCAGCTGCAAATACAGTGAGATTAATGCATTAATCATCTGCTGGCATGGCAAACCCTGAGAAAGAGGCTAATTAAAAGGGATTTGTGGAAAGTCACATAGGATTACCTCTGCTAAAAGCAGTGGCAAAATATTGGGGTTATCAGTGATTTTTAAAAGTTCTAATTAAGAATCTAGGAAAGAGAAGATATACCAAGAAATTAAGTCCTCCAGCTTCATCTGCACTGGAAATATGCTCTTCTTATTAGTTCTGCAAGCATTTATAGCTTTAGGAAACTTGAAAAAGCAAAGGCTAGTGTTCTATTACCTCTAAATCCTCTTCATATAAACTTTTGGTGTAATGACTTCCATTTACATCAGTGATATGGTCTGATGAGGGAAGGTAGTAAAGTTCTTCCGACTTTATCAGCTGAAGCATGTGATGCATAGAACTTGTTTCCCAGCAAATTAAACTAGCAACAAAATTAAAGAACTGAAATGCCACCTCTGCTCTTCTGACAGCAGCAGGTATTAATTTTGCCCAGAACACATGGTGTCAAGTTTTAAAAGGAAAACTAGAAGATTTGTTGTAGGGCACCTCCTTTTCTATCTCTTGTCCATTTGAGGCCAATGCGGTGCACTTCAGAAACAAGTGGTTCATACACTTGGTTTTTCTTGCTACCAAGAAAAGCTAGCTCTTTTCTTGCATGCAAGGAAGAAAAGAGTTCACTTACAAAACATCTCTGGCATGATCAAAATTTTGTCTAAGAACAAAGAGAGATGCAGGCAGACGTGTTTTCAGAAATAGGCAGCATCCTTTGGAGTGCCATTTGTAAGGGATAGAGGTTGTGTCATTGAGCAAGGATCCTTCTGTGAAAAGAGCTTGCTCCCTCAAGCCAGTCTCAGTCAATCACAAGTGACATCACCCATGCAGGAAAGCTGTGTTCCCATGCCTTGGACATCACTGGACCTCTTGCCTTGGCTTCAGAGCAAAAGAAGCTGCATTGTCAGGACCATCACAGCCAAAACTGGGGCTGAGGAGCAATGGTGGGGGATGGTACAGAAGAGTAAATTCAACAGCTAATCCTTACAGAAAACACACACTCTCAGAGCCTCCTGCTTGGAAATTGAAGTGCCTTACATCCCTGAGACCTAAGGAGTAGACAACCTTCCTTACAGAAGCAGCAAGAAATAAGACAAAGAAACCTTTTCCTTTGCTCAGTAACACCCAAGAGAGATACTTCATGGTTTTGTAATGTCCTGAGAGGGCAAAAGTAGCTTCCTGCACAGATATGGTTTGGTGGGATGAATGCATTTAATTTATGTGTTGGATTACTGAAGGATGATGACTAGAGAGGGTCAGCAGCCATGAAGTTCAGATCCAGGTCTGAAATAGCTCCAAGCATTTTGGAGTTAAGGGTGATAGGCATGGGGCTTAGGTTTTGCTTTGGGTCACTGGAGAGAAAATGGTCAGCTACAGAGTTTAGCTTTGGAATCATTCCTGAATTTGACTAGATTCATGGCTTTGGCTTGGACACATTAGTGAGAGAAAGCACAAGGGAGGAAGAAAAGATAAACAATGGCATAAATTCCAGTAGCTCCTGGAAGAAATACATTTGAACTTTATTATCTACTAACTTCTAATGCTGATGCTTAGCTCTGGTTTTTGCTTTGAAAATATTGTCCCTGGCAGAATGGAGTGTGAATAAAAAACAGCCTCTAGAAAAAGTGTGAGACTCTGGGGAGACCGCCACTGCACTTGTAATGAAATTTCATTTGTCAAATTCAGTGCAACTTGGTGACAAGCCAAGCTTATTCTGCTTGCCTTTTAGCTTAGAAACATCCTTTTGGTCTTCTGCTCCCAAGCAGTGCCTTTATTTCATCTGAGACAAAAAGAGTTGCAGCTTGTAGCTGCAAAGCTGACCTGAAGATTTCATGGACACCATTTCTTATTTTAATATGAAAAATGAGTTAAAATTTTGAACTGCTGTTAACACCATGCATAACAAAGCAACAGTACTTCAAAGGGAGATATATACAGCTTTGGCAAAAAAAATGCAACCCACAACTGGTTATGATTTTCCGTGGACTCACCACTGTCTGGGATGAGGCCACCTAACAGGAGTCTGGATTCAACATCCTTCCAGTGTAAGGTAAAATGTGTAGCTTCTAAAGGGGGAATGGATCTTACTTCTTATTGATGTTTTTTAATATGTGAGGCCTGATTTCTCTACATAGCTTGCATTACATTCCAGTGGCGAGTAACACAGCTAAGCTATTTTGACTTCCTCTGTTTAAAATACTACTTTAAGCCTGTTGAAAGTTTTTGCATGTCTAGGTCTTAAAGCAGAGCTGTCAACAGAAACAGTCATAGGTTTGGTTTGGATTTAGGGAAAAGGAGAATTAATTAAAAAAATAGCACAAACAAACTGATCACACTTCCTCCATTGTTCAGAAAAAAAAAAAAAAAAAAAAAAAAGAAGGAAAAAAGACAGTGATTTATTTTAGACAGCTTGAATAGCTGGAGACAGAGAGCTAAAATATGGCAAGGAAATTGCTCCTCTAAACAAGTTCCTTTAAGCAATTTGTTGATTTTTTTCTTTATGCCTGAGTTATGAGCCCTTGGAATGCACATACCATTGAATTAGTTGGTAATTTGCACAAACATCTCTTCCTGGGGTCCTAAAGCCACTGTATATTCCTGAGTGGAAATACTAACATGATAGAGAGAGACAGAGTCTGACTGTTTGCCAGTCTGGCTACCTAACTTTGTCAATAGACACGAGACACTCTGGCTACTCCCATGAAACACATCCATCCTGAGACTAAAACACATGTGCTGTCACATACACAACAGTGAACATAAGGATACATATGCCCACTTGCCCTTTGCTGAAGTTTCAAACTTCTGGTCTAAACTACTCAGAATCTCACAGAAGCATCACTGCTATGGTTTCAAACACCTCTTGGCTGCACATCATGTGGCATGATCATCTCTATCAGATGGGGTCCCTTCTTCATGACAGAAATGTTGTTTGTGCAATGAGGTATTTTCTATTGTCAGAGTGGTTTGTTTGTGTTTACTTCTAAAATATAAATATAACCATAATTATAAACAAAAATACATCATAGTTTGATAGGATGAGATCTGTGTGTGTGGTTTTGGTGCCTAATTGCCATGATCTGCAAAAAGCCTGTGATTTGCAGCCTGAGAACCTCAGCCTGTAGACACTGAACCTTGTTTTCTTTTTCATTCAGCTTCAAACTGTTCTGTTCCTAATACATGTTAGATACAGGTGCTACAGCAGGCTTGATCACAACCACCATGCAAAAACCATGCCTAAGAGGAGGCTGCAATGACTATGCTGCTCTTTTATAAAGAGGGCCAATGGCTAATCTTATTTTTGGGACACCAGAAGAGAGGGCTCAAATCTTTTTTTGCCTGTGAAACAAACTGGTGCTTGACAATGGTTTCTCAAACTGCTAGGAGGCTGCCTTAGCTGCTGTGTTACATGCTATCCAGGAGTGATCCTCCCATTGACTCATTAGATGGACTTATTCCATTCTGCTCCCTCACATAAACTGGGACAGAGATAACACAGGAAGTAAGAGGGTAGATAGTAGTCCAGCATATTGGAAGCTCATCTGGAAGCTGAGCATCAAGCTGCTTTCCAAAAAAACAGACAATTAAATCAGAGGCACACATCAAGTCCCAGCAAGGAGAAAGAGAGTGAAACCTTAGGACCAGACAGTTCTTTGTTTTTCCTATGGAAGAGCGGGCAGACTCCCCTTGAACCCTTCCTCTAATACCTGTCCAGATTCAGAGGCCAGGTGAGTGACCCACTGTGAACAGCACTGCTCACAGCCCCCACTCTGGGGAGGTACTGCCAGTGGCCTCTCATCTCCAGGTCTACCTCCTCTCAGAGCTGCACAGTTCTCACATGTGGGGTCTGTTCTTCCCTTTTAGGGTGCACCATGGGCACCTTGATTCCTACCAGTAGTGGATTATGCTCAGTGACTCACAAAGCTCACCTCTTGTTTAATTTAAATTTAATCTTATAAAACTAGGGCTGAAAGAGACTTCAAGAGATCACCTAATATCATTTTCTGTCCACAGGCAGGGTATGATATCTGTGGGATAACCCCAACACATGTTTATCTAAAATGCTATGGAAGGCATACAAGAAAGGAAAGCCTATAACTTTGTTCAAATACCTGCTTCAGTACTTTATACTAACTGAATTTATCTTTTTTATTGTACAGTCAATTAATGAATCTTTGCTTCAAATTTATTTTCTTTTTCTCCCATATGTATGAAAGAAAATATTAACTTGGTATATAAATACTGAAATTAAATGTCAAAGTTAAATCTTCCCATTGAAGCTCCTATTCAGTAAACAAATTTTCAAAGCAAAAAAAAAAAAGGGAATTGCTAAAAGAAATGGCATCTCCTAATGCTGCGTCACTGTGTATTGGGCCTCCTTTTGGAGCTTTGCTGTGGATGTGGCAGCTCTTTGTTTATTTTGAAGGGATAAGTTAAGCAGTCACTCAAGGATGGGTAGGAAAAGCCTGAGGCTGGAGATTACCATGTAGCTTTCTAATTAGACTGGAATGAAAATAGGACTAAATCCATTGGGTAAACAAAATATGTTTGCATACTTGGTAATTGATAACAATTATGGTTCCCTATAACAACACTAAATTTCTAGTTGTTATATTGTGACCTCAGGCAAATGAGTAGGGTATTTGTTTTACTTAAGCTGACAAAACTTGTAAAAGAGGCCACCACAATGACATTCCAGAGAACAGGGAGGGCTGTCATTTTATCTGCTGGCTGGTAAAAAATAATATATGACTTCATAATGTTATCCTACTGAATACTTGAGGAATTGCACATTTCACTTGCTGGAAGGGTCAGAGGAACTAAACATTAGTTGAACAGTCTAACTCAATCCTACTTCAGCACAGGATAAATAGTCATGTACACCAGCAGCAACAGAAGAACGAGCTAGTTCTTGATAAACCAGTAGAAAAGTCTGACCCTCATCTCCTTACATACAATAAATTACACAAAAGCAATCAAGAAGCCAACTTTCAAAACACCTGAATATAGACACAAAATAAATGAATATGTGTTAACTGACAGCCAAAAAGTACCTAGAAAATCACTGTGGTTATCTAAGGAGGGAATAGGAAATTACATGAGGACATTTTATATAATGGATAAGTGTTAAAAGTAATGTTAAAAGCTGACCTTCTTCATTGGGTTCTGTTTTTACTGGTCAGAATTCAATTATGCAGAAAGAGGAGAGATTTTCAGCTGCATGAATAGAAGTTATGCAAAAGCACTGCCTAAACCACAAGTCTGGTTAACATGTAAAGAAGTCAAGATTTGCAGTAATATGTATGTTGAAAGCATTACACCACACATTGCCTCATGTTCAGTTCCGAAATTCAGTTTCCAGTGCAGCCGATGTAAATGTGACACTGGACAAAACAGCACTCGAGGGACCAGTTGTTCAACCTGTCAAATTGATTCTGAAATCAATTTATGAAATGCCCATCTGTATGTGTCTGCACCTGTGGCGGTGGGGCGTGCACATGCCTGGTTACCTAAGGAAATGAAAGCTTCAGGGATGTACATATATATATATATATATATATATATATATTTCTTAGAAACTTCATTGTGTGTGTGGGTGACCATTTATCTGAACTTAAGAAACTCACAACTCTTGACTTCCAGGGAGCCAAGGCTGGTAGCTCATTCAGAACCTCGCCCAATGAGATGAAATTCCAAATTGCCTGTGAAGCTCTTGAAGTAAATAAAGCAATAGCACCAAGAAAACCATCTCTCTGCAATGCAGAAATCCCCTTTGCAGCAGTTATGCAGCTGCAAGTTGATTTTGCATATTGAAAATGTTGGGGATTTGTCAGGAACTTTGCAAAAGCAGATGATCTATCTGCACCAAGTAGTATCCCTGCACACTTTATAAGCCAGCTTCTTTCTGCATTTTGGTATTTGGAATTGAACTCTGGCAACAGATATGGTTTGCAGGTCTGTGAGAAATTTAATTTATGGACATTCTCAAAGTAAGCTGCTCTGATTTCCAAAGATTTGGAAGATTCATATGTATTTAAAGATACATTATTGCATTTCTATAGAAGAATTCCAGATACTATGGTGTTCTGCAAATGCCTCTAGCTACCTCATTTATGGCAGCCTGGATTATAGACAAGGTTTTATTCATAGCAGGCATAGGTCTTTTATAGCACTACCTGAGAGAGCAAGAACTTTTCTGCTAGGCAGTGGGATAGAGCCTTATTCTTGTTTTGTTCTTGCGTATTAATAAACTACTTCTGTAAGGAGAACTATGGTGAGGAAAAAACGTGAAGTTTTAGTCTTCTAGTGGATGATATTTACAATGATGGACACTAATAAGAATATCTGCTTAAAGAAATGAGAGCTGCTAGTGGTTTAGTTGCTCCCCAGAGGAGGAGGAAGTAGATCAAGAGCTTACATTTCTTTACATATACAAAAAAAAAAAAAATAGAGAACTTCCCCAGTTATGATAGAGATTTTATTCTCTGCCATTTAAATATGCAGGAAAATATTTTTATGAGCTTAGAAGACAAAGAGAATAAAGCACTTTCATACATCTGTACTCTTTTCACAACTGCAAGTGGGGTACTTCCTGAGACTGGAAACCCCAAAGTTTCACCGTTTTTGTACACTAGAGAAAAAGGAGAGCAATCAGGTAGAAATACCCCAGAATACAAGCAAGTTGTTTCTCTTCCCAGAAACTAAATAATTACATAGAAATAAAGTTCATTTGGCTATATTTTAAAATCTATGCCAGCAAAATTTTAAAAATTCCATGTAGAAAAGTATGGAGGGTTGTTTTTTTGGTTTTTTGTTTGTTTTTTTTTTTTTCAATCTGCCTTGGTATCATTTTGATTTCATTTACTAAAAATCTGATACACTTCAGACTCTAGCAAGGCTCTAGCATAACTAGGCTCATCCACCTGCATTTTCAATATAAGAGGACAACATTAGTAGAAAATACAATACTCACAGGTAAAGCACAGAACAGAAGGTAAAAAGCAAATATCTTTCATTGTTGTCTTAAAGGCTTCCTTCAATAGTGAGGTAGAAAATAATTTCTGTATCGTTAATTTAGTTCATAGAAAAAATATCTTAAGATAAACAAAAATAAACAGTTTTGTAGCCTAAACCAGCATCCATTTATAAACCTGTCTAGAAGAACAACACAATATGGATACACTTACAAAACTATGCAACAGTTGGATGAGAGTGGTTCATGCTACAGAAGAAAAGAAAGCTTCCCATTCTAGAAAAACCTGCAGAGACAAGGGGAAACTCCCCAGTTCCTTAATACTAAGGTTTTCCTAGGTGAATTGCAATTCTAAATCACATTTTGAAGAAGCCCAAGAACGTAGAGAACAATGACTTTCAGCAAACAAATCCTTATCTTCTAAGAAAAGTTCGAGGGGGAAAATGGTGACGATATTGACATTTCTAGATCTTTCTTTTTCATTTACAGAAGGGGACCAGGTTAAATTTCTCCACATCCATTTACTGCTTGTTTTTGTGTTGTTTTTAAATTCTGTAGTAGAATGATGGAAAGATTCCTAGATGCAGCTTTTGGAAAGAGGGCAAAGGGATAAGGGGAACAACTTTTTCTTAGTAGCCATGCAGAAGCCCATCCCATCAAGGAATAGAGACAGCTTCCAAAAAGAACCATCTGTGTTTCTGATTGATCTGATTTTTGTCCTTTTGCAGAGGACTAGCAACAACTACAGAGGTCAAAGATCTAAATAAAAGTAGAAGGGAAGAGGAAGAGAAGGTTTTTTCCTTGATTTTCTAAATAGGGGCAACTGAAAGGTGGGAAGCAGCATGCACTAGAAGTGGTATCTCTTGCAATCTAGTAGAAAGACACAGGACCTTAACCCAGTGCAAATGAATGGATAGTCAGCCAGGAGGAATACTGTGAAGGCAGAGGTCATTTTACACAGCTATTTAAAAAGGTCAGTCCTTGGTCAGTGAAGATGTATGTAAATTCATTCAAATCAGTGGAACTAGGATGACTTGCACTAAGGCAAGGGATGAGCCTGAAATTTTTAGTCATTCTTCATTCTGCACTTGACACCAAGTGGGACTTTCTTTATATTTCAGATAAATTGAGTTCTAAAGGCTGCTCTTTAAAGAAAAAAAAAAATTAACCATTCCTTTTCCTTACTCAGGAAGGTACCTTTTAAGTTGGAATCCAACTTTTCTACTCAGCCTTTCAATAATCAACATAATATGGCATAAAATAGGAAAAATGTATCAAATTGATTTCACATTCCTTTTCCTTTTAGGTGCTTGCTGCAAAATTACACACTATATTAATCAACACAGGTGGTGGGTCAGAGTTGATTACACTTTCTCAACCAAAATATTTAATTCTCAGTTGCACTTACGAAAGAAGATAGACAATATAAGATGAATAACATTACTTAATGTGAGCAAAGAAAAGCAATATCAGTGCTTTGAATGAAGCATGCAGTCAGTACTTACTGACTGTGTTGAGGTACACTTACAGTATTTAAAAGCTAGAGAAGTCTTCTGCCATATTTTTTGTAAACTGGTTAAATTGTAAAATTAGTATCTTTACATGTGGATATAATTTGCACAGATGAAGACATTTTAATATCCATTATCAATTAGAAAGTAAATTACTGAAAGCAGTTACCCTTTTTAGAAGGTACAGAATTCAATATTTTGTTATTCCGACTGAAAACAATTTGGTCAATGAGTTGCATAATTGAAATCAGTTACAATGCTTCACAAATGAAGTAGAATCCTCCCCTAGAGACGATTTCAATAATCTGGTCTATGGATGTCTGTAAAACTCCTACAAGATCTGCTGCAGTCATAATCTTTGAGTTATTTGCACGCCAGGCTGGTGGGAACAATTTGAAATATAAGTGCTCAGAAGATATTCCAAGACAAGGATGACCTGGGAGCAGATTCTGAGAGTGCTATTCAAGGAAAAGAGCATCCAGTTCCCATGGCAACCTTTGTTCCATGTGAAATAAATTATAATATTAGCAGAACAAAACATAGCTGGATGTACACAGAATCAGGCAGGCTTCGGATTATTAGAACCACTTACTAGAGTGCAAATATGGAACAATGCTGCTGGTTTGGAAGAAAGGTCAGGACCATTTTCACCTGTGTTTGATATTCTCTGAACTTGGAGAATGATATTAGAGAGAAGAGACATGCTCCCGTATTAGCACTTCAAAAGTCTCATTGTTTGAAACAGAGGGCCTGGCTCAATAACCACAAGATAAACCCAAGAGTAAGAGCTTCCCTAGAGCTCTTTTACTGTTCCAGGAAGAAGCTGCACAGTTGCAGATCAGGGCTGTAAATATCAGATTAGTTATAAATATTGCATACTGTCATAGGTAGATTTGGAAGATGCACTGTGAAAATTCAACTAATGCAGGATTTTAGAAACTTGCAGGTTTTGAATGTTATGAATGATTCGGAAGATCTGAGTCTATGTTTAACAAAAAAAGCCCAACCAAACAAGAGTTTAAAAACAAACAAACAAACAAACAACAAAAAAACTGGAGAATGTATCTAGTTCCTTTGAGTTAATATAAACATGCCCTGAGCTGGCCCCTTGCTTTTGCAGGCTCCACACTACCATATCTACCTTGAGTCAACTTGGTGTTTTTTCCAGTATGGGCTGAAATTTTGCATTAACATCTTCTATATGAGATCCACCAGCAATTACCATCTCTAAAGTCCCCCCATGTGGTTTCCAGTCATACCAGGATAATGATAAACTGCTTAGGCTGGAAGCCATTTTGACATCATTATGCTACTCATTAAAATACAGATTTAATCAAGACCAAAACTAAACCATTTTGAAGCCCATATTTCACACTCAAAACACATTTATGGGAAAAAGAGCCCAATTTATGTATAGGGATTATGTTCTACACATTCTCCTTAGAGAAAATGAGAAATCATTTCAACATAAATGAGATGATCTGGAAGATTATTAAAATGTAATACATAGAATTGGTCTTGTTATTTTAGTATCAACTCTGCCTTGAAATGAAATCATGGTTTGTAGCTAGGGGCTGTTTTTAGAGAAGGGTTGGGTTTTTTTCCTTATGGGGTCAGAGATCAGGTATTATGCAATAATCTCAAGAGTTTGTCCTTATTAATTAGTGGGCAAATATTTCCTTCAAACTTTTTTTTGGTAGCAGTTTCAAACCATGATGTTGAGGGATTTTAGATTATAAAGCTTTTTTTTTTTTCCTCCTTTGTTCTCTAAAGGAGAAGAAATATGGAGACCTGATTTGGGTGCTAGCACTAAATAACTCCATGCTGAGTACATTTAGTAGCTCCAGTTCTGTCAACTATGGTGCTGCCATAGATCTATGAAGGAGCGTTAGCAGGCACTGGCCCTCTGGCCATGGGCAACAAGTATGGCAAATGCCCACAGGAAGTGGTTCGATGTTTTAGTTGCACAGCTGTGCACATCTCCAAGTCACATCAGGGGTATCCTCAGAACCTAGTACAAGAGGCTCCACTGTTTGCCAGTGAGTGGAGGAATGTCATTAATGTGGCAACCCCTTTTTCTTTGCAATTTATTAGCAAATCTATCAGGGATGAGGATGGGGAACCTTTGGTCTTCATGTATGAAGACCTCTGGACTGCTGAGCTACCTGAAAAAAAGTGTATCCCTCCCTGAAGATATAACTGCACTGATGATGAATGATTGCCCAGGTGGCCAAGAAGGCCAATGGCATCCTGGCCTGCATCAAGAAGTGTTGCCAGCAGGACCAGGGAAGTTATCCTTCCCATGTACTTGGCACTGGTTAGGCCACAGCTTGAGTACTGTGTCCAGTTCTGGGCCCCTCAGTTTAAGAAGGATATTGAGTTGCTGGAGTGTGTCCAGAGAAGGGCAACGAGGATGGTGAAGGGGCTGGAGCACAAGCCCTATGAGGAATGGCTGAGGGAGCTGGGATTGTTCAGCCTGGAGAAGAGGAGGCTCAGGGGTGACCTTATTGCTGTCTATAACTACCTGAAAGGAGGTTGTAGTCAGGCGGGGGTCGATCTCTTCTCTCAGGGTCCCAGTGACAGGACGAGAGGACACAGTCTTAGGCTGCGTCAGGGGAGGTTTAGATTGGATATCAGGAGGAACTTTTTCACAGTGAGAGTGATCTCCCACTGGCATGGGCTTCCCAGTGAGGTGGTGGAGTCACCATCCCTGGATGTGTTTAAAGATAGGTTGGATGATGAACTTAGTGGTATGGTTTAGATGGTTTAAATGGTTTAGATGGTACAGATGTTAGACTGATGTTGGATAGCTTGTTAACCTAGGTAAAGGTTGGACTTGATAATCTCCATGGTCTTTTCCAACCTTATTAAAAAAAATAAAATTAAAAAAAAAGACTGCTTGCTGGCAAAAAGAAAAGATAGTCTTTTCTGTGTTACATTTAACAGGATTGCATTGACCAAATGAATAAAGATTCTTCAGCAGTACAGCTAGTCCACTGCATTTGTTTTTCCCTATCAGTTGGTTTAAGGAGAAGATGTCCCTACCTGCATTTCTTCCATGCTTCTGGGAACTCTGCTAAGCCTCTCATAACTAAATGAGAATTGGCTGCAGAAAGTAGCTCCTGCAAGCAATGAGGCCCTTTACAGACTCCAAAGCCAGAGGGCTCAGTTTTAAGCACTAGCAAGGACTTAGCAGATGCCTAGCAACCAAAAACGTGATATATAAGGATTCCTTGTACACAAAAGCTTTGTGGGTATGGAGTCAAGCCAGGATGCAAAGTGTAGTTAGGTAACTGCCACGGAAGATGAGAGTCGAGATTTATCGTGGTGGCACCTTCAGTTTGAACCGAAGCCAAAGCAAAGAGTAAGGGACATTTTTACTCAGCATTTGGGCAAGAATCATAACACTGCATATTTCCATTCATCCTCCTGTCCTTCTAGTTACTGTCTTACTGTACCCAACATGCAAGATAAACCTAAGTCTGGCTTCCCAGCAGACCATCTGCAGTTCAGAGGACTAAAACAGTGGGTTTCACCTCTTTGTGAAGAATAATTGTGAAGCATTGGTGACAGCTGAAACTATACAGCAAGCTTGCTGAGTCCATTTTGGTGAAGCTACATATTGCAAGCTACAGAACAGGAAAACCACATCCTTTCTGAATGTGAGCATATAACCTAGAAACTCCCAGTGTGAGGTGTGATTACACTTTAAAAAAACAGAAAGACACATTTTGTCACAGCAGCTAGCAAGGTAGGTAGACTACCGGTGCACAAATCAGGATATTGATGCATAAGTGGGTGAATCAATAATGGATTTAAGTGTATTTTGCATATGGCACAAATCAGTCAAAACAGGAAACTGATAAGAGTAGTTTCCCTCTATGGCGTCTTTGCCTTCTGTGTGCATTTCATTAAATAAACAGGCTTTTCAGAAGTCCTGGGAAAACCTTACTGGCTACTTTGAGCACTGAGGTGCTTGACTGCAATGAATCATTTTCTGTTCCTTTCTGGACTGAGGAAGAGGCCACTTTGTATTTACAGGATAAAAGTGGCAGAGGTCATGGTCCCCTAAGCAAGCAGGCTGTGACAATTTCACAATGGACAAATTTTCACTTGGCTGAACCTTTGGAATTGGAGACTGGATCAGATTTTCATACTACTAGTATTCTGACTACCAAATCTTTCCTGATCCTAGAATTTCTGGACGAAAATTTTACCTGGAAACAGCTCAAACATCTTTTGAAGATGTGATGATTATTATTTTATGTGCTTTCTCCTCTGCATTTCTGGTTCCTGCCAGAAGAAATGATTTGAGAAGAGGGAGATGCAGGACTCAAACTCCAGCTCAGCTTTGCTGAGCCAGGATGTTCAGATATCTTGGCCATGATCCCATGATCCCAGTGAACATTCAGGGGCTGGATTCAAAAGGCTCAGGCCTCCAGTTCTCAGCCATCCATGTAAGGGTGATCACAATGCAGTTGACCTATGGAATACTGCTGTCTTCCTGGAGCTGCAGCTGTATGTCAGCCGGGGTACCCTAAGACAGATCTGTCCATAGACTCCATGTGCAGGCAACCCAGTCGTATCCCTGGTGGACCCACAATTACTTTTAGAAGTCTAGCCTTCAACATTCACATGCCTAAATGAACTAAATATCCAAACCATTTTGATTTTTGGGAAGGATGACAAAGGACCTAAAGCAAGGGAAATCCAGCTGGGTGCTATTTGTAACGCTACAACATAGGCAATTATATAGTGGGAGCAATTCAGTGGATATACAGCAGGCCCATCTATATATATGTAGTAAGGCAGATTTATTACCCCACACATAGGAATGCAACTGTCAGCTACTTCAACACAAGTTTTATCAACTAGACTGTTGTCAAGAGATGGTAATTGCTCACAAAACTGAGGAGCTTCAGTGTAGGTTATAGGTTCTCAACATTACCAAGATCTTGAACCAGTTAAAGACAGACACTACCTTTAGGATGTATGGCTAGTTTAATTAAACCATTATATCATATATGTCTTTAAAAATAGCATGCCTGATATATTTTAGATTACCTGGGGTCACCTACTTACACACAATACATCTGAAATCGAGAACCATGTCTATATAAACTCATCACATGTGTGTTTGTTTTTGTTTTCTGAAATGCAGAACAAACCCTGCAAGAGAAAACAACAAAGACAAACGCTAAAACAGACCTGGAAGCTCTGTTCAGAGCTGCAGGTGAAAAAGTTCCTCTTTACATTATATGTCTTTCATTGCACCACCATGCAAAGAAAAGGCTGAAAGATGCACTTTTTTACTTGCCCGGATATTTGGGTGAAGTAGTGATAAACAGGAAAAAGTGTCACAAATTCACAAGGGTTTAAGGAACTCTATCATTTTCCTATAGAAGGAAAAAATGAAGTATCTACCATCATCCTCAAATTTGAGAACTGAGGTCAGCAAACAGAGCAGCCTCAATGCCTGAGGGAAGGGGGCGGGAGGAGCACTTGCTACTCACCATATGAATGGCAAGCAAAGAAAAAAGCAGACCTGACCTTTCAGGGAGACCTGGAAACAGCCCCAAGAGCACTGGTCATTAAAACAAAACGAAACACACAAAAAGGCATTAAGAAAACCTCACTCCAATGGGGAAGAGGAAGTGGTTTAAGGAGATTAGCTCCCAAAAAACAAAGCTCCACTCTTCCTCAGGCTGCTGAGGAGCCACAGAAGTATTCTTCTATATTGATGGGGCTGTGAAAATGGACAAATGTTGGCAACAACTCAACAAATGACAATAATGTGAGGCGACATCTCTGGACTTCAACCAGCTAGCACACAATTGTCTCATTTTCATGGTGTGTCAAATTAAATTTAGACTAGTGCTTTGCTTGTCTTGTGCTGTTATCTCCTTTCCAGAGCAGAACATAGAAGAGTATTTGCGAATTTACACTGACTTGGACCTGCAAACACAAAAGCCAGCCCACAAAAACTAGTGCTGAATACTTTCTTTTCCTAGCTGTGACCTTTTTACCCTCCTTCCCTTTCATGTCAACCCATTTCTTCATGAGAGGCTCTCATGCATCTGTATCACAGAATCTGGGGGGATTCTATGGGTTTGTAGTTGATTAGCTGCAGAGAAGTTTTATCAGCCAGGAGCCTCTCATGTTGGGCAACAAAGTACCCCTTTGACTGTCCTTCTCCAACAACTGTAGCAACAACTACAAAACCCACAGCAGCTTAGTAACCTGCTTCACATGACTGAAATACCCTAAAATCTTGAGGTGTTTCAAACAGAGTGGCAAGGCATTCATGGGTACAAAACATACATGAATTTTGCCTTTGCACTGTAAAAATGTGATAGCTGACTAGGTCTTCTCTACCTTGACACTAAACTGATGATACAGTGGAGCCACAGCGACTTTTAAGTCAGCTTTGATAGGACAAGGATTACACCCACTCATTCTTTTATTGGAGTAACAACCCCTTCAGCTGTGAATCCAACTCATCTGGAAGTACATTTACAGAGACCAGACACTTTACAAGCACAGATGTTTTTTTTGAAGCTGGCATTGAGTCCATTGTTTTGCTGCATCAAGGCAAAAAATATCACTAACTTGAGCTGCAAAATTACTTAGAGAGATTTGAGCTATAAAATGGGAGAGAGTTTATGTACTCAACATAGGGCTGAAGTTAAAGTCCTTGAATTTGGTTAGTCGATTTTGTGACTTCAGGACACCTGAATTTGAATCTCAGACTCAACAGAGAGCAGTTGTGGAGATGTGTGAGGAAACAGAGGTATCAAAATGCCAGTTTTGGGCAACTGTATAGGGACTTTTTGAGAAGAGCTACAGGTATGACTGCTAGATTAGATCTGAATTAGTCTGAGTTTACCATAGAAGAGGAGGGGATGTCTCATACAAATTGCTGCTCAAGCTAGAAATAATAAAAGACTTTCCTCTGCTTGTGGCATTTTGGCACTTCTGGGTTCTGAAGATCAGTATGCAGAGATGAATAAAAATTAGGGAAGGACCTGAATCAGAGCTCTATGCAATATCCATAAATTTGAGAACACACTGCATATGTTTCAAACTTTATGGATAAGTTCAATGGCAGACAGAGGCAGGAGAAAAAAAGCATGATGACTTCTCGAAAATATGGAAAAATTAATTCTTTTGGAACACAATTTTGTTTCACAAGCAGATAAAGACCTATCAAGGACCCAGTTCAGTGAAGCCCAGATGCACAAATGAATAAAGAAGGACTTAAGCACGTGCATAAAGCACGAGTTTAGTCTGTCTGCTGAATGCAGAGCATAGGTTCCACTCCTTAGCAGTCATTTCCCATTTGGAAACCCTTGTCAGGGAGAGAAAGGGGATGAAGGAGGCTTGTTTAGCATGATATTTTTAGATAGATTTTTAATGGAATATTTGCTAAGCTTTCTTCCACCCTGACTCCCCCCCTGCCCGCTGTCTGGGTTTGTGTGTGTTTTTTTTAATGGTTAGCAATGCATCACAGCACGGCTGCTGTTTAAATATTTGCCTGAAAAAAAATCTAGTCTGTGCTTAAGAAAAGTGGTTTGGCACAAACTGGACATTTTCAAACATCCATTTACCAGATGGATCACTTTGTTCAATTACAAAGAAAAAAAAGATGGTGAAGGAGTTGAAAATCGAGTGGAATGTTCCTAAGCACACAGCATTGTTTACTATCTGCATGTCTCCTGGCATCCTGTGAGAAACTATCAATAAGCTCTTCAAAAATGTTCCCTTCCTTTAAAGAAGTCTGCATTTTTAACTATAAAAAAGGCAGTAAATATACTCTACAATAGCCAGATCGAAAAATGTGCTAAAGTATTTCTATAAATCAAATGTAGCAGTTTGGCATTAGCTCTGAGGCAGTATATTTAGTAAATTAGGACCAGATGATTTTAAAATAGAATCTTACATAACTTTCTAGCATGATATATATTTTTTTTTAATTTAACACAAGTTTGTCTGTCTTCATAAAGTTATCTTGGCTGCTACCAGAATGTGATTCAGTCTTAGAAGGCCACATTTTTTGTTATTTATCAAGTGCAGAATTTTTTAGATATCAAAGTAAGGAGTGGAACAGGTTTCTCAAAAGACTGAAAAGGCCATAATCTGTACTGATCCACATAAGGTGTGGGGTGCTTTGTATCCCTGATACCCCTGCCTATTTCACTTTTGTTATTTTGATTAATAATAGCCTATTTCTCTATTCATCTCCTTTTTCTTGCTCTCCTTCTCTTTTCCCACAAATTCAAGGGCAGCCTCCCTCCATTCCTCCCCACAGTGGTCACAGCTCCTATGAAAGCAACTTGGTCTGACATACTCCTCTCATCCATGAGCTTAGGCCAGGAATCAGCATTTTGGACCTTGCATTTCTGATGCTCCTACTTTTGATCTTTGTACCAGAATATCCATCTCTGAGAAATAAGAAAAATTAAATAATAACAGTCTAAGAAGCCTATGCCACCAGCTTTAGCTCAAACCTTTTACACATATATCACATACTACCCTATTTACACATGTATCGCTGAAACCTGTTCTCTCAGACCATCTTTGACTTTCCTGTGCCTGAGCCAGTGTTTACACCACTAGTCAGTCATGTCGGACCAGTGCCTATGTTCTGAGAAGAGCAGTATTGCATACATACATCCCTCAAGGTCTTCTTTTTGGACAAACACTCAGCCCTACCATGATCTTTCATTGGAAGCAACAACTTCTGGAATAGCTATTCCAGACCCATCCCACAGCAGCTGTGCTCACTACAGTGCTGCAGTGATTTACTTTGGAAAACATGACTAAGATGCTTTTTCAGTGCCTACTTACTGTCTAGAAAGCCAGAGCCAAAACATTCTATCTCAAAACTTTGAAGATAAAGGAGAACCTCTCCAGTACCATGACTCATGGTTTCTAGATGTACATACTCAACACCCTTATGGCACAACAAATTACCTAAGCCCCTCCTCAAAAGCTGTAGGTACACGTGGAGACAGATCTTTAGAGCTCCCAGACAGGGCTGAACTCTGAGGATGTGAGGTGTCAAATCCTCGTGTCAGCTGCCATGACTCATCAGACTTCAGGAGCAAACACTATGAGTCATTTGGGATGTCAGGGAAAGGGCAGACAAAGAAGAGAACAGAGGTGTTGAAAGAGAGATCAGCAAAACACTTGTGTGGAACCTTCCTTTCATATGATCCCAAGACTGGTGCTTCTATCAGCTGTGCAAGTGTAAGTGCTCAGACTGAAGCAAGCAGAATAATAACTGTGGCAGATACTCATGAGAGTCGAGTTATCTGCAAGCACTGCCTCTCTTACTACAAGGAGCCAATTATGTTCTTAGCTCAAGGCTGGAGATGCTACACGGTATGGTCCAGTTCCTGGTCCCAGTGAATCTGAGGGAAGCTTTGCAAATGGGAACATGTCCTTTTCACCCTGTCTCTGGCTACCCTGTTGCCAGAAGCATTCAGAGTTTGCAAATGATAGCTACAGAAAAGAGAGGGAAAAGAGTTCCCATGTTCCTTCTCTCCTAGTACTGTTTCCTGAGAGTCTTACAACACACAGTAATGCAACGATCTTTTCTTTAAATGACATCAGGCTGAAATGCTTATTAAAAATAACAGAAGTGGAGGAGGGGTTTGGAAATCAGGCATTTTCCTTCAAAGAATGATTTTGGGAGAGTAGACCATAAACAGACTTAGATGGCAGCAAAGATAACCATTTTTGGCAGTTTTGTGGAGATGCAAATTTACACCGAGTATGAGATGAAAGCTTAAATGCTAACACTCAAAGAAGAGAAAAATAAGTCAGACAGTGTGAGACATTTCAAATGCTGTTCTCTGTTGTTATGGATATCAACTGACCTCCACAGAACTGGTTGAGGTGAAACAGAAAAAAGATTATCACTTTCCTTATATTCTCCCTTCAAACACCTCCACAAGAAGGAAATTTCCTTGAAATTCCTCAAGCTTCAAAACACCACCAAACTGAAACTTCATGAGAAACTTGGCAGTAAAGACAAAACAGAAATTTCCCCTTTGGCTTGATTTTTTTTTTAAATCCCAAGCTTGCATTTTATTACATTTTTATTTTTGCTTCCCTCTCACTGGAAAAAAACCCCTAGCTGTCGGCAAGTGAACAACTACTGAGCTGATGGCCTTACCAGAGAGAAATGCTTTTGGTTTGAAAGAGTTTCTGGTGAGAGATGGGGATAGGGAAAACATGAAGATAGAAAAGCAACAGCCAATTACTTTTGCTAAAAGAAGTGTGGGAGATATGCAACAAAACATTCACAAAAGCAGAGAGAAGAAATATAATAAGCTTTGCAAGCAAAATGGACACAGTTTGCTGGTCCAGTCACAGGATAATTCCTTGGGCGATGTGCAAAACTAGTGGACAAATTACAGCAAGGAGAGATTGTATTTTAGGGTCATTTCATCTTTTGAAGTTAAAGCAGTGTGCATTTTGCAAATCAAGGGGAAGGAGAGAGTATTTAGACAAAGTTTTCTTTGGTCCTGACTCCCTGAGATGGATTTAAGACACAGAAATCCTCTGGACAGAGGATTCATGAGATTTCAAAGATTTTGATGCAGTATTTTAATTCTATCAATTGATGTATAAGGACTTCGGCACATACCCCTCTTTATGCACCATTTTTTAGCTTCATGTTTCTGTACAACCTCCTTCCATACAAGTTCAAAGAGAAGTGTTAACACGTGTGCTTTGAACTGGAGCTCTCCAGCCTGCCAACTGCAGGACTGGGAAAGAAGGAGGAAGGGGAGGTAGGCAGGAAAATTAGACAGGAGCAGGGCACAGAGACAGGAAAGAGCATAGCTGTAAGCTGCCATGTTCAAGAGAAAGCTTCTGGGGATGGGAATTGCTGCATATTACTCTGTGTGTGCATGTGCAGAGACAAGAGAGATTGCACCTCCTGAGAAAAAACTTACTGATGCTAGTCTACAAAACCTTATCTTTCTAGACATCAAACATGATGCCACAGGGCAATGAACCTTTATGCCATTGTTTCCTACTTAATTGTCCACACTCTCTCTCCTGCTTTCATGAAGAAACTCCTTCATAGGTGGGTTATGTGCTATTTGAGTTGGGACTTTATTCTCACAAACCTAGTATGTGGGACACATGGATTCAAGAGAGCCTGAAGTGTTCCCAAACTGGGATCATAGTGCTGGGTTGTGCTGGTTGACCTTCACCAAAAAAAAACCCCGAAACCAAAAAACCCTATGGCCCAACTCCAAAAGAACCCACAATACTCACAACTCAACCCAAAATCAAACCAACCAACCAAAAAAATTAAAAGAGAATAACAATTTTACTCAATTCTCTTTAACAATTTTAATTTTCTCTTTTAACAATTTTAATACCTCGTGGAATAATGTAACATGATCCATGTGGATAAAATCTCAGTTCTGGAGTTTCACCCAAACTGGGCAAAGCTCAAGTAGAAAGTTCAGGTAAAGATCTGAGCTTTTGGATGCCAGCACTGTGACTTCTCATAACCACACAAAAAGCTTTGCCTAAGCTTTGTGCCCAAGTTTCTCGTCTGAGGCAATTTCAGTTCCAATCCTGGATTCCTTTCATCTTAAATGAGCTGCAATATCTCTTGAGCAACCTCCCTATCACATTTATCATATATCATTTATCATATTTGATCCACACTATTATGAACCAGAGAGGAAAAACAAAAAAAACCCCAACTCTTTTGGCAGCAGTAGGTTGAATGGCATGCACGCTGCACATCTGGAAGCAAGTCTGTATTTTTTAACCCATATATTAAAAAATATTCAGTGCTGGAGGGGAAAATAACGAGTGTAGTCTGCGAACATGACTGTTGGACTGGTTTGTTTGTTTGGGAAATGAATAAGCCTTTGACGGTATCTCTGGAAGGAATAGGGCAGTGCGTGCTCCATGCTGACATTCTTTTCCCTGTCCAGTCTTCCCTGCATACCTCACATTCTTCTTCCCCTCCCAACACCACTGTTGTTGGTTGGTGGGCAGGCAAGCACTGGAGACCTAATCTGCCACAGTCCTGCACCCATCTTGAAACCATGGGCTTCTGCCATCTCTCCTCTGCACCAGTGCACAGACCAATGTTCCCAGAGCTCTCACTGTGCCTCAGCTTTGCAAAGAGCACACAACAGCTCAGCCACAATTGCTGTTTCCACCAGCCAGATGGCTGGGGAGATGCTGTGCTGCACAGACCTGGAAAAGTTATTCCTTCGCATCCTCATCTGCAGTTAGTGTTTGGTGGTGGACCAGAGATGAACTTACCTCTTGCCAATTTTATATTCTCTCCTTTCTTTTCTCCAGAGTGAATGTGTTCTTCATGCTGTTTTAATAGCGTTTTCACTGCTTCCCTTTCTTACGGTCATTTTCTTCTAAGGTGGTGACTGCTCATATCTCATTACACACAAAAAAAAAAAAAAAAAAATAAATTGTAGTGGCATTTAATTTCCTCATTTTTAATTTGTTTTTAACTGAATAAACTTTACAGGTTTTATTCACTAGGTCAGGCTGGTGGCTTAGTGACAGCCAGTGCCAGAATATCTAAATTCCAACCTCCTTCCATGATTTCTAAAGCTAACAAAGGCTGGATTCACTTTCAAAATCTTTTGGGTGGGAGTACACCAGTATGTTTCTTTCTGGCTGGCATTTGAAGCAAAACAGAGAGGACAGAGGGAGCTGCATTTATTCTCTTTATCTGAAGGACGGTCACCAAACAGGGCCTTGATGGTTGACTTACAAAGTTAAATGAGCGATTCCTGATGAAACACTGCATAAAATGCCCTTCTCAAGAATGTGAACAGCTTTTGTGCTTTTGTGAAAGAATGGGGGATGCCTGTAAGATTAGTTCGTATATACTAAAGAAAATTTTAGAATTCTAAGGCAAGTGAGCTAGCTATGTTGTTAAGTGGGATCTTTGGTAAAATGGCAAAATCAAATTTAGAAAGTTAATTCTCTTTACAAATTTTATTCTCACAATCTGACCCTTGCATTTAAATCTTGCCACTACAGTGATTTCTCCTCACTCCTCTGTCTGCCAGGACAGACTTCTGTTTCTGTTAAATGGAATAGATCAGTTGCTTGAAAAGATTTCCCTCACTGGTCAAAGAAAAACAGTGCAGACTTTGTTTTGGTTTTCTGAAATGCAAAATATTCCCTTCTTTGGGTGAGAATGAAATCTTTTTTGCATTATCTCCTAGTGAGGTGGGAGAGGGATCCATTCTGCGCAGACAGACATTGAATCCTGCCCACGTCAGTGGTGAACTTTTGTTGACGTTCTTTTCAGGAAACAGCAGCGTTTAATCTTTTTTAACAGATTTGCCCAAGCAAGCAAATTCCACCACTCTGAGTGTGTATAAAACTATTCTGTACTGAAGAAATTCCACTCACTGCATACCCACTGAACCAGCCTCGGCAGTGTTGTAGAGAGGGCTGGATATAAGGCTAATTATGATGATTCCTTTGCTCATGAAGTGAAGTAGCATTCTAACTAAATTAATTTTAATTCCAAACCCCTGGCCAAGTATCACAGCAAGAAGTGATGCAGATGCCACACAACATTATCCAAGAGATAGTTAGGGCTTTGTGAAGGGTCAAAAAAAGACAGCTCAATGTTTCCCAAACACAGAGCTCACAGACCCTTCCTGAAAAGACTCTCTCAACTGTGAGGGAGACACTTTGCTGTGTCTCTCTTTTCTCAGACTGTGTCAATGGGGAAACAGGAACAAGGGATTTTTGTTTGAGTAACCTTTCAGAGTGGGATATCTGTCTCGTGTTCTCCTATCAATTGTCACAAGGTGATAACTGGCTGATTTGCTTCAACGGGTATTCCCTTCCCAGCCTGCTGACAGCTCCGTTTCATGTTGTATGCCGAGGGTGGCTGTGGGCCAGCCACAGAACAAAGATGACAAGCACTCCCTGTGGCTGCCCTATCACTTCACCTGCTGCTGCTCCCCAAATACCGCAGAACCCCAGATGGCAAACAGGAGGGCATCGGGAAGACAGAGCAGCAGTGGAGTAAGAAATAAAGCAAGTGATAATCTCAGCAGGGTGGTGTATGAGAGAAGGAGACACGCAATAGGTTGCCCAAATGAGCAGAGAGTAATATTAAGTGCCCTCAGCAAAAGCAAAGAAACAAACACAAGCCACTGATAGAAGCACAAGTTGAAGTCGCAGAACCCATTTGCTACTCTGCTAGAATTGTAGCAGAATAAAATATGAGGCAGTGGATCAAGTCGTTGCTGCGCTGTGAAGCAAAGAGGCACATTACATGAATTACCATTCTGAGAACGCCAACAGAATCCTGTAGTTATAAATCCTGGCAATATAACTCAATCTGCCTCTAACGAAGACATCGGTAATGCCAGGTCTCGCCTTCCTCATCAACAAGTTCCATTGTATAATTTTGCTGATTATCCAAGGACTCAAAACTTTCCTAGACTACACCTGAAATACAATATTCCATAGTAAAGGCACGTCCGTCAACAAGGTCATCAAAACCAGCAGAGTGCTTGCACTAACCACAAATGTGCCTGCCCACAATCCTGACTTCTTACAGTAATGTGTTGAGGTTAGTGGATCACATTTACAAATCTCTCTTTCAAGGTATATCTAATTCCTGATACTCATGATAGACCATGGAGCTCCATCATGCTGCTAGCTCTGCTAGAAGTGTTGCACTAAGTGGGAGTGCAACCTCTGGGGAAATTAAAACCCCCCTCAAAGTAAACAGAGTAGGTGAGAGAGGGGGAGGGAGGGTACATGAATAAAACGAGCAGTGAAACTTCGCTGCAGAGGTGGTGTATGATGGCAATCTCTTTTCCGCCCTGTAAAAATACCAGCTTTTACATCTGCTTCTTCAGAGTTGTAAAGTAAAGCTTTGAACACTGATGGACTTTGCGGCTTTATGTCCAAAGTGTCATTCCAGGGGCATCTGAGTACAAGTTTTTAGTATGAGTTATGGAGAGTGATAAAGGCAAAACAATATACACACAGGAACAATCCAACTAGAATTTCATATTAACACATCTGTTACCTCATATTAAAATCAGTCAGGGACTTTTTATACACATTAAAAGCAATGCAAGCTAAAACAAAAGCAGAAGGCACAGCTTCTCGAATGTAGTTAGGTCTCATAATGTGATTGTAAAGCATTATGAAAAAATCCCAGTTACATGAAAAGTATCACTACTGGTGTGGAATGACTGCAAACCAGATGCACTCTGCATTTAAATATAGGTGAATTCAGAAATATGATGCTACTTTTCCTATATTTGTCTCCAATACTTATCTGGTTTTTATTGATGTGGCTTTACAACCTTTAATGCACTTATCTTCAAGGCAACGGTGCCACATAAAGAGATTATACAGATCTTATTTGAGGAATTGGATTTGGTAATGCTCGTCCAGTACTGTGCATAACACCTTAGCTATTGCATTCTCTGTACTGGCATATGAAGGGCAAAAACATGCAAAAATAAAATCAAAGGTTCTTTGATTCTTAACTCTTCAGTTAAGAAATACTCCAAAGAGATTTGCACTCTCCTAAGAGTAAGCTGGTTATAAATAATCACTGGAAGAATTCTTAATTAAAGAGTCTAAGGACACAGTATACAAATGTCTTTTATTTCTCTTGAAACTACCCAAATTTATTTTGATGCTGCTCTTAAAACCCTATCCTAGACCCAATGCATATAAAATAGTATCAGTTTCACACATCTTCCTGGGGAATCAGAAGAACCAAGAGCAACAATAAAAACAGAAAGACCCAGGGAAAAACCTCTAGGAGGGGTTAGAGCCAGCGAAGCTACAGCACTGCACTGGGAGCCCAGCCACAGTGGCACGCTCTGCACTGCAGAAAGCAGGAGCTCATTCTTCTCACTAATTACCAAGACATCCTTTGTTCTGACAAGGACTCACATCGATGAGTTATTAAGGCATGTGCAGTCAAGAAGCTGATATAGAAAGTACTTCGCATTCATTTAGTAAATTTGTACAGTACAGCCACGTATTTTGTGCTGGAATTAGAGAATGGAGGAGATTGCAGATAAAAGCATGACATTCTTCAGCAGTCAAGAAGCCATTTCAGCAATAGGATCCCCCTCTAGAGGATTAATGACATGAGAATTTAAGGATAACAATGTACTATGGAATGTAGTTGTGTTTATAATCTGGTAGTACAAGATTGTTCTTTGCCGGTTTTCCTTAGGCCACTAGAAATAGTCTTGAGTCCATCAGTGACCTAGAAATGTTGGGTAAGATCCAACTTGGACAAAAAGGAGAGAATTTATTTCCTGTTCATCTGAACAAGCTGGAGTATGTCCCATACGCAATGATTCCTATTATGTGCACCATATTCATCATGACTGATTAAGGGATCTGACTTAGAAAGCATGGAGGAGCACCACACATTTATTTCCCCTACTCTTTCCTGCCCCCAAGATACCAGAGTTAATTATTACTCTCTTCCAAATAATCCGTATTTACCACGGTCACTCTTTATAATGGACATCTCTAGACCATTAAAGCATTCTTGGCCTCTGGTGTCTAGTCAGTGTTTAAATAGCAGCCAGGCAAAGCGAGCACTTGGCATTTTGATTTGAGCAGTAGTACTTAAAAACAATCATCTTCTGGGGACAAAAGAGTGCAAAGACAGGAGCAGGAGCAGTGTTCAGGCCCTCCAAAAGCTACATGTGACAAAGGTGGCTGAGGAAGGGATGGATGGAAAAGGTTGACAGTACCACAGAAGCGTTTAGGTTGGAAAAGACCTCCAAGATCGAGTCCAACTTTGACCGAACACCACCACGTCAACTAGACCATGAGTGTCGTGCCTAGTCACTTCTCGAACACCTCCAGGCTGGCGGGTCCACCCTGGGCAGCCCATTCCAATGCTCACCCACTTTCTCCAAGAAGAAATCCTCCCTAACACCCAATCCAAATCTCCCCTGGCACAACTTGGGGCCGTTTCCTCTTGCCCTGTCGCTTGTTACCCAGGAGAAGAGGCCGATCCCCACCTCACTACAGCCTCCTTTCAGATAGTTGCAGAGAGGTCCCCCATGAGCCTCCTTCTCTCCCGGCTAAAGAAACCCGACCCCCTCAGTCGCTTCTCAGTGGCCCCACTATTCCTGATACAGGCCGTGGATGCCAATGGGCCTCTTGGCCACCTGGGCACACTGCTGGCTCATGCCCAGCCGGCTGTGCCCAGCTCTGGAGAGGGGCGGGCGGAGGTCCCGGGGGTCGCTCCGTGAGGGGGCCGCACACACGAGCGGGGGGGGGGCCGAGAGGCCGAGCCCGGCCCCGACCCCGCGTCCCCCCGCTCTCCGCTCCGCTCCGCGGGCGGGGCCGGGCCGGGCCGGGCCGTGGCCAATGCGGGGGGCGCTATGCAAATGAGCGCGGGGCGGCCTGGCGGCGCGGCGGGGGCGGGCGCGCGCACAGCCCGCGGGGATGTGGCCGGACCGGGAGTGAGCGCTGGAGCTGGAGCCGGAGCCGGAGCCGGAGCCGGAGCCGCTGCCGCCGCCGCCGCCGCCGTCACCGCCCCCGCCACCGCCACCCCCGCCGCTGCCGCTGGAATCCGGGAACGCTCCGCAGCCATGAAGTACAAGGTGAGCTGCCGCCGCCGCTGCCGTCTTTGGGTGGGCTCAGGGGACCGCAGCCCTGCCGGCAGGCGGGTGGCGGAAGGGTCGGGGCAACCCCTTCTCGATGGGTCGGGTCTCCCCCCTTCCCGTGCGCTGCCTGCGGGAGCAGAGCCCTAAGGAAGGTGCCCGCGGGGAGCGGGACAGCGAAGGGGGACAAGCCGAGGAGGTTCCACCGCCCCCATCCCCGCCAGGATGCTGTGAGGTGTTGGCGGTGCGGGGAGAAGGGGCTCCCGTGCCGAATAACGGGGTTATTCGCCCGGGAAACTGCGAAGGTTGGTGCGTGATGGCCAGCCGCGGTTTGGGACAGGTACCGCCGCTTCTTCCCGGGAGGTAATTCACCCCGGTTCCAGCGCTTCGTGGCTGTTACGGTGCGGTGTGTTTGATGGGTCACAAGCGAGATTAAACAAAACTCCCAAACAATATGTATTTATTTAAAAATGGTAGCCTCTCCCCCTTATTAGATCCTGTTATCCTCACCTATTAAATGATCACTTTTAGCTACCTTTTGCCAGAGGTGGTGGTGGTGACTGTTTGCTTTTGGGTTTTTTTTTCAGAAGGCACAAATGTGGAGGCTTTCATCCTAATATTGCTCAAAAACGTCTGGGCGAGGTACAGAATTGCCCACAGGGCATTAGATTACTGTACAGACGTACCGTAATCTTGTGTGATTGGAAAAAAAGGGGGAGGGAAGGAAAAACTTTCTTTCCCCTGCCAAAAGTAACTTCAGCATCAATAAAAAGGTGATTTTGGAAATGTCACAGGCTTTATACTTGGAGACTAAGTTGCTTTGGAAGTGAAGTCCATCTCCTTACTGAACTTAGGCTATAGCACTGTATAAGGTTTATCAGCCTGGGCAGAATGAAAAGCATGAGTCATATTGATAAATTTGCACAGGTTTTCATGCTTTTCTGGGAATCTCTCTTTGCTCAGACTAAGCTTTCTGGATATCTCATACCCAACCTTTGAGAAAGGGCAGAGTTAAGTTTTCAAAGCTGCTGACAGTTTCTCTATCTCATGAGAATAATAAGGAAAGAAGAAATTGTATAAGATGTGGATCAACAAAAATAATCCATGACTTTGAAAATTTGATCTGGATCTGATGGCTTGCTTTTTTTTTTTTAATTGTATCACAAACAACTGAAGTCTGAGATCTAACTCATCATCTCTTTTCTCCTGTCTGCTCCAGCTCTAATCAGTTCAGGTAAAGAAGCTGTTGCTCTCAGCACATCACATCAGGCACTTGAGGGCAGAAGAGCAGTGTCACTGTCAGTCCAGCGCTCACAGGCTGCTTCCAGACTGCCCTTGGCTAAGCAGCTCTTGTATCACATTAACAAAACAGTGGTCCTACACAGTTACACAGCTGCCTGGTTTCTTGTCCTTCCTCCACTGCAAGGAGATCATGCATCATATGTAGCACAGGGGCACTGCAAGGATAGGGACTGATAGGTTGCTCAGAAGGGGAGAGGTCTTCCCTGCTCTGTGACTTTTCCTTTGCTCTGTCGTGTGGGAATGAGAGTTTTGGTTTGGGTTTGTGATTACATAATTCTAGATAAAGCTAGACACAGAAGGAACAAGCCATTAAAAAAAAAAAAAGAGAGAACTGAGGGTTTTGGCCTCAAAACCCTTCTCGTTAGATTAGAGTGTTTACTTTCCCTGGGAAATGTGAAGTAGTTATTTACACTGCTTAACTGGGACAAACATCCTTAGATCTAGTTCTTATTCCTGCAGTACCATACAAAGAAAATACCTGCTCATTCAGTCTTTGTTCTTTCTATATTTTCTATATCTTCCTGTAAAAAAAAAAAAATAAGATTTTTGTTTTCCATTGTATACATGAAATAAAGGAAGAGAGATTGCTGAAGGCCTGCCTGGTGCCTGGGACACACTATCGCTTCAGAGAAGGCTTAGCATCCAGCTGCAGATTCGGCTCTATTTATTTCCTCCCAGTGTTCTACTGGGGCCTGTCATTCTTTACTTTCTTTGTGATAGTCCATAAAGCCTCATTTAACGAAATAATTGAAATGCTTACTGTAGTTTAATTTAGATTATTAACAGTAGGACAGAACAGGAACTGACTCATGGGTGAGACCCCGAACACATTCTGCCATCACTCATGGCTTTGCTTTCAATGTGACTAAACTCAAGGTAATTTCTGGTCTAGAAATCCTTTCTGCTACTCAATCTCTCTATTTTTTATTCAGATCTTTTCAAAACTTGTTCTTCCTCCGTCTTCTTCATCTAAGCTTTTATTGTCCATCTCACTCTTTAAACATTCTTCCAACTTAATACTCGAGTCTGAATCCTCTGAAAGCCACAAAAAAATCCCTGTGGATTTAAGCAAGTTCAGAATTTTACCTTGTATATGTCTCTACACTACTGTCTGTCTTTTGTGTCTGTCTGTGTGAAATTCAGTGATGATGTGACTGTTTAAAGACAAATTTGATCTCAGATTAGGTCACATTCTACCATTCACATTAAATACTGGAGAACACAAAAGTGATACTAACTGAGATATGGAAAGATAGGAAAGGTTAAGCATAATAAATATTTATGTTGTTTGTTAGCATGTGGTGGTAACTAACTGTCTAAAAGCTACTTTCAAAAACTAATTCCTGTAGGGATGTAGTTGTATTAAGGCAGCAGCTCAGTTGTTTGATGGCAGCAGCTTGCCTTTGTGCTAAATCTCCACATACCACAAAACTGCATCCCATCAAGTTCTCACATGATGCCATTCCAGTATTCTGTAATCCAGAAGGTAGGATCAGCCTCCTCTGAAACCAAGACTGTGATTCCAAGGATGGAGCAGTTACAGCTGTAACATACTCTGTAGGAACAGAAATACCAATGGGTTATCATGATCAGAGAAGAACAGGGATGAGAGAGGATATATCTGGCCATCAATTCCAATGGTCTTATCTCAGGCCATAAAAGCGCAACAGAAACAAAGGGAAGAAGACATTATCATAACAAGGCTTTTGTAGCTTCTTGGCTGTCCACAAGCAAGGCAAAGTAAGAGGGGGAAGGAAGAGAGGGGGACTTATCTGTTTACTAAAACATCCAAACTGTTAGTAGAAGAGGAGAGGAAAAAAAACCCTACATTCCTTACCTCATTTAAGCCAAAAGGAATGACGTAGATGTAAAGTATGAGGTCTTGATTATCTATTTTTAGATAATTTGTTGGGCAAGGAAGAAACCTAAATAGGGTTCGAAATGCCTGCCATTTGTGCTAAGGCATGGTCCTGTAATATATAGACTTGATTACAATGTCTGCATGCCAAGACAAACAAAATAGTGTCCCTGGGAAGAAATACAATATTCCCAAGCAGAAATGCTTGTGAAAAGCTGCTTGTAACCCTGGCAATGAAAGACTTTGAGTGTTGGACCATGTAAAGGGAAAAGGACTGCCTGTACTTTCTTAACCAAATCCTCTCTGTTTCATTTATTCCTCACTCCTCTTCGTTTTCATTTTTTTCAGTGTCTCAGCAATCACAGGGTGACGATAGAACTTAGAAGTAAACGTGTAGTACTTGTAAAATGTAGTACTGGAGGAACAAACCAACAAGGGGAAAAACTGACTGTCTCTCATACAGTGAAAGCTTCATGATTTCTCTCTCATCTGTGCGTGTACAGAGTGAGGTGGCCAGAGTCTGGCAGGCTCCGGCCTGAATCTGCAGCAGCACTAGTGAGATGTAGCAGAAGGACTATCCTCCTCCCAAAGCTTGGAGGGCCACTGTCATTTTCAGATTCCTGCTCTTCCTCACTATGGCCTCTGTGTGCCCCTCCCTCCCCTCTCACACCCCCCTGTAGATTTATGTGTTTATATACTTAATAGAGAAAAGTGCCTCAGTACCTCAGGGTATTTGAGAAACTCCCACAACAGTGTTCATTTGCCCTCCCCAAGTCTTGGTAGAATAGCAAAGTGCTGTTAATTCTCTGTCTGTAAAGATGGAGGTGCTGAGGCTTAGAGATGTTACAGGACTTGTTTCAGAGGAACAAGAGCCATCACAAAGCACACACCTAACAGTATGCAGGTTTTTCGCATGATTTCTAAACTTCTGTACCTTCATGCTACCAACTGCTCTCGAGTTATGTAGCTGTACATCTATTTGATCTAGAGGCTGCTAGCCTAATCTGTCTCTGTCCAGTAGTTCCCTAGTATTTGAAGGGGAAGCAGAAGTACCAGACAAACAGTCTTCCTTATTTTTTTTATAGTTCCAATTCAGTTTGACTCTAGGTAGTACAAGAGGCATTAGTTATTTACCTGAGGGGTTTTATTTGTGCTTTTAAGGTTCTGTTGGAGGTTGCAGGCACATGAGACTTTTACTTGGCTTTGAAGCATCTTGATTCAACACTACTAATTCCAAGGAGTGCCATGCTAACAAAAGACCTCATTGGGGAGGCCTACTAGATCAGAGAGCTGGAAAAGTGCTTAGTAGTAAGACTGTATGGAAATATCCTGTGTAAAGATAAAAGGAAAGCACATTTCAGGAGAGCTCTGCAGCCTTTCTGTGCCAATAACCACTTTTTTGCAGAATATAGGGTCGACTTTGGAGAAGTCTCGTAAGGCATTGCTGTGAACTCATTAAGTGTTGGAGCACAGTTCCTAAGACCACATACAAACTTGCTTCTGGAATCTTACGATCTCAAGAACAGCAACAAGCGGGGTTAGAAAAGATTGTACTTGCATTGATAGCTGATCACGGAACGCTGGACTGCTGCGTGTGGTGTCTCAGGAGGTATTTGTGTTATTGTAGAGCCTGTGCTCCGTTATAAATACTAGAGTCATTGCAGCAAGGCCAGGTGCATCTAGTGACCCAAGTAAAAGTTTGAGGCAATTCTCCCCCATCGTACTTCCATGCACCGAAACTGGAGTGGGTGTACCTACTGACTGCTTTGGCCAACTTCAGAAACAGGAGGAGACAAGAAGCGTATTTGTCTTCCTGCAAAGAGCTTGCATTCGTGGTAGTCCTCAGGCAAGCAGGAGGACAGGATGTTCCTTCAGTATCTAGAAATAGCAAACAGTGCATACAAAAAAAGTAGAAAACCAGAGGCATAGACCTTCCTACTTGTCATATTGCTGTTATCAGAGATGTCAGGGGCATGAGTATGCCTTCTGCATATAGTAAATGGGCTTAGGTCGCTTAAGGGCCTAAGCAATGTCACCTTTGTTTTTCTTATTATATTTGGACTAGCTTATCACGGACATTTCAATCCCACTCATACCATCAGCAATTAGGAACTCACCTGTCTCCCAAGGTCTAGAGTTTAATTCCATTTTTAAAGTGACATAAACACTTACGAGGAGCATGCACAAATCTCTGCCTTAGCTGCAACACTTGTGCAGAACCCTTATCTTCTCCTGCTCCCTTTTATGGCTGCACTTGATGAACACAAGTAGCTGAACGTCTTAGGATGTGAAAGTCCACACACGTCTGTCAGAGACCAGATTTAATGACATTTGGATGGAATCATAAATGCGCAAGTAAGTTTGTTTGGGGTTTTTTTTTTGCTTCTTTAAGTAATACAAGGACTGTACTATGAGGAGAATATTTATGGCATGTATTCAGCAATATTTATTGTCAGGCTACTGCTGAGTAAAGGTGCATTTAGAGGTTCTCCTGCCTTTAAATGGCTCCAGCTCTCAACATCAGTGAAGCTGGGTCACTTTATAGCAGCTCAGAGTGCAGCCTTTGCATATTACTGCCTGATTATCACAGGCTGTTCTTGGCAAGGGACCGTTTTCTTTTGACTTTCGGTCTAGACATTACAGTAGTGGAAACTGTCTTAATTTTAAGGAGCTCATTTTTCCACAGCAGATTTGGATGTAGATTGTGTTTGACACGAAACAGGACTGCTGAAGCTATGGTTTGCAGTTCTAGAAGCACAAGTGCATAGCATGACAAAAGTTATATATATTTTTTTTCTCTATAGGGATGAGGCCAATTCTCACCTTTCTAGTTTTGTATTTGTTTTAAAAATACTTTGTTCATGGTCTGAGTGGATTAGCCTGCCTGGGAAAGGAAGAGTAATAAGAATGGGTTTACTCTGCAGGAATGCATTCAGCACATGAGAAGCCCTTTCTTAAGCAGGCCTCATTGACAGCAAGGTTGAACATTTTAGCAATAGCAGTATCATGAATCATGTGATGACAACAAATCTTAGAAAATGCTGAAGGGTCCTAGGAGTGAATCTCAGTTCTTCCAATGAATATTCCACTTAGTTGCAGACAGAGAGAGGAAGATACAGACTATGAAAATTGAATGATTCTCTTTCTAAGGAAATTCTTGATCCAGAGGGTTAAAGCACAAAACAATTAGAAGTGTGTGCACTGTTTAACATGCAGCTTGCAATAGGTAGAGTCATAAACGCCCTTGTCCTGTGGACTTTGCATCCAGTTAAAATGCTTAGGGTAATAAACCAATTTTTACTGCTTTAGAATGGCCTAGTTTACAAGCAGATATCTTCTTCTGTTTTCTCTCTCTCTGCTTATGCTGCAGCCCAGAAACTGCACAAACCAGTCTCGCACGATTGGGAATACAGTTAAAGTTGCGTTTCAGCATAAGACTAAGCAAAGTGACTACAGCTGGTTAAAACTCACCGTCACTTTCACCATCTCCCGACTCTGGGGGTGTGCTTATCCAGAAAACGTTAGCCTGCCAAAATTGAGCTGTTCTGGGAGGCTTATTGACTTTTGGCTGTGCCCTGTAAAAGTGGAGATGATCAGATCTGGCCAAGCATCATCTGCAGTCAGGCTTGGCTTCCATGGAAGTCTGATTCACAGGCAACACACTACCTGTCCTCCCACCAGCCTGCTGAGGGCTAGTAGGAACCTGGAAATATGAGTTCCTAAGTTGTTTTTCTTTAGTAAGCCATACTCTCAGGGCATCCCAAGTTGTAACTGCTGTGTAGTATCCCAGACAGTGACACTAAATTGGCAGAGAAGGTTTGTTTTCCCTTCTATCAGATTTTTTTTTATTATTTGTGAGACTTGGGGGAAGAAGAGCATGTCCTAGTTTATCTAAGTTCTAGATTTAAAAAAAAAAAAGAATAAAAAAGTAAAAATCATACTTTTCAAAGCTGAAGACATAGACAAGTAAGTTGGTGACAATACCGAGGTCCTATGTCTGCACAGCTGTGGTTTGTTTACAGCTGAGTTGTTATTGTTTCCCCAGGGCTGCACAGGGAAGGGTTAAATTTGTAAGGAGAGTGTGTGGTTTGTTAGGGTTTTTTTAAGGAAACTTAGTCTGGGAGAAGACTGCTCACAAATGCCAGAAAATGGAAAACTGAGAACTCAAAACACACGTTTCGGGATTCTTTCTTTCCGTCTTTTTTTTTTTTTCCTTTTTCCCCTTCTGCTCTGCTTCTTTAATTCTTAAGCATTTAACATCCCATCTCCTTTCATTAAGTTTTTAATTGCTTGCCTGAGGGAAAGAGGTTAGGTTTTCCATCTGCTTTTTGATTTTGATGTACTGTGGTTTAATCACAGTGAGATCATATTTACTCTGAGGCTATTGTTTGCATGTTGGATTTTTTTTTCCTCCCTGTTGATGTCACAAAAGGCACACAGCCCTCAGAATTGAAAAGGCCTTTTAAAGTCATGGAACTAGATCACACCCTTCCTTGGGTGGGGGGAAAGGAAACCGGTTATTGAGGGTGAAACATACACAGAAAACTTAGTGAGTTAGGTGTGGTGGAATTTCCCAAAATATTAATAGATCTTGAAGGTAAGTCAGGGGATGTGGCTTGTATTCCCAGAAGGAGCAAAGAAAATGGTTTTTGGGCAGTGCTATAAAACCCCAGGAACTGAGCGGGCAGGGGAATAAGATCAGGATATGCCATGAGCAGATCAGTGCTCTGCTTCACTGTAAATGCTACTGTCCCAAACAGTATGGGACTGATAGCCTAAAACAGGGTGGGTGGTCTGAGAGCACGAGTGGTGTGCATGAATCTCAGGGGTGTTCCCCAGGGCTGAGCAAGGAGGATTACCTCAGATACGTAGCTGTGACCAGCTGTGTATCACTGCACAGACCCAAACAGAGGGTTGCTATGTAGTCAAAGGGAGTTGCCCCTTCTGTTAAACTCCTCCTACCTGCTCGCCAAGCACCTCGGAGGTTTTGTGGTACAACACATCCAGACTTCACTGCATCAGAAACAGAAGGAGTAAATCAACTCCTTCGTTAATGTCTCTGATGTTATATTTCTACTATTAACCTTTGCAATGCCTTGCATCCCCTCTAATTAAAATAAAACTGGACAATCCAAAACTCAAATCAAGAGGCTAAGGAATATCATCTGAACAAACAACTGAAGCCTGGCTTATTTTCCTTTTAGCTAATATGAAATTATCATTTTGTTGCTCTTAATAAATACAGAGCCAGAAAATTTTCTTTTCAAGTCACTTGTCCATTTTAAAACATCATACATGGCAATAAACTGATATACTCAGTGCAAAATAACAAAGTATTTTAATTCATACAAGACAAAACTTCAATTAGGATCTTTTTTCTAACCTTTATTTTTCACATTTTTCCTTTTTTATTGTCCCTATCCTACCGCCCCAGCCTCCTAATTCCTTCTTTTGGAGTCACGCAGTTGGATTCTCTCCGAAGTTGGAGGTTCACTGCTGTGCCTCAGTTTTGCAAACTACTTTGCCAACTGCCAACAAAAAAACCAGTTCTCAGACGAGAGAGCCTTCAGTCACATGTTTACATCACATTTGAATCCCAGACTTTGGGTGAGTCAGTGGACCACATCATCATCTTGGGCAGGAGTGTGACGTGCCTGGGCCCTTGTTGCATGCCTGTCCCCCTGCTTGGTGGAGTATTGTGCCTGCAGAAACTGACAGTGAATACTCCAGAGCATGACAGCCATAGAGCCTACTTGGGCTTATCCAAGTGTGATCCAGTAAGGAGGGAATATTCCCATTTTTCATTTTTAACTTTCTGTGTAACTTGTCTCACTACCAGAAAAACTCCCAGCCAGAACAAACTCCGTAATTCAGACCTCTAAGGCCAGAGAGAGGGACTGGAACAGCTCAGTGGAACACTGAAATAAGATGCTTGCGTTTCTGTCCTGCAGAGCCAAGTTTTCCACATCAGACCCTCCAGGCAGCACGGTGTGCTTTAGCTTCACTGGCAGGCTCTGTTCCAGAGATGCACAGGACTGGAGAGCAAGGATACTTAGAGGTGGATGACGACCTGTCCTCCTCCGGGCTCTGCTCAGGCTGTTAGCTTGTAGCTCTTTGATTAGCTGTAAAGCCAGCCTTCCAAATCTGGGCATAGAAAACTGCCTTAATTTCCATCCAGCAGGACTTGTAATTTTTTGGTCTAGCAACGCTTGACCAGAGAACACCTTCACTAAACCAAAACTTGGGATTTTTGGTAGAAGAAAGCAAGAGAGTGCCTAAAAAGTGGAGCTGCATGAGGAGTGAATTGAAACATTGCTACGCTGAGCATTTGCAACAAGGCTTCTTATTTTGGCATCAGCAGTGAGCCGAGGAAGCTCACAGTTCCCAGAGCCAGAGCTGGGGGCCTTTCAGAGTGCTCCTGTCAAAGCTGCAGTGACTTCAACACCCTGCTAGTGCAGTGGGCTCTTTCATACACGCTGTGGTAGCGCTTCCTGCCTCCTTTACATAGCTATCAACTTGAGATAAAGAGCTAGTATCTGCACACAGCTTACTGCTGGTGATGAGTTGTTCAAGGTCTGCACATGTATGGGGGCTGTTATGGCCAAGCTGTGCCTTTTTGTAGTCCCATTACCCATGTCACTGCCCACAGGGACATGTCTAAGAACATGCCAGTGCAGCTTTTTGCATAGCAGATGCTACCTTTGCTGCTCACACTGTCTTCTTCCAGATTTGAGGAGACCAGCAAAAAGCATTTTTCAAAGCTGCATGTCTTACTCGATGACCTGTGTCAACTTCTATTAAGTAGCCTTCATGATAAGTTGCTTGTTATAGATAGATAGACCTGTTACCTACTGTGCCTCAACAGTTGATTCCCTTGCCAACACAGCACAATAAATTCTTTATTTCAAGTGCAGTGAGGAACAGAAAAGGCAATTGGAGCTGAAAAGTACCGAAGTTAAATTGTCCAGTCAATCTTTCACTGATGCCCTTATGTCAGAAGGTGCAAGAAGCACAAATTTTCCTCTCTTTTACCAGTAGTGCTTGTAGTCAAACCATTTCTCTCAGAATAAAACTCTTTACTCAGTTTTCAGACCCGTTCTTTAGTCTTGCAGGCAAATCGCTCTGTAGGTGCTTAAGCTTTCTTTGGAATGGCAGTGAATCATTTTAAAAAAACCTAGAAGATGGGAATCTGTATCAAAAATATTATGTGATGGATAATCAAAAGTGACACAACCAAATTAAGCTACTGATTTGTTCACAGACACTCCTTTGGGGTGTCTCCCCCCACCTTTCCTTCCTTTGTTCCTCCCTTCCTACTCTCAAGGTAGCTAAACATAGAAGAGAAGCTGTTTGTCGTTTTAAGAAACAGTTTGTCCAGTAATAGAAAAAAAGGGATCCCACCCTTTTTTGGTGAAGAGCAGGGTCAATTTTTCTAGTTCTGTTTGCACGTAAACTCTACACGTAGGAAGCAGTATTTAAAAACAAGACAAAGCGGAACAAAGCAATACGCCTCACCAGCCAAACACAGAGCGGGGATCAGTATCCTCATATTGCACCTCTGAGGGATGCAAAAGAAATTCCTTGGGCTTACGGTTGGTTGAACCTTTTCCTCAAGCATTCATTCACTGTAGAGCTGGCTGAGGAGTCAAGTCTGCAGCCCAGCGCTAAGAGCTTGGCACCGCAACACTCACCCTTAAAGAGTCCATTGTATTTAATCTCATAGCATGTAATTTATTATTCCTGTGTTTGCTTCCTTGGCTGTGGGCACCTCACACACTCTTGTTACCCGCGTCACTGGATGTGTTTACTCTGACAGAAATAGTAGATATTTCCACCACTTGCTTTAACTCTTGCCTCCTGCCTCTTCTGCCACTTAGACTCATCAGCAAACTTCTTCATCCTCCAAACTACAAATTACAGAATTCTATCAGTTCGCTTCACTACAGGGAAGGCCCACCAAAACAGATCATGTTCTTCAAAGTATTTGTGTGTGTCTTTATCCAGCTGCAGACATGTTAACCCTCAATGACAGTAGGCTGGGGAGAGAGTAGACATCTTTGACAATTCTATAATAAAACCTCATTTATGCATCCAAATTTGTCCTGTAATTCCTTCAACATCTGAGAAGAAAGACAGTTACAGAGTCGTTTTTAGGGGAGGGTTCTGCAAGTAGAAGAGCTGACAGTTTTACAAAGCGGCATCCTTTTCTCTCAGTCAGGTTTCACTAGAACATACATCCCGGATGCAAAACAAACAAAAGCTAAGGTGTGCAGAGCATACGAATTGCACCTTTCCAGAGTTTATCTAATGGACTTGCAATTGGTGCTAAAGGAAAACTCAGACAGAAATTTCAAATCCCAGGCTCATTTTACCGTGAGAGAACTTGAAGGCTTTACTTTTGTCTCAACCAATATAGAAAGTTGAGACTATGGGTGCACTGTAATCTACCTTTAATCTAGAGGGTATGCATTTCAGTTTCAGTTCTTTTATACAGTGTTTCTGACACAAGACCTCAGCTAAGTCTTTTTCTGTAGTATGCTGCAGCTAAAATCCCCAGGCATTAGGGTCAGGCTCCCTTTCACTTTGACCTGCTGACAACTGAGATAGCACTTTTTTTAACAGAAGACTGAAAAACTTCCGTTTTTCAGTGATCTTACGTAAGAAGCTTTCTACTGCACTCACAAGTCCCAAGGTTAAGAGGAATTTAAGCTTTTTGAGAGCAAATGTGGCTTTTTTTGTTTTCCCTGTACAGAGTATTAACACAGTAGGAGCCTGACCCTGGCTTCAATTTCCAGACATCCCAGTATTGCTAGCAAGGCTTGAGGATACAAAAGCTGAACTGAATCTTCCCAGTCAACTATGGGTTGTAGAGAAGCATCCTTAATTGAAGCATGGCTGCTGTGACATGAGGGGCTGAGGTGAAGGGAGCTGTACAGAGACCACAGGTACTTTTGGATTTTGAGGAGGGCATCACTGCACCTATCATGCAGTTAATTTAACTGGACCAAAGGAGAGCATTAGAGACTTCCAGCCTTAATCTTACTGAAAGAAGGTGGTAGCTGCCAGTGCATGCATTTTATGAAGTACAGCTGATTTCTGTGACAAACCAAAATTTTTTCCCTATCTACCATCAGATCATTTCTCCCTGCCATTACAGAATTTGAATTGTAGTTCTGAGTGTGGTGTCCTCATTTTTTCTCTTTGTATTAGAAATGTGAAGGGACTTCTGTGCAATTTGCCAATTGTGAAAACAAGTTTCAAGAGAATTTTCTCATTGCCCTTTCTCTATTACTGATTTTTTTTAGGAAATGGCCAAGGGTTTTTTTGCACTTAGTCATACAAAAAGGTCGTTGCTGTGCCTTTGTCTTCTTATATCAAATCTTAGTGCTTATTTGGTGCCTATTTCACAGACAGATGAGTGACAGATCCATGTCCCTTCAAAGCAAATCCAGTTAATTCCATATAACTCTCCCCAGTCTCTGAGCTGATGAGACCAATGAGAGGGACTATTGAAATATGGGCTATGATGCCCACAGAATCAAATAAATTATTCCAATTTGTCAAATCAATTGAGATAAAGCCCATAAGTGTTGTGGAGTGTCCTTGATCAGAACTACTTTCCATCTGTGGAAAAGTAGAGACTACTGTCTTGGTCACCACAGCAGGTTAAAGGTACCTCTGTGGTTTTCAAAAGCTTTCCTGATGGCCTTCTTGGCAATTTCATTTTTCTCCAGGCTGACTGCTGACTAATGAAAGTGACTGTGACCCTGTTTCTGAAGCTCATATTGAGCAATTTTGTGAAGGAAGAATAAAGTCAGGGAAATGCTCAAAACACAGAAGGTTTGCTTAGCAGGAACAGTGCCTTTGGTGCTGGCACCGAGCAAAGGGCTTAGTATTTCTGGTCCCAGTGCTTATGTGCTTATTTGGAGGAATATTTTGCCTGCTTTGCTGCTCCATCAGTGACTAGTGCTGGTGGCATGGCTCTGGGCTATTGAAAAGGCCTTGGGGAAATTGCTGTGAAACAAGTGGCAATACCAATTAGTATAATTCACATGCTGGTGCCTGAATTAACACCGACAATGGGAATCTGAAGCTGTTTGCAGCAAAGAAGTTCTTGAAGCATATCCAGAAAGTATTAACATGCTGTGTGCCAGGTGGTGAGAAGGTCACTGGGACAGAGATAATGAGCAACTGGAAAAAAATTCACATGGGAACTTTTATCTGCTCTATTTCTACTAGCATTCCAGCTTTGTTCTGAGAATTGCTTTGCTGTAGAAGGTAATCAAGCTTTTCAGATACCTTTAATCACCAAAGTATAAAAGAATATGGATTTATTGTGATTTAGCCTGCTTGGTTTGTGTCTCCCCTACCAAGACATAATCTACCTCCTTTAAACAGCTCTTCTGTGAAAGCCTCTTTAAATAGTCAGTTGCAGAGGCTCAGCTAGTCACGATTTAGACTTCTCCTGTGAAAGACAGACTAGAAAGAAACATGGAAAGATAAGAGATTAACTGAATATTTGGGACTCTTCCTTTATGAGCTCTGTGGACTCAGCTAAGCAACTAGGTCAACATGGCAAGAGCATAGATGTAGAATTCGAGAAGAGAACAAGTTTTACAGTCCTGCCAAGACATGGACAAAAATTGCTCTCTGCTTTATCTATATTCTCATTTCTTAGTGTTTTGTTACTGATGAGCTGAGTATATGTATATCAGAGGGAATGGTGGGCCCCAGTGCTGCTGTTTACATGAGAGTTCAAAATGGCAATCCTGCTTTTCCAAGCCAAAGCTTAATTTATACTGACCTCACTAATGATGCTGATGAAAGGCAAAGCCAGAGTTTCTTATATATTTGAAAGCTGATCTCCCATTCAGAGAATCAGAAACTGATCTCATGCACCCCATTTCAACATCACATGTCTGGGGAAAAGCATGTTCACCTAGCTTTTATGTGACATCTGAGCTTACCCATTCTCCATCCTCTAGTCTTCCTTGCATGTGACCTTCTTGGCTGTATGCTACACTGAGTAAGGTCAAATGGAAGTCTGCTGTCTCGATGAAGCACAGAGATGTTGGGAAAACATCAGTGTTTGTCAGTGGGGAAAGATAGGCAAATGAGGGGGAAAAAGGGGTTCTAATATGTCCAAGGAAGAGAATAAATGTGGCAGATAAAAACACTAAACTGTACTTGACACTAGCCTTTTAACAGAAGAAAGATAAATCTTTAAGACAGCTGCATATCCTTTTTAGTGTATTAGCAGCATTTCAGTCTGTGTTCTGCATCCAAATATTTCGGTTTGAACACTCCATATCCAGGGCTCTGTATATTTTTTCAAGTGCTTACAATTAGTTTATAACCGCCTGTGCTGACTGCCTTCACTGAAAATCAGGCAGTCATGGAGCAGTTGTTTCCAACGCGTTTGGAAATACCACCACAGCCAAGAAATTAGATGTTCATGGCCTTTTTTAGGGGTCCAGGAATGTTAGTACAGACAGCCTGCCTACTTTCCATTGAATAGCTTGGCCAGTTATTCAGAACTGGATGTGCCATACAGGCCTGCAAAGAAAGAGGAGAGGGAGTTGGTTCCATCTGTGAGAGGAGGTGGGGCTTATTAGTAACACATCACAAACCACAGTCTTACATCAACTCATAATTGGCTTAAAACTTCTTAGCAGGGGTATTGCTGGTAGCATAGCCACAACACTTGGGATCACTGGGCATATTATTTTTTTAAAATAATGTTCTCTTCAAGATCTTTCTACCGAAAGTGGGACTCAGAGGAACTGTGCCCTCTGAGGTTGTTTTGGAGGTTTTATTTTTTGGTGGTGGTTTTGAGGCAGTGGGGAGAGGAAGTTTTTTACCTGTTAAGCTGGTGCTGTGCTGCGCTGTGCCCCCAAGGAAGTTCACAGAAAGAATGAGAAGACACAAAGCCACATGCAAACATGAGTATCACAGTTCAAAGCCTGTGACATTTTCTTCATTTGTATTTTTTGACAGTTTTTCTTGCCAAGTGGTCCACAGATCCCTGACTTCAAGGAGCCTGCAGGTGTCAGCTAAGAAAAGCCAGCCTACTATCTTTAAATTAATGAGGTCTAAACCTCCATGGAAGGTCTTTTGAGGCCCCATGAGTGTAAAAATATTTGGGAAAAAACTGCTCTGGATTATGGCCCTGAAAGTCTTGTTCAAGTGTGATTTTAAATAGCAGCTAGGTAGCTCTAGCATTACATGGAGCATGTTTACAGGGAAATCATTGTCAAGAGATGAAGGTACAAACCCTCATTCACAGGAAGAGCATCTTAATGCCAAGAGCAGAACTTTCCTGACTTCCTGTCTGTTGAGGCCATGTAAAGAGATTCTCTCTGACCTATTATTACTATTGGAACAAAGGAATCCTGTGCTGCATTATTTTCTGCGTTACTCTGATTTCCTGCACGCTTCTTTTTCAAATTCAGTTTTCTTACTTTCATGTCACATAGAATGTATTTGAAAATTTAGAAGAATTTTGGCTTGTTTGTTCATTTGTTACTCTTGCCCTCCTTTCTCCACAGAATCTCATGGCAAGAGCCCTGTACGATAACGTCCCCGAATGTGCAGAGGAGCTGGCCTTCCGCAAAGGAGACATTTTGACAGTGATAGAACAGAACACTGAAGGTCTTGAAGGATGGTGGCTCTGCTCCTTACATGGGCGGCAAGGCATTGTCCCAGGCAACCGTGTGAAACTCCTGATCGGTCCAGTGGTACAGGACAGTCCATCTGGCCAGGATATGCCCAGTTCAGGATTGATGAATCAACCTTTCAACCAGCAGAAGATCTACCAAGTGCCAAGCTCACATGCTGCAGCACGGGACCCTGTCTACCAAGTGCCACCTTCCCATCACAATCAGGGAATATACCAAATACCCACTGGTCATGGTCTAATGGGACAAGATATTTACCAAGTGCCATCCTCCATGCAGAGATGTGCTGATGGTCCAGCTCTGACTAACAAGGTGCGTGCATTTGCTTTTGCTTCGTAGCTCCAAAGAAGCTCACTTGTGCTGACCACCTTTGAAGTGGTTCATTCCTAATGCCAGCCTGTGGACTCAGGAAGGGTAAATGAGTGTATATAAACTATATAAAGTTACAGCAGTAACCTTAATTATGTGCAATTAAATTAATTAATTGGCTTAATTTGCAAGGGAGATACGTAGTGGAGCATTTTGGAGCTGCTGCTAAAGTTAAGGGGGATTATGTGATCTCATGGCCTCCCAGATTGAAGCACATCTGGCCCGTGGCACTCCTGCGTTACATGTTCAAAAGAGCTGCTACTGCAGCAAGATTAACTCTCCCACGTACTAATGAACAGTTACATCATCTACCCAAAGTAATTTTTGTTTAATTAAAAATTATGTGCCGCCTTGCTGGAGAAGTCCCAGTGGGTCTAAACTACAAAGAGGAATCAATGATTGACGAGACAAGGTCCATACTTGTAAGAGTGAGGAAACAAGAGAATAATGATGATGAGAGATGTTTTAATACTGAACCTAAATCTTGTAAGATTGCACTTACGTTTACCTACAGCTAAATTTCTTGATTGAAAGTGGGAGCTGCAACAGCTCCATGGTGCAGCCTTTACTGCAGCAATTGAGAGCTCTCAAGGCTCCAGTGAGAGGCATTGCATTATGTAGGTCCCCTGTTATTCCTGCTGTCCCTTTTAGGCTCTCCCTGTCTCCTGCCAGTCCTTCATTTTACCCTCCAGGACACCTGCCATATACCCCAGTACACACAGTGCATACTCACACTGGTGACTGAAAAGGATTAAAGAAGACATCCAAGGAAGGAAGAAAATTCTCCTGGCCTTCCAGACCCCTTGTTGTAAAGCCAGTTGCTCCGTTCTCAGCTCAACAGATTCAGCTGTTAGCATCCTTCTCACCTTTAGAGTTTAAGGCATAGCATTTATATCCAAGTTACCTGAGCAGATGAACTCTGTCAGGAATTTCTTGACTGATTTAAACTTTGATCTCCTGATTTAGATTGGCAAGACTCTCTCTTTCATGTTTTTCCCCCACCTCACCTGCAATTCAGCCTTTTGCATATCAGGCCTTTGGAAGACATCTTCTAATGCTTTTCTTTCCTGGTTATAATTTAATTTTCCTTGATAAGACTAAATGGATTTTTTTTTTTCTTCTGAGCAAGAGAAAAAGATCTATGAAACCATTCCAAGTCAATTTATACAGATGTTTTCTTGCTCAGCTTTTCCACAATTATGCTTTGTAGGCTGTACAGGAAGATAAAATGAGAAAATTGCACTTGCTGCAGAGGCAGAGATAGGAGCATTTTTGGAGTAATTATGTTGGTTTTCTTGAGAACTCTCACATTTTCTTTTTCTATAGACTAGATATAGTGAAATATTTTTCAGGGGTAGTATAGCTAGCCACAGTAGCATTTAGATACCCTCTGAAGCAGTCAGTGAGCACCTGGTAAATAGCCTGTTGATGGGACAGTACAGAAGAGATCACATTTTAGTGTATGTCTGTAGGAAACATTTTACAGCACTGTGTAGAGAGATGCCGCAGCTATCCAGCTTGGGCCACAGGAGCTGCGCTGAGGTCGGTTGCAAAGCCCAAGATGTTAACTTGGAATAAGCACTATATACTTTAATTTTAGGAGCTGACCTGCCTAAGTGACTATTAGGACAGTTTGCCTGGCATGTGAAGTCTCTTCTCCATCCTCTCACCCTCTTCAGCTCCACTGAAACTAACAGGACATTCTACATAGACCTGGCTGCTACTAGGACTGTGTTAAAACCCTGGAAACACTGAGAACCTGAAATCTTTGTTTAAGTGCAAAGTTCTTATTGAGATGCAAAAATCAGAAGCAGTAAAGCCTGTTTTCTCCAAGTTTCCACTTAGAATTTTTTTCAGCAACCTCGATATGCATTTTTCCAAATTCAAGTCACCTTCTTTAGAAAATTATCTTTTGATTCCTTGCAACACATGAAAGGCCAGCTATGCTGCATAAAAGCAAACTGCTATGCTGCTAACTGTAGAATAACTAAACACACACATTTATAAAGCATTGTATCCTCATCAAAGTAGATACCAACCTGCTTAGCACTAGCTAATATTTGCTACTTGCTGTAATATGGACTTAAATTTATTTAGCCTAAGAGTCCTTAGTCTCGCTATTCACCGTTTATTAGTGGCAGGCAAACCTCACAGCAGCTCCCACTTTGGTCAGAGATGAGCATATCTCTAATGCTTTTGAATTGCTCAGTTCTACAGTGAAAAGAGCCTATTGGTATTGAAACTGTGGTAGACAAGAGTAGGATTATTAGTGAGGGAGGTTTCAGACGAAAAAGAGTCCTCCGTTCTTTATCTTTCTAACCTTGCTAAACTACTGTTTAATGCTACAGCTGCAACTCTCTGCTAATGCCTTTGTGAAAGAAAACCCTAATTAAGGGAAGCACTTTAGCACTTCTCTCCTTTGTCTCAGGAAACAGTCTGTCCTTCAAATCCTCCTCCCCTAGGGGGTCAATAAAAACAACTCTTAATATTAAGAAAAGCTGGGCATCTTGATGATTTGATTTGGGGAATCTTTGCTTTGTCTTCCAAAAATGATTAATCTCTTTTCTCAGACTCTTAACACCTGCTTCAAAGGCTTAAATGAGTTACTCTGCCTCCGTCCATCAGCAGAATCAGATGATCAGCAGGCTGTGTGTTTTGGCGCTTTTAAGGACATTGAAGGAGCTTGCTACAAGCTCTTCCTGTATGGAAGCCTTCCCCCTTCCCATAGCAGTAGCAAGGGAAGAGGACCATCTCCTCCAGACACCACTCCTAAGCAGGACCAGCAGCAGTTTCTGTCCTATCCGTTTCTGCACGCGTCTGCCTGTTTTCTTTGTGCAGATGTGTGGCTTGGCTGCCATACAGGTTTTTCAGGCAAAGCTTAGGAACTGCTGTCAGGCAGGAATTGTCTAGCCTCAAGCAGCAGTAAATCAACAGCGAGCATGTTATTAAGCTGTGCTGAGGTAACTCATCTTGTTAGCCAGAAAGGCAAAGCAAGTCAAAAAGGAGTCCTGAGGCAGGTAATTACAATGATTAATTGATTCTGGCCAAGCTGGTTGTTGACAGCAGAGCTGTATAGTCTCCCTTTATCAAATAAAATAGCACCTTCTAAAACTCACCCTACCAGTGACAGAGGTAACAAGGGATAGCTTAAAATTAGCCTTGGTTAGCCTCAAGGTTTTATAGCTCTGCTGCAAGTTTAGTCACAAAATGGTTACACCCATAAGTGTGGAGATCATCTGAGGAGTGTAAAGATGTGAAAGCTGTATCTTAGAATTTATTCCCTCTTTCTGTGCTCTGCCTTGAAACTTACTTTCTTTTGCTGTAGCAAGCAAAGAGAAGGAATCTTCAGACAAATCTGGCATTCAGGAAACCTAGATTTTATCCTTGCCACGGAATTCTGGATTTTTTTGCACGGTGTTTTTGCTCCTCATCTACAAAATTATGCGGGTTAATTATGGGGGAACTCATTCTGTACAGATTTGGGAAAGGTGCTGTCAAAGCACAAAGTCTCTTGCATCTGTGATTAATCATTATTTCACACCTAAGATTTAAACCAGGGAAAGCTACACGTGAAAAAAGTCAGCACCATAATTTGAATACTCTTTGTCTGGTTCAGCGTTTCCTCTAGCTGATCTGTTGTGCTGTCCCTGCCATCTTGAAAATAGCATTGGACAAGAATATCTAAGGGAATTACTTCCTTCTTGGAGAACAGTTTTGACAAATTCTGAAAGCTCTGTGTAGGAACCAGAAGCACTCAGGAGAACTGTTGATCAGGGGAACTGTGTAGAAAACAGAATTGAGGCTGATGCACTACAGCTGTTCAGTCAGGGAAGAGGCTGCACTGCAGGGGTTACCAGCTGTGAACTCCAGCTCCCACAGGGCACGGACTAACTCAGGCAAATAGAGATTAATGCCAGCTTGGAACACATGAGGTTTTTCATTTGCTGGGTCTGTTTGAACTAGAGCTCTGCAGTTCAGGCAACACTGAGATTTATTCACCTTCTAAAAGTCAATAGAGCAGAGTAGGGAAGGAACTCATCTTCATCCCTGGCCTGTTTCCAAGTATAAACATGTCCTTGACATATCAAGGGTTTCACACTCCTCTGTCCCGCTCTCTCTGCCTTTTTCAAGAGGTGACTGCCTTCAGCAGAAGGTTTGGGTAAGCCACGGCTTGTTCCCTGGTCTTTATTATTATTATATTTTTTATTATTATGTTATATGGTTGACTGAACTACAAAGTGGAAACGCCACCCCACAAGTAGCACCACTGTGACAGTTCTGGCACAGGCTTCAATAGCAGGAGCCAATTAGTCATGTTATGATGTTTTTCCTTCCAATTAAACAAGTACTGTCTTTGCTGCATATAAGGTTTGTTCCAGAAATAAGCCTGCCTTTACATTCTTAACTTTTTTTTTCCTTGCCTATTTTCACATTTATGAGGTAAGAAGAGACACACATTAAGCGCAGTAAAGAGTTGTGCGGCAGATACATTTTGTTATCAAAAAGAATGGGAGCATGTCTAGTATTTTGCAGGTTATTGGCAAAATGTATTTACATTCCAAGATAGAATAATGTCCCCGTTTAGCCTCAAGTCTGAAAAACCACTATTTCCTGTAACAGGGTTTACATTAATGGGCCAAACAATGATGGTATAGTCCCCCTCTTTTTCTGCTTTCACATTACAAATTCTACTTTGGGGATTTGTATCCCTCGTAACAAAATATTGCTTCAGTGTGTAAGAAGTGCTGAACACACAGGAAGTTTGCTGAGTGCAGCAGGAATGGTAACACATACCTCAACACTGAGTGCTCTGTTTCACAAAGTGTGCTCTAAAGGATGAAAACATCTCAAATTAAATACAAACTCAGTGGTTAAAACAGCACACAGCCTTTTGCTTGGACCCAGGAGTTTCACTTGTAAATTTCTGTGTGACAGTAATAGAACAGCCATTTTACTGATAAAATTCAGTGCAGTTAATCTATTCTCATGAAAACCACTGAGTGAAGAAATGTTCCCTCATCCACAAGTCAGAGTAAGCAGTAGTTAGTCATCGATGTGATTTGTAGAGAAGTATTATAAGAAAAAGACCGCATTTTATTAGACTGAGCAAACATATGAGCTCAACATTACTCCCTGTTTCTCCCTGAGCGCAGGGCTCTTTTTAATCAGTTCTATTTGTAGACCAGAGGCGTTCATTTTTTCCCCTGGAGTATCACAAAAAAGGCCAGTCCTGAATCTCATCCAATAACCAAGGTCTCCAGGGACACAAATCTGTCTGCATAGGCACAAGAGCAGCATCAAACCTTTGCTTAAAAAAACCCAAAAAACAAACAAACAAAACAACAAAAAAAAAGCACAACAGAAAGATGCAGGCTTTTGGACTCCTTCTTGGTGGTTAAAAACCTAACTGGACCTTTGGCTATGTCTGAAACAAAGACTAAATTTGTGTAATCTAAATTTCAGTCTAAGCAGTAAAAACTAAGCACAGCAGCAGAGCACTTTAGAAAAGAATTCCACACAAGTGGAAAACTGATTATTCAGAAACAGAATCTCAAGGAGGAAGTGTGGTTTCTGGAGATAGGAAGTGAGTAGATGAAGACAGGTTACTGACCATCAGAAAACACAGCTGTGGAGAAATGTAAAGGCTTGGCAGGCATTCTGTGATTTTGCAGATGTTTTGATTTGCAGGAAGATAATTAGCATCAGAATATCATCATTCCACATGTCTGGCATGAAATGTTTCAATTTTTCTTTTAAATAGCAGTGATAATATTGCATCTTTTTTTAACATGAATCTAAATTAATCTTTCTCCCCAGACAGATTTGTTAGAATAGATACAAAGTGAAATTAATGTACTTAAGTTCTTAGGAACCTTCCAGAGAATAGTCCATCCCTAATCCTTAAAAGAAAATAACATACTCCCGTTGGGTTTTACCATCACAACTTTTTCATGTGCACTGTCAGTCACGACTGCGATCTGATGTAATTATTACACAGATGGAATAAACAATTATGGGTGGTGTTTAAGTCTGTTTAAAAGGTGTCTATACCTTCCATAAACTTGTCAAAGCAAGCAGTGCTAATCTGAACACCGGTTACTGGGAACAGTTGTCAGTTTAGCTGCCCTGAGAAACCCATGCAAAAATGGAGCCAGAATATAGCTTGTGAGCCAGAGAACCTCTACAAATCAAATTAAATTGAGCTTCTTCCTCATGGAAGGTTTTATTTAACTACCTCTCTCAGAGCAATGTGATTCCCAACCTAGATGATTTAGGGACATTTCCATTGTTTCTGCCCAAATGTACCTCTGAGAACACTCTTGGGGAATTGAAACTCTCCGGCAGTGCTTCATCTCAACCTTTTTTTTTGCCCGCTGGGAAATGCCGATTCACAAAAACTGAAATTTTTGACAGGGGAGGATTTATTCTGAGAAATGTCTTAAAGGAAGGGAAACAAGAAGTCATGGAAATACCCTATTACAACAATTCCCAAATGAAGCTTCCCTCCCCCAGCTTTCCATTCAATATAGGAGGGAAGAAACAACAGAAATAAGATGAAGCCCCTCAAAAGAACTAAAATTAGTTGTTTCGACTGAACCAAACTGGTTTATTGGTTGGTAGCTTTCAGGATTTCATGTCATTCACAATAAAACACTCTATATCCTGTCTGTCCCAGCACCTTGTTTTCTTTCTTTCTTTCTTTCTTTCTTTCTTTCTTTCTTTCTGTCTGTCTGTCTGTCTGTCTGTCTGTCTGTCTGTCTGTCTGTCTTTCCTGTCCTCTTGAGGATGAAATTTACTTGCTGTAAATTCAGGCTTCTGTCTTTAAGAAGAGACAGTCATAGTATTACCAGCACAGAAAACACGTGCGTGTTGGCCAAATGGTTCTTGATGGGACAACCTTTTTGAAATGGGAAGATGAGACACACTGGGATGGCCAAAGCAAAATGCCGCTCTTTTATCATGGGCAAGACACTCAAATGCTGAGGTGCTGAGCTTTGCCACACGCTTTTTTCATTAATCGAAACTGGAGTTCAAATTTAATCGTAGGTTTCCAGAGAATGCTTTAGCAGATACACCTATTTCACTACTAAAACTTATCATACAATATTTTGAGGGATTTCTTTTCTCTGTAAGGTCTATCCATAGGCATTGTTTCAGAGTGCATGCCTGTTCTATCACCAGTCACCTGTCAACACATCAGCTCTTCAGCCCTGTTGGCCAATGCATACAAAAATGATGATATCATTGTCTGCCTAAAGAAGTGTGATTGTCACGAGGATGACACTGGTAAAACTCTTAGCAAGCTGAGTGTTGGACAAGTATCCTCTTAAAAATGTTGATAATTACATTGGGTATATTTTGCTTATCTCTCTTGTTCTCTTCCTCTCCTCTCAAAAATGGGACATTCTCAGAAGTGTTGGTTTGACTGTCTTTAATCACATTTTGTAAGCAAGAATGACTCTTACCAGAAGCTAGGAAATACCCCTTCCCAGTCAGCCTTGCAGTTCAAGGCCAGCCAGCACCAAGCCTGTTCCACCGAAGCAAGCAGAAATGTTGCTCATAACATAACTGGCAGAAAGCCCTAGAGTTTATGTGAGAGAGAGCAAGATCAGGTTACAAAAACATAATAAAATAAAGAAAAAAAAATCCCAGTAAAATCTTGCCAATGACAAAATTGTTGAGCTTTTTTGTGCTTTGTACTGCTTATCTAGATAAAGTCTGGAGAGAGACAGACCTTCTTATCTACATTTAGTTTGTGATCATGAACTCCAACAAGCAAAATTTCAACACTATCATTCAAAGCCACAGTTAATGCAAGTCAGCACCATTCCACCACACTTAATACAGCCCTGTCGTTTTATACTAATCAGAACATAGGCCATTTATGTAACTCCACAGATTAAAAAAAAAAAAAGAAAAGACTTGTTTGGAAAGACAGTAAACCCACACTTCAGATTTAGGAACAATGCAGAACTGAAAAATAGTGTAATGACCCGGCTTTTGTGTGCTGGTAGATGGAAGAGGTCACTCCAGAAGTTAAAAGGTCAGGGATAAGGCTAGTTGGCTATGGTGTTTTCACCAGCACTTGAGGATTTGAATGAAGGCCAGCTTGTGATTTCACACTTTTTATTTTAAATTTGTTTCACAATTTCTGCTCTACATCTTCAAGACTCACAACTCAAAACTTATATAAATCTGAAATAGTCTTGAAATAATACAACCTCAAAAATATTTTCACTACGTATTGTTATTTACAATATCACAGGGGCATTTTTTAAGACTGGGCATCTTACTGCTGAGGCACTTCATAGCCACATTAAAAAGTTTCTGTTTAAATGCCTGAGCCCACAAAGTTAATCATTTTTAATGTAGCACAGTGTGAATGAGTTACATCTGGACATTCTTCAGCTCTGAGGCCATGTACAGTTACAGCAGAATCTTCACAGATAAAGGTCTTGGACAAGAAATGAACAAAAAGTAGAGGAGAAAATAAGCATTTCATCTTCATTTTGAAGATGAAAGCAACATCAAGAATAAATCAGCTCTGTATCAGAGAAGTATTTGTCATATGTTCTTATCTTCACACATCTGAATATGGTAAGAAAATTCACTGATGAGCAACCTGCTCAAAGGCAAGCGGAGGTGCCACCACAAGTGCTGATGGCACATTTCTTTCTTCTTTGCAGTAGAGCTGATAACAACACACACACTCAGCCCAGGAAATTAATATTGTCGTTTCTGTCGATTTTCTCTTGCCTTGTAGGAACATTTGGACCCACAGCACTACAAACAACTCAGAGATGCAGCCACAAGCCCAGTGCATTAGAAGAAATGCCTCTAAAGGCTTCCTCCTCCCTCTTTCAGCTTGTGAACCCTGATCAAAGCTCTCCCAACAGTTCAGTTTTGCCAGGAAACACTATACTGGGGCATTTTATAGTGGCCTGATGTTCATACATTATTTAGGTTAAAATAAAGCGTTACAAGTTCATAATCTAAGACCTGTAGCAATTTACAAACCCAAACATTTATAAGAGTGAGTATCTTAGCACATCAGAGTGAAACTTCAACCTTCACTCGCTGACAGCATATATAGCAAATAAATAAGTTTGCTCATTTTTTTCCCAGAGCAGACAACAGAGAGCTACAAATGGTAATTCATTCATGTCAAGAAATCCATTATCATTCACCAGAAATCTTGATGCAGCTTACAAAAGACAAAAAGAAGAAACATGTGCTTTCTGTAAAATGGGCAGAGTTTTAGCCAGCTGGTCACATTCTTTCAAATACCCAATGTTTTTTAACATAACCTTCTTGGAGTTCAACTTAGCTACAGAGCCTCTCCCAAGGAAAAAACAAACCAAACCAAAAAAATGTTATCATAAAATTTTTCATGCAGATTTTAAGTACATATGTAAGATTTGCCTCGCATGCCTCATCTTTTCCACCTTCAAAAAACACTGATCTATTTTAAATGCAGTGAGCAGGTATCAGTAGGTTCTTGGGGTTGAGAGACCATACTGGGAAATAGCAAGCTGCCCTTTTCAGCTTCCCTCTCCACCTGTGGTTTGAGTGAGGCAAGGTGTTGCAGAGCTGCAACATAACTCTGATTCAGTTCTCTCACCTGTAAAACTCTCTCGTTTCCCATCTTTCTGCATATCAGGCATTGCAGTTCATGGGAACAGGCCAAATTATGCCCTCCGTGGTACTGCTGTAAATTCAGAATAGCTCTGTTTGCTTCAGTGAGTTTATTTACTCTTTGTCCTTGTTAAACAATGTAAACTACAGTGTTGCATATCTGCTGTAAGCATGAGAATGGTCTTGTTGTTGCCTTAGTTAGGAATGTTCTCTATTGCAGCCTAACATCCATCGTCGAAGAAATGGAATGTTGTTTTTTTTCCCCCTATATTTAAGGAAGAGGGATTTAATGAACCACAGAACTGGTTATTTTATAAAGTACATGCACATTCAGCTCTTTTTTCTTGGTTAGGAACATGCCATTGGCATGGAAAAGGCCCAAATAATTGCTTTTGGAAGAGCATGGTCTTCAGCAAGAACAGAACAAACTTTCTGCTCAATTGTCTTTGTTTTGCAGTACTGAAAGTTTGAAGGCTCATTACATGTTTCACTAGAGCCAAAGCTGGCCCCTGTTAGTTGCTCTGCATGGATGAAGTGGTTAACAATGTTTTGAGAATGTTGGGCTAAATAGTTTGTGGGAATACCATCTGTTTCCTTTAACACGTAAACAAGGAAAATTGCTGGTTTGAAATGCAAGATTATTTAAACTTGGATGACCACAGGCATTCTTAAAAGAGAAGAAGTAAAAGGAAAAATAATCTTTCTGAGGTAGGAAGTTCAATGACATTTGCTAGAAAATAAATTCCTGAGTACCAGGAATTTATTTTCTAGAAGTGAGGAAAGGGGAATGTTTCCTTTGCAGTCACCTCCTTCCTTTTGAAGTCCATCTTCACAAGTAAACTGCCATCAAAAATGAAAACCATAAAAAATGATTCAACAGTGTATTGAAAGGGCTGAGCATCCCAATCAGAAGCAGCAAGTTCTTTTAATATATTGGTGGGTGCATACACAAAATCAAAAGTTACTTCTGACTGGGCTTGTTACCTTTCTTACTTCATCTGCCCAGCTACCTCTCTCTTCCTCATACAGAAAAGCAGTGCAGCCATGTATTCTGATGTCCTATGTAAGGTCAAGTCTTGAGGAGATGACAGTAAGAACAAATGCTCCACATTTTCAGTTTTTCAAGTAGCGTGGGTATTTTAATGACTGTTACAAAATGTTTCCTCAAGATTCGCTTTGGTGTGGAGCTGCTTTTGTTCGGAATTGACTAGGAACAAGCAGTCCAGAGCCATGTTTAGCTTAATGAAAACTGTTGGAAGGAAAGAGGAGTGAAGGTACAACAGGAAACACTGTTGTACTCAGTAAAGACCAGATTAGCATCTGGATGGAATTTTATGATGAAATCATTCACAACGTGTTGTTACTGGACAATAATCCTCCACACAGGAAAATATACCTGAGTCACCGGGAGAAAAAAGTTGTCTTTCATGTTATTAACAAACCTTGGTTGTTGCTGGGTTTCTTAAAGTCATACTTTATGCCTTTCATATAGCTTTTTCAGAAGCCTGAAAAGGAGCAGACATAAAAGCTTCTCATGTCTTTTTATTTGGAAAATAAATGCCACCTTAAGTAGAGTGCACTGCTAAACACAGCCCTGCAGATAGCTCAGGTATTCTGTCCACAGTCACCTGTGTAGGCAGGCTGCGCTCATGAATACCAAGAATCAGGTATTTTGTGTCTTAACTTGTCACTTCCTTTGATAACAGCTGGAAGCACCCAGAGCAGGGGTTTGTTCCAACCAAATAAAGGATACCTTCCTTGACCACTGCTTCGAGTTGGTCCCAACTGGGAAAGTGCAGAAGTGTCGAGAAAGATGATACAGAAAGTACAGTGCTGAGTGAAACTGGCTTCCTTCATCTGTCCTGTCTAGCCTTAGTGTAGTTTTTTAGATTTCTATCACAGCACAGTAAATAAAACCAGCAGCTTTGTAGTACTCTAAACCTTCTAGATAGCATCTGGCATTGTCAGCACTTTTTGAAAAGTGGGAAGGGTCTCTAAAGATGATCTACACGAGTAACTGTAGCTGCATGAAACTCTTGTGTGCAGAATGAGGGCAGATCTCCTTGCAAATACTGGGCATGAACACGGCTTCTCTTCCATGCATGTTCCAAGGATGCCATCTGCTTTGCAACCAGGGCTTTTTCTACAAAAGCAAAGTTTACCTTCAACAACCATGTTTAACAAGAGCAAGTGGTTTTTACATGCATGTCCTTAGGGGCATGGCTTAGTGGTGGGCTTGGCAGCATTGGGCTTGTAGTAGGACTCAAAAGATCTTAAAGGTCTTTGCCAACCTTCTGTGATTCTATGGCTTACTACCTGTGCTGCTCCAGATCAGCTCCCTTTTTTATATTAGAGGAGTGTGATTTTGCTCATGGAGATTAATTCTCTGAGCAAGAAGAGAGTGGTGGTCTCTTGTATCCAGAATGAGTTTAGTCATAAGATAAGAAAGGCAGTTACTGCTGAGCCTGCCTAAAGTCGCTTTCCTAAAGTGCTGTGCCCAAAAGAGCTGAGGTGCCCAAAAGGCTTTGCAGAGGTGCCATACATTGCCTCCATGGGCAGGACTGTCAGAACCATCAACACATTTGAGGCCTGGAGGAGATCAGGTCAAATTTTACTCCTGCTCTGGATTTAGAATAGAGTTCAGCTTCTGGAACACACAACTGATCAAAGGGCTAGAAAAATTTCACTCTGAGGGACCAGTATTTGTCTTTTTGGAGCCTGACACGGCCTGACTCCTGCTTTGCCTGGCTTGGCAACAACCAGCAGGTGAAGCAGATCTGAACTGCAGCAGTGCACTGGTCCCCCCTACTTACAGCACTGCATGGTGCCTCTGGCTGCCTGCCATGAACACTCTGTTGTTTCTTTTCTCTGGGATGGTCAAGCAATTTCCCAGCATATTAGCAAGCAGCCTAATGCCACAGTGCTCACAGCAGCAGAAGGGCTTGTGCAGATGGGCTACCCAGGAAACAGCTCTTTGGTTTTTTGTGTACATTGTCTGTTCTCCCAGAGGATCACTTTTAAACACCCAGTGACTCATTATTGAAGCAACTCCATGATTGTAATTTTGGAGCCCCTGGAAGGCACCTCTGAGTAAACATTGCTTAAAACCAAGTCTTTCTGTTCTTGACCTGGGTGAAAAGCGTTTGGCTGGCAGCACACAGCTGGGATAAAAAAAATGTTGCAAAATATACATGGCAAACTATGGTAGTCTGATCACTAGTCCTCACTAGCAGAAAAAGCATGAAGAAGTGATGTTGATACAAGTTAGAATTTTCTCAGGCAAACAAAATAATCCCAGTATCACATGAGAGTAGCCTGGGAGGGATAATGTCTGGAATGACCCATTATGGGAAGCTTCGTGTAACTTCAGAAAGATGTTCTTCAAAGTTTTGCCTGTAGATACCTTTTAAAATGCAGTAGATGACTCCATGGGAGAGGAACAGTCTCTCATAAATTCAATACATTTTCAGATTTTTTTAAAAAAAAACTCTTATGTAGGTCAGCCCTTTTAACCCCACACCCAGTTTAGCAGGAGTTCTCTCACATGAGGTGAACTGAGCCAGCGCTCTGGAGACATTATTGCTTCCAGTTCCTTTCTTCAGATGCTATTTCAAGGAAAAGCAGTTGCCAAACCCACCATCTTCCCCCGCCTGCCAGGCATGAATGTTCCTCCTTCCCTTAAGTCACAGAGTCAGTGCAGTGGCTGGTGCTGCCAGGAGTACTGCCTTGGGCTACTCACATCGAATCAGACCTCTGCTGTGTGTTGGTATGGCAGCCACCTCAGGGGGAGGATCCAGGGATTGTTCCGTGGTACAGGGACTGAGATTACACAGCAGTATCTGTGCAGCAAGTGAAACGGAAAGCCTGTGTTGCCAACATAGCAGAGAGGAGATAGAGCGTTTAACATGAAGGACTTTTCCTGAAGACCTCCCTATGAAATCTGGCCAGCAAAAACTGTTGCAGGTTTTTGACTGAGCATTTGGGCAGTTACATGTCTTGCATATATTTCTAAAGACAGTTATGTAGCTCCGGTACAAAATTTTCCCCATCTGAGTACAAAGCCACATCTTGTACAATCCTATATAATTTGCCATTTTATGCCTTTGAGTGACAGTATTTATATTATATAGTATTATATTTCTTTGAGCTAAGTAGCACCAGCAGAAATTAAGTAATCAGTCTTTCCACTGCAAACCCAGCTCTTTCTGGTGTTAGGTAACATTTCTTTTATACCACACCATAGTAAAATTCTGCCATGCAGATGCTGTCCTAGACATAAGGCATTTATTTTTCACAAGATTTTGTTTGAAGTCATTATGGTAGTTAATGGTTTACTGAATGTCCAAAAATGTAAATTGTAAGCTTTTTTGTTTTTCTGAGGCTGATACTTCGTTATATACTTGAAGAATGGCTTCACATTTCCCATCTCTTAGCAGCTAACAAAAAAAAGAGAGACAGCAAAATTGAACATCCTGCTTTGGAAGATTTAAGCATAGCCTCTCTTTGAATTTTCTCAGAATTTCAAAGAACTTTCAAAGGCACAGTTCTCACTCAGTCCTGCCAGAATAGGTGGGAAATACCTTTACAAGCAGAAGGGTAGACTCCCAGAGCCTAAACATAGTATTTTAAGCCTCTAAAAATAAGTGGGAACACTCACACCCATTAGGTTCAGCAAGTACACAGCTCTGATCTCAGCACATGGGGGGTGTAACCATCACCTCATGTGGTCTATGCTAGTGAGAGGTCAGTGGGAGGAAGGGACAGAGCTCTCAGACCTGCTGGAGAATCTGTGATTGACAAGTAGCAGATATTATAGAGGACTAGCAAGCAGGCCTGTCAGGACTGGTCTGGAAAGAAAAGATGATGCATTTGTAATTACTAACAGTCATTTTACACTGTTGAAGTCTCAGAAGTGTATGTAGACGGGTGTTACTAACATTGCCACATGAAGCATGAATGTTAATAGGACTGGATTGTTTATACCCTGTGCAGTTACAGAGAGAACATGCCAAGATCCTCAGAGACTTACATTTCCACTTTTTCTTTTATCCACAGGTGATAACTCCAGTAAGGTCAGGACAAGGTTATGTTTATGAACTCCCTTCCAAATACCAGAAGGATACCTACGATATCCCCCCAGTTCGCCCTCTCCAAGGGGTAGGTACCAATAAAAGTGCCAACAGGGCTGACAGGGCACAAAGGATGATTGAATTTCTACCAGAATTTTATGAGCAGTGCAAGTTCTCTCATTTCAGAGAGAAAATATGTTTTAATTAGATGCTGTGGCTTATTCACAGATCACAGAAGTATTTCAAAGTTGTATTTGATGTTGACTAAAATTTGGCAGCACACCAAACTCAGAAGTCCCATTTGTTCTCTGTGTTTTGATCAAAGAGTGTATCTAAACAGAATAAACTTGCTGCCTGGGAACAAATTTTTCCTGTACTTTGTTGTTGCATAGTTGACAGTAATTCAGTCAGTAAGGGTAAAATTACCGCCTAGATGAACAGCTGCTATGCAGGGAGTTGTTTTCAGCACACATCGACTGCACCGTGTCACGGAACTTGAAATACATCTTTGTTCTGGAGAACACCTTTAGCATTCAATCTCCAGGACCACGATGTAGAGTGGATGCTTGCAGGACCTGTAACTCAACAATCCTGCATCTCGCCAGGGCTCTGACAGACCAGCTCCTCGAGGGAAAAAAATTGAAGCTCAACAGTACCTAACACATACTGGCACTGATGGGCTGGAACCATTAGGGAGTCTGGGTTAAGAGACATTCAGGCAGTGGCCTCAGACCACATGCAGAGCCCACTGTAATGTAGGACAAGCCACCAAGTTGGATGCTTGAAATACCTGACAGCTGTACTGTCTGCTAGAAGAAAACTCACAGTTTCCCCAATAAAGCAGACAGGAGATGCTGACAGAGACAGCCTTAGTTTCAGAGTTCAGGATATACTAGTTCAAGCTTATTCCTCAACGTCTCTAATCTCTATCAGTAAGGATGTGATCACTTCTGGTCACATGTGCTCCTCTGTTACCCCAAAAGGTATCTGTAGTAGTCCGACCTTGATTTAACTCTCAGGATGGAAGTCAGCTGTAACTTCATCTCTCCAGCATGCTGTCCAGGCAATTGCCCAGAGGAGACCTAGCAAAGTGCATTTCCTCCCAACTGTCCAAAATACCAGGCAAATCCAAGCAGTTCTCCCATATGAAACAAACTTGAAGAGCTTTGATCATGTTCAGACTGTTTGAGAGGAAACACCGAAACTAAAGTGACTTGTTTCTGTAACCAATTTATTGTTTCTTCAGGTATATGACATTCCCCCCACATCAGTTAAGGGGTCTGCGCTTCCAGTTCCCATGGGAGAAGCACAAGCTTTAGGAGTGTATGACATCCCACCTGCCAAAGGGGTAAGTATCACTGCGTTTCCACAAGATGCTGTATTTTTGTGTCTGACCAAAGACATGTTAAAAAGAGTCCATGTATGATCCTGAAGGAAAAGTATATGCAGTACTTCAAGGATTTCCTTAGGTTTTTAAACTGTTAAAGAGAAGCACTGCCCCAAAATTAAGGTTATGGACTATGAATTGGTAATTACACCTTACTGTCTTTGTGGCAGCTCTTTGGATTTTGCTGTTTGTGAAAATTTGCATCAAGATGAATGATAAAAAGTGAGATATTAAAACTGACTCTGAGTCAAACTCAGGGTAAGTAGCTGGCTCTTTGTAAGTTAATGGCAGATCTTCCATCCCAGCATTTTATAGGCCATATGGAAGGTATAGCCATATGCTATTCTAGTCAAAGGTTTCATGTTTTGCTTTCTGTGATTCAGATCTATGCAACACCGCCATCTGCATGCCAAGATGATACAGGCCTGAGGGAAAATTTGCAGGATTTTTCCTCTCCAGTGGGCCACAGTGTAAGACCAGAAGGAGCATATGATATTCCTCCTCCCATCACCAAAGCAACTGGAAAAGAACTTAATAGATTTTCTCCTGAGAGCCTGTTATTGCCGGGTGGAATGCCACAGACACAGAGTGTTTATGACATCCCTATGAACCATCAAAACCATTTTCTTGGACAGCAAATTGCACCTGAAAAAGACGTTTATGATACCCCAAGGGGAATTGCATGCCCGGGACAACAGGCAGGAGTCACTGAAAGTCTCATTGCAGAAGGAAGAGAAGGTGTATATGATGTGCCACCATCAGTCTTCCAAGACAATAGAGGCTTACAGGATGTGACTGATGGGATGAATAGGTTGTCTTTCTCCAGCACAGGAAGCACGAGGAGTAATATGTCCACATCTTCAACAACTTCAAAAGACTCTTCTTTTTCAGCATCAACTGCACAGGACAAAAGACTAATCCTTGATCCAGACACGGCTATAGAGAGGCTTTACCACCTCCAGCAGATGGTGGAGACAGCTGTCAATAACCTCACGGCCTTCATTACACCAGACTGGCGTTCCTATGGATATATGGAGAAACACATCAATGAAATTCACGCTGCTGTGGATAAGGTAGAGCAGTCACTGTTGGAGTACCTCCAGTTTGCAAAAGGATCAGCAGCCAATGCTTCCTGCCTGTCTGAGTTCAGCCTTCTTAACAAAATGAGGAGGGAGGTGCAAAGGCTGGAGGACTCTCACCAGATCCTTACCCAAACCAGTAACGACTTGAACAGATACAACTGGTCTTTGAATGTCCTGGCTGTCAACAGACTGCAGAACAAGTGTGATGACCTGGATCGGTTTGTTATGGTGGCAAGGACGGTCCCGGACGATGCCAAGCAACTCACCACTACTATCAGTGTCAACGCAGAGGTGCTCTTCAAACAGGCGTTGGGCAGCTCACGTTTCAAAAACATACCAGAGAATATAATGAATGCTCCTGACTGTGTATATGACAATCCTCAGATGCAGCATCATGGGGAAAAAGCACAGAACCACTGCAGTTCCCTCCCTCCACTCCTGGGTAAAGGTCAGCACCCTTACAATACCACCAGTGAAGGCTCGGAAAAGAGCTGGATGGATGACTACGACTATGTTCACCTGCAGGTAGGTAAACCCAACTCCTTGTTCTGCAGAAGGCCATGTGAGAGTTGTCTGTGATTTTTGCAGAACCCGCTTGCAGGAAAGTAGCAATCAATTGTCACGGTAATATGTATTGAAGAGTAATTTCACCAAAGTGATTATTTCCTCTCAAATAGGACTCTTGCATACGTAATAACAATAGCCTTTTGCTCTGCCACGCCATCCTGTTACTTTCTGTACTCTTAGTGGTGCACTACCAGTGAAAAAGCCAATACAAAGCAGCCTGTTACTTGACCTGTGAGTTGTCATTTAGCTCAGGAGCAGTTTTGATTTAACGCAGTGTCTTATGTAAAACAGGGGAAAGAAGAGTTTGAAAGGCAACAGAAGGAGCTGCTGGAAAAAGAAAATATCATCAAACAGAGCAAAATGGAGCTAGAACACCATCAGGTATGTTCAGTCGGGTGCTACAGTCACACTGAAATGCAATGTTCCTCACACATTAGGAATGCTAGTCAAATAAAGCAGGAGAGGCCCTCCCATAGCAGTGTTCAAAAGCTAGCATCACTGAGCTGTGTATGAGTGGCAGTTCACACAGTTGGAAAGTCCCAGGTGGAGTTTGTGTCAATCGAGCTCCAACATTAATGGATTTATCAACACCAAGGAAAAGGATATGCATTGTCATGCTCCAAATGGAAAATGGTGAGCATCAGGATTTCTGCACCTTCCTGGCCCTGTGCATCTGTATCAGGGATTGCTTATACCAAAGAAATTTTAAGTATTTACTGCAAGATTAGCATCTCTGCCCTGTTCATTTCCTTGGTGCCACTTCACAACTGAGGGGTAGCACAGTCACAGGTCTCAGTGTTTAGAACAGTATCTCTTATGGCAGTAATAAGCCTTTCACTTCAAAACAATTTTCAATCATCTCAATTGTTTTTTTAATTGCAGTGGGCCCAGTGCATCTAGATAATGAAAAGCAAAAAGTTTAAAAACTCCTAAAGTTTACCACAGAGGAGAAGCAAGCTCTGTGATGTCTCACAGCAGGGTACTCACAAAGCCAGCTTGAGGTCTTCCCTTTCCTGACCTGCCATCCAGGGCCTTCATCAGCAGACCATACTGGACATAACATTCTGCCTGCACGTCTGTTCAGTGAACATCAATACGATTAACTTAAATATTATGCTGAACATCACTTTAAATGCTAAAATTGTAGGTCAAAGAAGATTAAGGGCTGTCACTTTTCCCTCATATTAATTCTTCAATATGTTGTTGCCATATCGTATGGCAGAAAATTGTACAAGCAATGAGGAGGTGAGAGTTAAAGGGTTTTCATCTCAAAATCCCACAGAGATGACAGCTTTTTGTAGAATGTGTAGGAGTCATTGCCACTTGGATCCATCTCTCTCACTTGTGATTTCAGAATACTCCAAATGAGCAACAGCCTGTAAATGCAGGAGTTTGGGTTGTTGGGGCCTTTTAATGTAAATGAAGCATTTAAGATGTTTTCTCTTCCAAACTGTGTGTTTGGATTCATGGTAATGAAAGCCCTTAATCTTAGAAAACTATTGCTACTTTTTATTGTGTGTGAGGTCAATGTAGGATTCCTAGGGGTGTCCTGAGGCGTAAGGTGAAATTGTAATGCATAACAACACCTTACAAGAATGCTCTTTGAAGAAAGCTTTTTTTTTTTTTGCCTTTCAGATCAATCAGTTTCAACGTCTGGAGCAGGAGATCACAAAGCCAGTCGAGAATGACATCTCAAAATGGAAGCCACCTCAAGCTCTCCAGATCACAAACCGCGCTGTCACTTCCCATGACAGCCGTCTCCTTTTATTCTACTCTGACCAATGCGAGACTCACTTCAACTCCCTCCTAAATGCCATTGATGCCTTTTTCAGTTGTGTCAACTCTTCTCAGCCCCCCCGAATCTTTGTGGCTCACAGCAAGTTTATCATTCTGAGCGCTCACAAACTCGTGTTCATTGGGGACACACTCGCAAGGCAAATGACGACTCAGGACATATGCAACAAAGTGATGAACTCCAGCAACCAGTTGTGTGAACTGCTGAAGAGCGTTGTTCTGGCCACCAAGGCAGCTGCCTTGAGTTACCCCAGCACAGCAGCCCTACAGAAGATGGTGGACCGAGTAACAGAGCTGTCTCATCACGCACAGTTGTTCAAACTCTCACTGGTCCAAATGGCATCCTTATGAAATTCAGCAGAATCCAATCTGTGAGCGGCAAGACAAGAGCAGAAAAACTGGAGCTATTTTTATGAAATATTATCTTTTTTTAGATATTTTTTATGAAATATTTTAAATACATTCTTACTAGAGAGTCTAATTAAATCAGGGATCTGGGAATATTTTTTGGTTCTGTATTATGTTTCTTATACACATTTAGATTTGTATACACTGCACATATGTATATGTTGCTACATTCCCTCAAACATCAGTTAAGCACCTTAAGAATGACATGTCAGGTAAACAGTGCCTATTTTTTGTATATACAGCCTGTTTCCTCAGTGTATTTGTTAACTGGATGCTGCACTCTTCTTGTTTCATTCCATCTTGATGCTGGCACATGGACTTGGTTGTGAAACCTACTTGTAGCAATCCATGAAGCAAGTGTAATGGTTCTCATAGAACTCCATTCCCTTCTTAGGAATTACTTTCCATAGGTTAATTCCATGAAGTTTAACTCCTCTTGATGTTACTTTGTTATGTGAAACATTTGGTCATTCTGGCCAACATATATGCACAACGACAAGGAGCAACATAGCAAGCAAGGCGTTCAGCATTTGGGAGAAAAGCGTTTTTAGGCCATATAAGAAACTGAACCTTCTAAGGAGGAAGGCAGAATTGTATATAGTTACTATCTTATGGCATTCAGATTTCACTGTTTCTAATAACTGTGCAATGTTGGATTTCAAAATGTGCATGGATTCTCGGCAGTGTAATTTCATACATTTTTAGCTTATATGTCCTTGCATTGGTCATTTAATTGAACAGTCAGGCTTGAAAGCTTTATTGCTTACGGAGTCAGCTTTATCCTGAGGACATCCCAGGATCCACTGGGCTTATCTTTGAGGCTGTGGGTGAGCAATGTTCGAAACACCAATCCCTTTCAGAGGGATTAACAACTTGTAATTCATATGGAATGAAAACAGCTTAATTTGAAATAACAGATCATTAAACATCTCTATAGCATATACAGAATTTAATGAAGAAATAGCACTTAATTTTCTAGAACATATTGGAAATTACTTGCATCTATTGCAATTCTGACTTCCGTATTTTTTCCAAATTCTGTAGTGTAAGTGCTGGTCCTTTCTGCGCTACACTGCTGCCAAAAAATGACCTCCTGTTTTAATGAGGCCATTCCATCAGTAAGTATACAGCGAGTAGTTTTCTCTGTAGACCCTTATAAATTGTTAGCAGACTGATAGACTCTTTTAGAAATTTCATGTATGCTGGTTGCTCCAAAACATGTACCAACTTTTTGGTCTTCATTGCCTTTTGTGAATCCCCTAAAATAAGCCACTCCATTTGTCTGTGGTCCTCAGCCTAAAAGCTATCCTTCAAAGCGAGCAATAGCTCAGGTAAATTCCAGGAGATTACACCATTTTTAAAGCAGAAACACTACTCTTCTTACAGAATTCAAGGTAGTCTCACATTAGTGTTTTCTGAGCACTTGACACATCACTAGTAACTACATGGTCATGAGATCAGTGGCACATGGAAAACAGGCATTTCTGCCTAATTCCTTACTTTCCCATTTTGTAATGGAACACACGTGCCTTATTGAAATGGGATTTGTCATCTTGGACAACAAAACCATTTCAGCAGTGTGTGAAATACAGCAGACAATGTATTGCCTTAGAGTGAAGATATTAGAATGCTTTATATTCCAGATTTAGATTCCAGATTCTGGAGAACATTCCTGAAAGGGCAGTGGAAGCCAGCACAAACCCAGCTGCCTCAGAATGGGCTCCAAGGCTTGGCCTGGTATAACATTCCAAAAGGGCAGTTATACTGTTGTAACCCATAGCCAGTTGCCAAAAAGCAATCCATATGAACCTGTTTTGTACTAGTGTGGTTTGGGATTCTTCTGGACTTCCTTATTCATTTTTTTCACTGTATATTCTTAGAAAGTGATAATGTGTTTCAGTTTAGTGGTTATGTTGATAGTCTGTGCTTTCTAAAGGAGAATCTTTGTTGCAACCCTGTATTACAGTTTGTTGTCTTGTAGAGAGTAATTTTGAAATTATTAAAATGCCTAGCTTTTTCATATAAAGGAGCCAACTTGGTCTTATTTTTTCTTGTTTTCAGAGTCCTGTAGGCCTATTAAAAGGAAATATTGTTGATTGCTAATACTATCAAAGCCATTCTAAAATGAGACATTCACTTTCCGTCTTTTCACTGGTCCATGTTTATAGCATGAAGTGAGAACTTGAAGGCTGAGTGTTTAAGAGAACAGGACAGACAGTTTCTCTGCCTGTCCAGAAGAAGCAAGCGAAGCATTTATCCAACTCAGCTACACAAGTCGAGTCCAAAATACAACCAAGGTCTTCAGTATGCTGAGCCACACTCCTGCCCCATTCTCAGTGTCTATTCCTGCTACATAAACTTCATCCTGAACCACTTCAATCACAACTTCAGCACAAACACTGGTCCTTCAGGTGAATGGGGCATTTCCTCTGAACATGATCCCACAATGAGTTGGGATGGGTCGACACAGATGTGACTGTCCTCCCACTCTGGCCTGCTCCCCCTCTCTAGCTCTTACTGGTGAAGCCATGATTGATGCAGGAGCTGACAAAGCTCAGTACCAGCTGCCCTTCCCCCTCGACCCCGTGGTAATCTATTACATGCCAGGATGAGCATTATCTGGGTGTGAGTTCCATGTGAAACAATCCAGCGGCTTGAAGGATCATGGAGTCTTTCCCAAATGTTATTTCCACATTTCACTGTTGCCAAGGCACTGCCCTACCTCCTGTCAAATACCCTGGGGTGCAAGAAGGAGAGAAAAAGCCTGAGACTAGCTCTGTGCTTAACACCCGTTCTTGGCTGCCAGCAAGAGACATTTCTGCCAGAAAGCGTAAGGGCAATGAAAGCTTCGAGAGTAAAGTGCCTGGTTTGGCTTGTCATGCCCTTGCAAGGGGACATCTGGTGATGTAGGGTTGCTTCCCCAGAGTGTTCTGTTTTGTTCCTCTGCTAAATTTAAAAAGGTTGACCAACAACAAAGGAGGAACTGGACAATCAAAATCATTCAGACTAGAAACGAGAACCTCTCTGCTCTCTGTCCTGAGCCAAGTTGCCAAGAATCTGCTGCTGTTTGGCATCCAAATTGGTGGCCAGTGTGAAGTGACTGTCTTATGTTCAGTGTGGACCAGTTTGCCTGTCACTAGCAGCAAGTGCAGAATACACATGACTCCTTACTCCAGACATTAAGTAATTATTATTTCATATTAATTAGAAACATTCTTCCTTCCTTTTCTGGGATGGTGAGTGAGGGAGAAAGAGACCCTTGAAACTGGCAGGTTTTAGAGAATTTATCAATTTATAGTGATATGACACAGGAGATAACTCACACTGCACAACCCCTTGCTGCTACATCTGCCATTTCTTGCAAACCAGTGCTCCGCAGCCTCTGCATTTTCCATAGCCACACGTTGCTGCTGCCCCAGCAAACCAATTGCCTACTGTTCCAGCACAGGCAACGCAGGTGAAGGAAGTCGAGTTCCCACACCATCTACCTGATGCTCACTTACACACCAGCATCTTCACAATGCCTGTAACTTCTAGATCCTGGAGCTTCTGGAACTCTGGCATGAACATCTGAGCTGCATCACAGAAATGTCTCACCCACATCTAGCACCAGTGCTCTGCAGAGCGTTGCTATACCAATAACACATTCTCTCTGCCCACACACCAGGCATCTGTAGCTGTTGTGCTCCAAATCCAGTTTTTCCCTATTGAACCCCCACTTCCAGACTGCCTGCTCAACCTAATGTGCCTCAACCTTAATCTAAAGGATTTAGAAACTCATGGGATTTTCTCCAAAGGTAGTTCTTAACCCTTCCTTGCTATTTCTCTTCTCACAATGTCCACAGCATTAGTCCACATTTAGACAAGAACATTTCCAGTGCAAAGAGAGGGTCATACCAGTCCCAGAGGATGACACGGTGTTCCAAGTCCAAAATATGTATGTTCATTTCATCTTAATCTGTCATACTAATAGTTTCAAAAACTAGAATTATTTCCCAACTCAGAGATGGACTGTCCAGATAATGTGAATTTTATCTTTTGTTTTCTTAATAATTCCTTTTTGCTATTTGTACTCAAATTCCACCTAAGACAGCAGCTTCCTCTGTCTAGGAGCCCTGGATATTGCTGTGTGGCTTTTCAATGTCAGGGTAAAGCTACATTGTATCTAGTACTGCAAAGTCCTTCCCAGAAATTCTTCTGACACAAAGAAGACATGAATCCAGGCTGGAGAGTACCTGGATAAAGTGATTGGCAGCAGGAAAAATATCTACTCCAGACTTGTTATTAACCTGCTGACGTCAGAGAGATCAGGAATGACGTGAAGTTTAACTTCCTGGGAGGTTGCATGAAGGCTAGCACAGACTCTTAGTAACTTACACCATGTCATTTCCCCCCCCAATGTATTGCTCAGAGGCAATTTTACTTTGATTAAATTGAAGATAAATTTAAAGTGCATTTCACACTATTTGCAAGGTCTAACCATGCTGGACATATTGCTGGCATTTGGATCACTTAGAAAATGCAAGTACATCATTCAGCAGCCTGATCTCAGGGGAGACACCTCCTCAGGCCATTGCTTTGAGGCCTAGGGAAAACGGTGGGTTATGATAAGGGTGCTATTCATCCCACCACCTTCCAGGTCAATGGCTAGGATCACTTAGGAACGGCCTCCCAGAGGAAAGGACCAATAAGGATTGTTTCAGGCCAAAATTTCAGGGCACTTCTGGGTATGCACACTAGTGGCTGCTGCAGAGCCCTCATTTTCAACCTTTCAGGCCAGCAGAAAATGAATAGTCTCCCATTCCATGGCAAGCAGCAAGAAGACAAAAGCTCCTTGTGCCTTCTGGTAAACCCATGTTTCTACATGGTGATTGCTTGCCAATGCTGTGAATTTCTGGACAGGAGAAGCTGAAATACTCAGAGGGAGAGGCAATGCTGAGCAGATCACTTTCTCATCTCTTCTGGGGTTTGGTTTGCAATAGTAGCCTCCTCACAGCAGTTTCTGCTTCAGTTCTGTCTTTTCAGCAGACAGTGTCAGGCTTGGCTCAACCCACAATCAAATTGCAGTTTGCTTTCTTCTTTCTCCACCTCTCCGTGTTCAACTTCTGGCTCTTCATCCCTGCAAGCAAAGTCTATTGAATCAATGTTCCTCATAGAAGTTCACCTTGTTGCTATGGACTTCTCCATCTTCGTAAGTCCTCCAAGTCCCTGCCATGGGCCAAGGCCAGTGCCTGTGAAAACGGTGCATAGCTGCAACTGCAACAGACCTCTCTGACAGGGGTTTCTTTTTCTCTGCTGAACACCAAGAAACAGGATGTCTTTTTCTGTACACGCAGCAATTCGATACGTCAGACTGACTGATGACAGAAGCAGAAGCATGGACCGCAAAGTTTGGGTCTCTAGGAGACGTATGAAGCTCATCTCATGTGCAGCGTGCTGCCTCAGCAGCACAAGCAGCAGACGCCGCCTCCACACACAGCAGGCTCCCAGAAGGTTACACATACCAAGAGGCCAGACAAAAATCACGATTCCCTGGTTCAATGTGTGCTTCTGTCAGCCAAGGGAGGGATGTAAAACTTCTGCTGCTAGGTGTGTGTGTGGGAATTTTCCCCTGAGATCAGGAGGACATTTTTTTCTTCCTGGTAATTTCCCTTAATTATAGAAAAAACTGATCATGGCTCTTTCCTGCAAAGCTGTAGGAAACCAAATCCAAGAGGCCCTTCTTAACTTCCTACTTAGGCAGCTTTATCTTGTTCAACATTGCAGCCTGGCTGCCCAAACCGTTGCCAACCAGGAAAGCAATGTCCCAGAAGCATCTGCTATTTACATGAGGGCAGACTTAAGAGTGGTTAAATAAAGGTTACAGTGAGGACAAGCAGAAAATCTGAAAAAGGAGAGCAGAGCTAAAAAAAAAAAAAAAAAGCCTCCTCTGGCTTTAAATTTTTTTACAGAAAGGAATCAAAGTATATCTTAAAACTTTTTGTGCAGTTAAAAGGCTCCAGGGAATTTTGCTGTGCAGTGATTAAAGTTATCCTTTATTCCCAGTTAAGCTCAAAGAGAAAAAGCCACAAGGCTGAGTGGCCATGAACATGAAAAGAAAAAATAGACTTTTAACTGCTTTTTCACTCTATGCTTTGTTTTTATGAAGCATTGTAAAAGCAGCCCACCCAAAAGACTTTTATCTCCGGAGGTGACTTGAGCTGGAAACAGGTATCTGTAATTAACTTCTGTTACAGAAGGAGAGAAGTTAACTTACTTGGCTTTTCTTCATGAGGCATTTCAAAGAGAAATTAATTTTTGATGAATAAGCATGTGCATTCTACAGTGCATTATGCAATCTGCAGTCACTTTCAGGCCTCACTGTTCTAGATACAGCTTTCACTTCGCAGGTAAAGGAATAAGCACAACAGCCCTGCTAGAAACTTGTATCACTTCCATAGGAATTGCTACAATAACCACATGGACATTCCTAGAGCAGGGCTGCACTGCGCAGGACGCCTTCATTCCATTTTGCACAGACCTAGAAGAGGGTGAATGTGGTATCCACCTTTTTCAGCGTAAAAGAGCAGCTGGTGGAGCTGCCTTTGTTCAGTGAGATGTTAGGGTGGAAATGTGCAGGTCCTTTGAATGCAAGCACTACGCAGAACCGCCAGCTTTATCCCAGGTGTAAAGCTGGTGAAAACACCAAAATACACAAATGAGAAAGTCTCTCTCTCCTTCCTTTCCTCTCCATGTAGGTAAGGTTCAGAGTTGCCTGAATGTGGATTAGCCCATGTCTGCTCCCAGTGTGAGACACCCCAGATGCAATTCATCTGGCCTACCTGAAGGTATTTGCACATGAAATATCATGAGAGTACCCTTTAAACTGAATAGAGTCCAAGCCATATGATTAAATCTATTTTAAGATGGGATAAATCCTCTCTAGGCTCCATTGATTAGGTCTCCTTAGGTCCTCAAGGGCAGCCAAAACAAGCAGCTTGGCTGCAAATGGCGATATCATAGGCTCCTAAGTTTTGAGGATCATGAATACTACCTGCAGACCATACATCTGCTTCCTGAAACTTGGCATGGCCACATACACAGTTTAAGTCAGAACCTGAATACTAAACCACCATAGAAACCCATAGACCCCCTCCAGCCCACCAAGCCTGAAGCTGGTATTGGTACCATCGAAGCACTGGTCCTGAAGGTCCAGCAAGTCAGAGCAGTCCTGGAGCTTAAGCCAGCAAATGTCACAATATACATCCAAGCTGAGTATCCCAAGTCCTGCCACCTCCCCCTGCTCTCAGACAGCATCTAGGCTTTGCCATCAGCCCGGACTCTAAAGTTCCATCAATCAAAACATGCTCTGTGCCAGATGAGGAAAAAGCTGCACATGCAGGTAACACACCTTTGTGCCTCCACTCTCCCAGCAGTTTTCTTGCCAGCACTGGGCTTGTAGAAGGCAGTTACAGAGGGCTTGCTGAGGAGCTCACGGCTCCTAGCCTGAAGGCATTCCTGGGTTAAGTTGCTCTTCCTTGTACCAGAGCAGAGAGACACAGGAGTCAGGACAGGATAATAAGGCATATTTCCTTAGGGTCACAGAGAGTGGTTGTTAGGTGATATTTAGCTCCCCTCAGTAAGTAAACCTGCATATAACTGCCTTGCTGGAAAAGCATAACGCACAGTTTCAGACACTCGTTTCCAAGGAGAGTATGAACCAGATGCCAAATTAAGTGGCTGCACATCTGGAGTGGGTATCCTTTGGCACAGAAAGGGCTGAATCACCAAGAGAGGCTAAAGGAGTTCCATGCAATAGAACTGCTCTTAATCTTGAAGTGTGGGTTTCAAAATTATTTTCTGACAGAGTTTGTTTTCTTTTACTAGTTAGAAATATTTTGTGAAAGTTTTTTTTCATTGACTCTCACTGTTTCACTACCAGCACATATGCCTCATCCCATTTTTGTCTGTTTTTTTCCTTGTATGGGAATGAGGATGACACAACTGCAAACAATAAGTACCTTACATGGTATGTACATCCAGCTGAAAGAGTTCACATTTTTAATTTTTTCTTCACAATATTTAAGAAAAAAAAAGCATGAAGAGCTTATTCTCAATGCTATATCTAATGACAAAAGCGAAGCCTTGTAATAGCAAGGAACTGCCTACGCAGTGAACTGCAGAGCAGCTGGCAGCACAGGAATAGAACAGTCAGGTAATTAGGCACTGTGGTCATTAGCTGTTAACCAGACAGAAAAGTCAAGATACTCATAAGCTACTTTTGTACCACAAACCAAAACCGAATTATGGGAGGAAACAAAAGCACCCACTTAGAGGCGAGCAGTACTACCAGTACTGCCATACAATCCAGATTCCTGCAGTTAACCAGTTTTCCTGCAGATGAATCTGCCTCAGACTGATTCTAGCACAGGGCAATATCCCACAATTCCCATATTTCAGAGGGGCTCTGCTACATTAAGTTGCTCTGCTAAGAGTCCCTTAACGGGGCAGTAGCACAGGAGCCTGTTTGGACCAACCCATCTGATCCACACAAGTTATTCACCAAGTAATAACTTCAGCAGAAAATGCCAACTTCTACTTTCAGGTAAGGCAACAGAAAATAAAATCTCTATGCCCTATGATCATTTCTCATCTTCTCATCCCATTAAAGAGACTTTAAGTATAAAAGTGAAATTCAGTGTTTCCTAACTGAATGCATCCATGGCTTGCCCAGAAGACATTTTATGACAAGCAGCTAGACAACCATTTAAGCAGGCTCTGCTTCTCAGCAATGCTGCTTTTCCACAGGCATCAACATGAAGACACAAGACTTACACACAGAAAAGCCACAGCTGTGGCTCCATCACTAGCTGAGATGACTCTAATTTTAAAGCTCACTCCATGCACACATCAAGGAGTCCACTAGGCCTGATTTGTCTCTAGCCCTTGCGTTTTAGATAAAGGCCAAATAATACCTTTTGCACAAGTAGGAACTAATTAGGTTTTCACAGCTTCCTTACACAGGTGAGTGAAATCAGCTACAAGGAGGGTGGGACAGTCTTGCACCTGCTGGCTGGAACACAAAGCACAAAGACAGAGCCCAGCTCTGATCTTTGCTGGTCCTGCTCAGTGTGCAGCCCATCCCAGGCCATGGGCAGAGAGGAGCAGTAAAGTTTGCCATCTCCTCCTATATGCTGCACTGAATACTGGTTTCTTGCTGGTTGTTTGTAACAGTAAACAAAACAACTCTTTGAAAAATAAAGGAGGGTCTTATTTTTTCATTCTGGACTTTGGAGACTTTTTAGTTGAGGGGATGTGTGTGCAGTAGTCCATTGGTTTTGTTCTCTGAGCACCTCTAGCTATAAGCCTCATAACATTTAAGAAAGCAAGAACTGCTCAGTTGAGTCAGGCTGTGGCGAACCATGCTGTCTCTCTGGCAAGGACAGGTGGGTCTGCTCAGGGTACACTCATAAGCCTGACTTTCCCTAGTGCACACAATCACTGGATAGGGGATGTTAGGAAATACAGCCCTGCCTATAACTCTCATTATCCTGTGAGCTTGGGATTTGCCCATGGAAGTCTCCATTAGGCTGTATCTGCAGGTTCACAACCTTATCTTTGTGACATCCTGTGGCAGCAGGTTGTAGGCTTTCATTACCTACTGTGTGAAGTGTTTGTCATGTGGGACATCTCAAGAAATGTGTTGCTGCAGCCATCACTGAAGTACTTCTCAATACAACAAAAGAGACACTGCTCCTGTCATGTACCATGTACCTTGAAACAGTGTCCTCAGTCTGTTGTGTCTTCTTCCCAGAGCAGGAAACATGCACTGAACTCCATCAGTCGCACACTCCCCTCCTTTCAGCACGCTCTCCCTAGAGCAGGTCCACCCTGCTGTCCATCACAATTACTTTTGAAGCACCTCCCAGTCCTGGTTAAAGTATTGATGCTGAGCACACCTCACCTAACATGAACTGAGAGCAAGGGTCTTGGAGAAGGGCTAAAATACAGTGTGACTAAAGTATTCCCTGATGTTGTAAATGGATCCTGGCCAGTCACCCTCGGGTTGAAATTTTGACAAGAGAAAATGGAAGCCCTGTCTGTTTTAGCACTTAAACAACATGCATGCAGAAGATTGGCTTCATTTCTTCCTCCTGTAGGCCATAAGGCAGAAGCTTCTTCCTCTTGCTCAAGCTCCCACCAGGCAGGTGGATGGCCACAACTACAGTGGTCCAGTGCATTGACAAGCAGATCCTTTCCAGTGGCATTTGTGCTTCCCATGAAGTTGCCTGCTGCCAGGCAGAGGAGTAGTATAAGAGTCAGTGTCACTCTCAGCCCTGCTAAGGCGTTACAGACAACCCAAGTTTTAATCCCAGCACTTATCCTCAGTTTTGAGTTAGAGAGGGTCGCCGAGCACTAAGGATCACTAATACAAGAGCAGCAGCCCTCAAGACCCAAAAAGGACTCCTCAGGCACACACCTGCACAGCTAGAATAAGCCTTGTTTCCCTGGAAAGCCACACAGACTGAAAAAATTTTTTGTTGTTGTTTTGATGCCAGCAACTGCCTAAGTGTAAATGTTAGATTTGCTAATAGAGACTCACTGTAATTCTTGAGTAATAAATGAGGGGTTCAATAAAGGGAACACAGGTTTCTCCAAAGCCTTTTGCAACAAAGTGCTTCCTCTTTCTCCCTCAGCCTGAATACAGAGATACATCAGCAGAGTTAACTCAACAAGGCTCTCACTGTACCTCTGTCCCATTGGTGTTCCCAAGGATTTAGGTCTTCGATCGCAGAAAATGTTACACAGTCTCTCTCTGTCTCCGAATCTAATATTAATATTATGATATCAACATTATGCTACTAATATTATACCACTATTGGTCTAATACTAGTATTAGACTTGAGGAGGAGGTTTTAGGGTAAGTTGATCATGAGCCCTTGTTTTATCTGCCCAGTAGACAGCAGGATTTAGACCAACTTTGATGGGATGGAACTTGAACTCCCATCTCTGCAGCAAAACCATGTGTTAGGACACAGCATCAAGAATTGGTTTTGAAGAGATCTGGACAGCAGGCAGATTGGCATTCTTATCAGACTGGGGGGAAAACCCCACAAAACCAACCCTTTTCTTAAGCTGCTGTTGACACCAGTACAGTATGTAACCCTGAGGCCTGAAGAAGTGCTGCTATGGTCTGTTTTGTGGGGTTTTTTTTGCTTAGGCACATCGAGAGATAAAAAAAGCAGATCCCTCTTGGCATTTTTGAGACCTCCCTGCTTGAGGCAGATAGTTTCTGATAATTTTCTTTATGAAACTCAAGTGTTCTCCCTGTGCTGCACAGCAACGCACGAGCATCCCCAGACACGAGACTCCACGTGTTCCCACAGCTTTTTTTTTGGCACGCAGCATGCAGCCGAACAAGAGCCAGGTTCAACCCCAACTTCCCAACTTCCAATACCAGAATTAGTACTCAAAAAAA
>VXBA01002851.1:311360-328646 GCA_013399895.1 Serilophus lunatus
AAATATAATAAAAAAAAAAAAAAAAAAAAAAAAGCGACAGAACCCGTAATGGGGCTCAGCAGCATCGGCCCCGTTTTCCCCTGCCCGGTGAGCCCACACCAGCAAAGCCTGGCGGCCCGTGCCATCTAGTGGTGACAGCCAGTCCCAACGCGCCCTTCCTTACCCAACCAGGATACTAAAAGCCTCCAGGATTTTAGTATCTACTTTTTTATTTAGCATTTCAGACTGTATCTGCACTGTGAGCAATTCACCCATTGAAGCAGCCGCTTCGGGGGTAAGTGCTTTCCTCTACTCGTGCCGTCTCTCCAGGGCTTAGGTGAAAGGTGAGGACACACTCGAAGCAGGAACAAGGAGAAGCAAAATCAAGTTTGTCCCCAGTAGCTGAATCCTTTGGAAAGTGCAAAAACTAAGCCTGCAGTAAGTGTCACTGCTAGTACTTAAATGTCACAATTGTTAAATGAACACTGTGATTTTGCCCAGAGAAGCTGTGGACGCCCTGTCTCTGGAACTATTCCACACCAGGTTCGATGGTGCTTTAAGCAACCTGGTCTAGTGGAAGGTGTCCCCACCCATAGCAGGGAGGTTGGAACTACGTGATCTGTAAGGTGTCTCCCAACTCAAACCATTCTGTGATTCTATGATTTTGGAAAATGAAGAGGCTAACAAAGAAAGTCAGTAAAAGACCTGCAAATCAGAGCCACAAGGTGAAATTCACAGCTCCCTGACCTTGGCATGCCTCCTCCACTGGTCTGGAAAAAGGATGAGCATTTCCCCGCGTGGCAGCACTATCCATGTGGGTTTGGGTTTGCAAATGTGCACCCAACCCACTGACACCAGAGGTTGATTGGAAAAGTTCTGTTCTTGGAAAGGCAAAACCCAAGTTGTTCCAGGATCAGAAGCCACTGCACATGCAGTGCTGCCCAGCCACAAATCCAGGGGGTTATCAGAATTGCAGAGAACAACTGATGCTGCAGACCTGGCTAAACGTGTCACTTCTGAGAGCCACCTGCCCATGCCTTGAAGACACCAGCACCCTGCATCAAGCTCAGTCCTCTTGCAATTGCTCATGTCACCCAGCAGCATCTCCTGCTTCTTCTGAAGACATTCTCAAAACAGCATCTATACAGGGTAGCAACCCTTTACATTTCCCAAAACTGAAAGCACTCATGTTGGAAACAAGTGGTGTGCAAAAGACAAATTTTGATGCATTCCACCATGGCAAGGATATTGCCTAACATTTTTAAACACAGAAAAGGCTAACAGCTGATCATCTGGCACAGAAGGACTGATTTGTCATAGGAACTGCAATTAACTCAAAATAATTAAGAAGCTCTCACAAAAATAGAAGGCTCCTGATTAAATCCATAAATAGAAAGAAGCAGGGCCCTGTGGTAGGAAGTTTGACTTGCATTTTGTAAAACAAAATTTCAGTATTAATACAGCCCCAGTAGTTCAAACTAGCACAGTAGTAGCAAAACTTGCTTCAAGCCACAGCCTGTGTTATCTGTGAACAAATTTGCTGGTAGAAGGCTTTCAACTCCCCATGCAAGACATTAAAACACTCCAGTGCAGAGGAAAGGAAATTGGTATGATATAGAGCAAGGTATTTTTCTCTGTAGTGTTCTGAGGAAGACACATGTTACACGTAACTCTTCATTTTGAAACTTCACAGTTACCTGCTGGAAATTTTAATGGAGTGGGAACAGAAGTCAGGGGCCTGAATTGTACAGCAGACAGATCCTGGCACAAGGGATTCAAAGACAAGTGCCTCTCAGGACACAGCTCCCCAGTACAAGATAGCTTCTTCTTAACTTTCTGAGTTCAAGTACACTGCTACCATTCAGGCTGAGTCCCAGTGGCAGTACACACAAAACAGGCCAACAGAGACAGGTACACCGCAAGCAGCATGTGTACAATACTTCGATGATGACCCCGAAGGGCCCACATTATGGCCCCATCCCACCCTTCCCTAGAGTCTCTCAGTTACTAAAGTTAAAGAAACAACACTGTGGGATCTGAAAAGCCCTTTGAATAGAAATGAAAGAGAATAAAGCCCAAGATGTATTTGATTGCTGTGTCCCTCTTTGTAAAAAGAGGACACTAGTCTTGGCTCAAGTTCTACTGACGACAGGTCTCCTGCCCCCAAGAGATTTCTCCCCCAGATTTACATAGCTATACTTCTTCCAAGGGTGACTACACCCCCAGTCACCAGCACTGGTTAGTTCTTCTGTTGACTCCATGACACTGCCATGTTCACTCACAGGTCCACCTTGCTATTCCTTTTGCCCGAAGCAAGTCCAACATCGCTGCATGCCAACATTAGCCCAAGACCATGTGCAAAGCCTTCTCCCAGGTTTTCCGAAGCAATGTCAAAAAGTGTCTGTTCCATCCAGCTTTCAGAGATTACATTTTGATTACAAACACCTACATAGGCATAAGAGATGACCCAAACATAAGAGCTTCTGGTTGACATGAAGAATGCAGCTAATATACATATATAAAGGTTTTACATTAAACCCAGCACACACACACTGCCAACTTCCAGTCTGATCCCACAAAAAAAAATTCATATAAGTATAACCCAAGCAAGACATAACACTTACATGTGTTTTACAAAGATTGTGTATTTCAATGATGTAGAACCAAGGCCACAGGAGGACTCTGAGAGCACACAAGCACCTGTAGGGAAAGTGTGGTACCAGTTAAAACCAGGGGTTTCTTTTCCACCAGCTTTTGGAGGAACTTTGAGCAAAGTTATGCAATGGCACCTTTATTTGTCCCCCTGGAACAGACCACAAAGTGGTTCCTTGGGATCAGCACCAAAGTAGAAAAGCTAGCATGTGTTTCACAAGCATCTGACACCAGCTGTCCATCATTGATTACTCCTATTTATTATATCAGCCCCCAACAAACACCCCTGCACACAAATCCAACTTTCTGAGGTGAAAAGACTCAAGTTATGTAACATCGGGACATTTTGCTGCACTCCACAAGTAGCCTGTTTTCCCAAGTTAGAAGAGGAGGACAATAGCAAAACAACTTGTTCTCTCGAGATTAAAGATATTTAATATTTTTCTTCAAAATCTTCTTTTAGTGTCTTATCATTCAATAAAAGAGCCCGGGATGCAATTTATGCATTTTACTTAACAGAAACAATCAGGGATGAAGCATGTTCTCATTTCCTTCTCCTGTACCTCTTCATTTCTAAAATAAGAACTGTCTACTTTACCAACATACTTCTTTTAGAAAAACTACAAAGTCCACAACCAGTCTTAGAAGTATTAAGAAAATCAAAGGCGGGGGAACTGGTTTTTGTTGGGTTGGTTGGTTTGTTTGTTTTGAGGGGTTTTTTAATTGCTAAAATGAAATAAAACCTTTCAAGGACAAGGCAGAAAAAACACCTTTACTAAGAACTTCTCTAAAAGATATACATTAACCTGCCCTTTAAAATGAAGTCATCTGCAGGTATTACACCAGCTTTAATGTGAATTTTGACAAGTCTTTCGCAGTGCTTCATGCCCAAATAAGTGGTCTTATTCTATAGACAAAATCCCATTAAAAAAAAAAGTCAGAAAATCACTCAGGTAGAATATTCATATCAAGTCTGATTACTTTATTTTTATCTGTGCAGTCAGTTAAAAGAACAGTTAACGATGAAAAGAGACAACCACAGAAGCTTTAGGTACAGTATTGTAACACTGGAGAAGCAAATGACCACACTGAACGCATTCTTTATGCTGGTCATTTCCAGACAAAACAGAAGGACATATACAGATCTAGTTCAGTGTAAAACTCGATATTAAGCAGCAAGGTGATCACAAATTGCAGCATTGTCACATACAACACAGGTAATTACTGCTTATTCAAAGTTACACAGCCCCTGCAACAAAGGTGATATGACTATATTCAAAATAAGAACCCAAAATACATTCAAGAGAATGGCTGCAACAATAAGGCAATTGTTTTAAAAATAGATCCCACTAAACAAGTCCAACTGTGTAACCTGTTGCCTTCATAAGATTTCAGTCTTGTATGGGTCAATCCAAAGTTAAGTGCTTACCCACCACTAATGTTTCAGAAGTACATAGGTAAGAACACCTGAAGACATGAGTATATTGGACTGCCAGCAATCACAACCCAAGTCTCATTGCAAGTACACTTAAACACACACAGCTTCGATTTTACAGGTTTGTGTGAATTGCCCTGTACAAAGATTTTACTACAGATTCCTTCAGGAAAAATTATGCAATGACAGAAGACATCAGCATTCTAAAATTCTTCCAAACCATATTATAGAATATACCTTTGGCCTGCTACTAGTAAGATTGTTAAAGTTATGCAGTAGGCAGACAGAATTATTGGCAGCTATATCACAACAACATTAAAAAAATAGCATCAACTGTTGAAAAAAGAAGAGACTGAAAATAACTTTGAGGAGTGAAATGTACACCTACAGACAGCAAGGAAGTTGTTTGGCTAGAGCAGATGAGCTACCCAGATGTTTCATGTCCATCTAATTGCATATTTAATCAGTGCCAGCATTCAAACCCACGTGGATTTCTTCATTAGCTTGCTCCAAAATCTTGATTCTTGCACCTTCAGAGCTACCTACCCTGAACTAGCTATGCATATTGCTGTAACTTCACATTTCTTCATAGCTCCTAGAAGCAGGGCTAATAAGTTACTGTTTCTTATCTCAGCCAGGAATACTACAAGCCTTTTGACATCTTTTGTGCACTAAAGTCTAAAGTGAAGTGCAGTGGAGTGTCAATATCCTATGTCAGTACAAAATAAGTATCTATTTGCAAGCCTATATCAGCAAAGCTTAAGACAAAGATGTTAGTTTCATAAGAAAAATGGACCAGTACTTGGTTAGCACTGCTAAAATTAAATTCTCACCACATGACAAGACAAACAGACACAAGAAAATTGTGACATGAAGTCGTGTGAGGCAAACTGAAAGCAGCAGGGAATAGAATCTGATTGCTTTTGCTCAGTTAAATAAATTGGAATTTTACTAATTAAAACAAAAAAACCAAACCAAACCACCATCATTAGGCATTCCCTTGTCAGCACACAGGACAGGAGACTATTTCTACATGTGTTTACAGGATTTGTGCATAGTACTGTCTAACTATGCTTCAAAATGGAACCTTATGCTTACATATAGACTCCAGTAAATAAAACAATGTCTTTCAGACTCCAAAGGAAAGTCAGGGCTGATCTTATAGAACTTAACACTGAAACATCCAAATGATTTTAAGTTGAATGCCCTCTTAGCTTTTGAACACTACTCACAGATGACAAATTAAAACATAAAGGCACTAAAAGAGTGCTCTTCTCCCACATGTAGGCCTACTTGATGAAAAACCAAAATGTTGCTGCTTTTATCTACAGAATTGAACCAAACCACAAGTTTGGAAGCTATAGGTTTAAACTTCTTAACAGCTGCAAATACAAGACAATTTTATAGTCCTGATTAGGTTTTTACATGGAACATTGATCTAAACTCTACCACATGACCAAACTTTGAGAGAAAACTGAAGCTGTTCAAGATCTGTTTGTAGTTCTCTCTCATACACACACCAGTGGTAGTACATGCATATTCCTCTTCTTTCCAAAATCTCATGCATCAATCTTCAGAGTTGCTAGATAAAAAGAAGGAGCTCTTCATCCTGAAGTGCAAAGCCAAAATAGCTGTATAATTCGTTCTCAGAGAAGACAGGAGCAACTGCTCACTACTGTTAAAAATCCCTAAGTCCTCTAGCAAACATGAGGTACCAAATTCACTGCTGTAACACTGCCAAAGTGTCAGAGTGACGTCTCCCAAACTGGTCAGAGTGCCACAACTGGTTCCAGGAAAAACGTTACGTCAGGTACCACATACCTGATTGTAAAGGTGTACAAGGTGAATTAGAGAAGTGCTCAGTATCCAAATACCAAAGATCACACTTCAGAATACCAAACAGGGAACAGTACATAACCCAGGCACCCACCCATCTCCAACACAAGTTGGACTTGGAGTAAAAGGTTCAGGAAAAGCACATGTAAACCTAGCAGGACTATTTAACCTGTAACCCTTCTTATGCCAAAACCAAGAAAACGGGTCTTTGCCACTCAGTTGCTTTCCTTGACCCTCCTTGGGGTTTTTTTTAAAGGAGATAATAAAAACCTCCAAAACATGTGCACCTCATATTGATTTTTCATATTTCATTTACCTTTTTATATATACAAGAACTTAATTAAAATCTCACTTTAGAATACATTCTAAAGCAGGATATTCTTTCAATGATTTTTTAAGTTCATGTGCATTCTCAAGGTTGAAAAAATATATATATTCATATACAGCTAAGGAAATAAAACTCAATTTCACTATATGTAGTTACAGTGCTGCAAATTAAAAAATAATTTAGAAACTATTTCAAGTCTGAAATGTTTACTATGTTCAGACTAATGCAAAGGCTAAGCCTATGGTCCAGGACCTGTTTTTCATCTGCGTGCTGAGACAGGAGCTACAGGAGCTCAGCATTTTTCTGATGGATATTTCTCTCCACACTTCCATTCTTCCAGCATTCTATGACTTGCTGCTGAAGCCCTCCCCAAACCTCTACTGAAGTAGCGTCATACATTGGCAGCTGAGAAGTAAAGGTCCACAGGTTACCTCTTAAGTCAGGTTTTCAGTAAGATCACACCACTGAACGACACAGTGCAGGGGTGGTTAACCATTCACAGTTTCTCAGGAGCTCAACGGCAGCGCTTTAAGTCGTGTCTTCTGTAGGTGCCCTTCGCTGTCGAGCCGATTTCTGTCTGCCTCTCTGTGGAGAGGGTGGAGTCTCCTGTTCAGCTTCAGTCTCTGCAGGCTCGTTGTCTCCCTGCTGGGACCCCGTATCACCTATCAATTCTCTCAGGAATTTGAATTTAGACAAAAACAATTGCCAGACCACATACCATCCTGTAGGAGAAAGAAAAAAGGTACTGCTTAGTCACTTCATACAAATAGATAGTCAGCTCTCAGGCAAAGTGTACCAGAAAAGGGAGAAAAAATCATATCAGCTCTCACGCTCCGATTGCCAACGCCAGCAGCCCCCCACAACACATCCACTCCTTTCTACAGTTCTGTAAATACCAATTCCGCCTGAAGCAACATCCAAGCTCCAGGAAAGGACCTACACATTCCAAATTGAACTGCCACAGCAAGTAGTGATCACCATCGAATAGATGAGGGTCTTAACCATCAGGAGAAAAGCAATTTCTGTGGTTACATCTAAAATAAGGACCCAGGAATCATTAAACACATACTGTAAAAAAGGTAGCACTAGAATTCCTACCCTCACTCAGCAAACACTTAATTCTGAAAATCACATTTTGAAAGCTGTATTGCATAATGACTACTAAGCCCAATTGCTGAGATCTTCAAATTAATACCGTGCCTTATAATAAATCCTCTTCTGAAATGCACAATGTCTTCTTAAGTTCACAAAAAGACCATATCCCCCAAATTCAAGGAGTTCCCTCACCATGCCCAAATCCAATTAAACTAAAATTAACATTTTCTGGGTAAATTTATGTTATGGTCTCCTGCTAAAATGTCCTACATCTCAAAATTACCCATGCAAAGGATTGAGATGGTCACATTTCTGGTATCTCTCTTCAAAAATATTTAAGATCCACCTCCTCCTCTCTTGTCTAAATGTTTCTCTGACAGGCCGCCAAGGAACTTAAAATAGCAGATATAGCTTTATCTAAACCTAAGCCAAAATTTTCATTTTAAAAGGTCTCACTTTTATCCACGCATTTAGGTCAAGAGAGACTGGAGTCTTACCCAGCTAAAATCTAATGATGTCCCTTTCCCTCCAGCTAACCGGTCAAGTTTCATCACCCACAGAACAGGAATACAACTTCTCTGTGAAACACTCAGCTAAGTGGAGCAAAATTTCAACAGCTATTTGAAAATAAATGCTATACAACCATCATTTGCAACACCAAAAACCATCTGTCCTGCAGACAGCTATAAATAAATAGTCCCATTCTCTGTTCAGAGGGACTTGATAGATATTCAAGCCTATTCATGTATTAAAAGCCCTATTTTACCCGTCCTGCCAATTACACAGCTGTCATCTGAAACAGATTTCTGAGCATGGACCAAAGAGATACATGAGGAAAGGGGGAAAAAGGCTAATAAGTAGCACTTAAATAACCACAGCATCACTATGTTCCTTTCTTTTCTGTAACCACAGCCTAGGACAAAATGAGATCCCACCCATCCCTTTCCTCCTGGAATACTTTCACATCCTGCAGTTTTTTTAATTTATGTAACTTCTCTGCTGCTGAGGAAGGTTGGAGGAAAGCTTTTATATGATAAGTTTTCATGATCTAAATTAATTCCTAAAGCCTACACAAGTATTTCTTTTCCCATGAATGCCTAAACCTTTAAATGACTTATGATTAAATTGAAACTGAAAGTTGCTTCCACTGAAGGGCATTTCAGATCTCTGAGACCTTCAATGTTTTGTGCATTCTGGAGATCTAAAATCATCCATTCTTCTTATGGGTCTAAACATCATTAGAAGTAATCAAATTTCCAAAAGCCACGTTCGTTTCTAGTTCACACAAGAAAGAAATGCATAAAATATTCTAAGTAAATACAGAGTACTTACAAGAAAGTGCAGAATATTACAAACTGTTTAAAAATGCCTTCAACATCCCAATTTGTTGACGAAGTCTGAGACACTTGACTTATAAGTGCATGAGAAGTACATTCTACTAAATCCACTTAAGCATATCGTGGGGGGAACTCTCAGCCACAAATTTTATCTTGGGGTTGCACTTCTATTTGGCTGTTCAAAATCCTAACTAAAACACCTGCAAAGTGAATTATCAAGAGACATATTACTTCCAGAGAACACCACATGGAGGAGGGAGAGGGGAGGACGAGCCAAAAATATTTAGGGCATTCCCAGAAGAGTTATAGGGCACTTCACAGAAGTGTCACTAGAATATTTTAACAGAAATAAATACCCCTTAAAGGGAGGTATTTTAACTAAGCTAAATAAAGCAAACCACATGCTTGTTCTACAACTGCAAACAAGCTACTTAAAACACAGAATTACTATTGGGGGTGTGTTGGGGAAATACTCAAGAATATTCAAAGTTCATTCACACTCACAAGAAAAACAGCACTAATTTCTTTTCAGTGTTTGGTCTGAGCTAGGGAGCAAAATGGTCTGGGTATCCAAAATACCAAGTATCATAAACAGGACTCTCTAGCTCAAGACTACAACCAAGATTGTTAAGTAATTAGCCAATAAGACTGGTTACAGTAGACAAACAACCAGACCAATGATAACAAGAAAGTGAAACAAACCAGAATACAGTGGACTGAAAAGAAAAATTACAACAGGGTTAGCCAAAGGTTATAGTGGGAGGGCAAGCAGCCTTGAAAACTAGAGTTTCAAAACCTCATGAGATCTCCCAGCCTGTATCAGAGACATTTAGGTATAAAGTAATCAAAGCAGAAAGATTTTTTCTTTTCACTTGCTCTAGTTACCGTGCCAAAAAAATCCCCAACACACACACTTGTTTGTAGACTGCCTCTTTAGCTGAGACTCCCTGTTACCTCACTATTACTAAATAAGAGTTTCCTTGGAAATAGCCACACTACTAAAGAACAAGTTTTTCTGGGTAAGAGAAAATCTCTCCAGCAACAATATCAACTAAATACACCACTAAACAAAACCACACACACAGACACAAAGCCTGGAGGCAGATTCACAGTACTGAGTTACCTCAGAATCAGAAGACAATGCATTTTCTATTTATTTCTCATCCTCTTAAGAACATTGCAAAATGGTAACACCCGGCACCATGCCATACTGAAGAACTGTAAGGAGGGGCATATAGTTACCAAAGATGAGGAAAAGGCTGAGGTACTTAACACCTTCTTTGCCTTAGTTTTCAACAATAAGTCAGTTTGTCCTCAGGACAACTGGCCTCCTGAGCTCAGACAGGGATGGGGAGCCAAATAGTCCCCCTGTAATCCAAGAGGAAGCAGTTCATGACCTGCTGAGCCACTTAGATCCTCACAAGTCTATGGGACCATTCTAGGATAATGAGGGAGCTGGTGGAAGAGCTCACCAAGCCACTCTTCATCATTTAGTATCAATCCTGGCTCTCTGGAGAGGTCCCAGATGAATGGAAGTTGGTCAATGTGACACCCATCCATAAGCAGAGCTGGAAAGAGGATCTGGGAAACTACACGCATGTCAGCCAGACCTCAGGGCCTGGCAAGGTTATGGAACAGATCATCTCGAGTGCAATCAAATGGCACCTACAGGACAGCCAAGGGATCAGACCCAGCCAGCATGGATTTAGGAGGGGCAGATCCTGCCTGATCTCCTTTTATGACCACATGACCCAGATGTGGGGAAGGCTGTGGATGTGTCTACCTGGACTCAGCAAAGCTTTTGACACTGTCTTCCACAGCAGTCCATGGCTTGGACAGGTGTGCTCTTGGCTGGGTTAAGAACTGGCTGGATGGCTGGGCCCAGAGAGTGGTGGGGAATGGTGCCACATCCAGTTGGCAGCCAGTCACTAGTGGTGTCCCCCAGGGTTCAGTGTTGGGCCCTGTCCTGTTCAATGTTTTTACTGATGGTCTGGGTGGGGGGATTGAGTCCACTATTAGCAAGTTTGCAGATGACACCAAGATGAGGGAGTGTGTTGATCTGCTGGAGGACAGGAGGGCTCCACAGAGGGACCTGGACAGACTGGGTAGCTGGGCTAAATCCAACAATTTAACAAGATTTAACAAGACAGGTCCTGCACTTTGGCCACAACAACCCCTTGCAGCACTACAGGCTGGGGGCAGAGTGGCTGTAGAGCAGCCAGGCAGAAAGGGATCTGAGGGTGCTGATTGACAGGAAACTGAACATGAGCCAGCAGTGTGACCAGGCAGCCAAGAAGACCAATTGCATCCTGGCCTGGATCAGAAATAATGTGGGCAGTAGGACTAGGGAAGTTATCCTTCCCCTGTACTTGGCACTGGTTAGGCCACACCCTAAGTCCTGTGACCAGTTCTGGGCCCCTCAGTTTAGGAAGAATGCTGAGGTGCTGGCACATGGCCAAAGAAGGGCAATGAGGATGGCAAAGTAACTGGAGCACAACTCCTAAAGGAGTGGCTGAGGGAACTGGGGTTGTTCAGCCTGGAGAGGAAGAAGCTCAGGGAAGACCTTATTGCTCTCTAAAACTGCCTGAAAGAAGGTTGTAGCCTGGTGGATGTTGGTTTCTTCTCCCAGGCAACTAGAAACTGGACAAAAAGACACAGTATTAAGCTGCCCCAGGGGAGGTTTAGCTTGGACATTAGGAAGAAGTTCTTCACAAAAAGGGTGATTGGACATTGTAATGGGCTGCCCAGGGAGGTGGTGGAGTCACCGTCCCTGGAGGGGTTTAAGGAAAGACTGGATGTGGCACTTAGTGCCATGGTCAAGTTGACAAGGTGGTGTTAGGTCATAGGTTGGACTGGACGATCTTAGAAGTCTTTTCCAACCTGATTGATTCTATGACTCTGTAAAATGGGCATTTCTCTGCATTCTTGTCTGTACATGGCTCAGTTTAGCTTTGTAGTTTTTCTGCTGTACAGCTCTTCCTGGCTGGTAACTGTCACCATCAGTTTACATCTCTAACACTTCCACCTTGTTCAGATAAGCTGCTTTTCGAAAAGGTAAGCTGGTTTAGCTTCACCACACACAAAATATTTAGTTAGGATCAGTTTTCCACTCCTTGATTTACTTTTTCAAATCATCCGTAGCATGACTGAACCTGTGGAAGCCAAGCAGCATACCCACAAAATGTCTTGAGCAAACAAGCAGTGATGAGAAGCAGGTATTAAGCCAGATCAAACAGTACATCGCTGCAGTGCAAAGCAGGGGCTCTAGCTCTTGATCTAGCAGATACTTGAATCCAGAGTTGCAAAATCCAATCTACCACCACCGGTATTTTGCATTTAGGAAAAATAGCAGCTCCCAGCCTTGTGGAGTTTAGCACTCACTAAAACCTAGGAGACACCATTTCACTTAAAATGACACAACCAGGTGCCATTCAAAGACATTTAAGTCACATTTGGCATTGTGCTATCAGTATGCCAACCCATCTCTTATAAATCACAAAGCAACACATTTGTGAAGGTGGGACCGTGAGTCAAAGTCTTTTTTACTGACTCATACACAGACGTATCTAACAGCCATGCAGTATCAGGATGTTAAACAGATTTTATGATTTGGCTAGGCTTCATTAAAACTACCTCTTCTGTTACTTCTCACACTAGTTCCTGGTTCTGTGTAAAGGGAAAAGAAACACGGTGACCCAATTACAGTGGTACTCCCCCTCAAATTCATCTAGTTCATTCACCTTCCACTGGCTTTTATGCAACAGCTAACAGAGTGTTTTCTTTATTGGGGCACATCTTCCTGTTCCATTTGACACAGGAAGAGAAGTCAAAACAAAAACCCCAGGGCTAATATGGAATGCTAGGGAAAAGCACCTGTTTTTTCTTATGTGAAATACAAACGAAACCAAGAGAGGAAGGATGGTGATGGCAGGAACAGCACACACAGAGTTTGAAGATCTGGCTTCTAATGCCGACCCTGCTGTGGAATTCCTGTGCAGTCTTGCACGATCATTTTTCCTCCGTGTCCCTACTGATTTGAAAATAGGATGCTATTACTCCAGAGCATGAGGACTACCTTAGGAGCAGGATGAATGCTGCCAACATTCAAATGCTGGAGTGTCCATCACAGAAAGTCTTAGGCAGCTACAGCTGCAAAAAAATTGAGCACAGTGCTTTAGATGCCAACCTAAGGTATGGGAGAACAGGTTCTACTCTGAGCTCTGTGTCAGATTACCTTTGTGATCATCGAAAAGTCACTTCATCTACATCTTTAAAACAGTGGATAGCTTTGGTTTGGAGAGGATGAGACTGAAGGAAGCACACACTACTCTGACACTGGAATAACAGAGGACATCAGGTGACACAGTGCTTGGCTCTGCACAGCTCCTTAAACCTAGTCCATTTAATTGCAAACTCTACCACATGCTGCCTCCTGACTGATCAAAAGGAAACTTGCTTTCTTCTGATCTCCCATTTATAACAGTTTCAAAACTCAGCTTCAAATTAAAGGATATTTTCTCTTCATTAGTGCTCAAATCAAGCAAGAATTTCTGATCTGTTGAGGTATTTTACAAAAATCACTCATTTAAAATAGTTACAAAACTGTTTAAACAAATCATTAAAGAAATGTTATTCAGGCAGAACTTAGGGCTCAAATGCTTTCCCATCTGCAACCAAATTCATACTTGTGAACCACACACTCATTTCAGCACTTTGAGTCACACAATTTTTATTTAAAGGTTCCACCTCTCAAACCACATCTCATTAGCCTCTCTTGCCAAATGAGATGAAGGCTTCCACTTGTTCCACGGAAGGCTTTTCTGCAATTTCACGTGGCTCCATGCTTTACTACACTGGGAAAATAAAATAAACACACAGAGGTGAGCAGCACTAGAGTTCACCTTTGCTGGTATTTTATCTTATCCTATATTCTTGACTAGGTATGACTTTCTCCCATCTGTGCAGGAACATGGAATTCATAAAAACAGCAGTAAGACTACCACAGAAAGAAAATCAGAAAAAGTGGGAATAAAAAAAAACGGAAGCAAGTTATTTTAGTCCAACTTTTAAAAGAGCAACTAAAATTTTTCTAGGTTTACAGTCCCTCAATGGTTTCTATGTCAGATGTGATCAGTTTACAAATAGAGACACTGCTAGCTGCAAGCCTTCCATGCTTCCTAACTAATTCAGATTAACACTGAAAGTAGGAATTGTAAGCATCTAGAAATGTTTAAAAGAAAAAGAAATCAGGACATTTACTGAAAGTACTTTTATAGACATAAATGCCTAATTCAGGCGTAAACTTTTGCTTTTCAAATGGCTGAAGAACTGGTCCAAACAACTTCTGATAATTTCGGCTCTGAATTTTGTCTTTTCACTTTAGAAAAAATTAAGTGAATTTTTTCCCCTGTAATGTAGATTTTCATAGCACTTATCACATCATATTTGTTGTGGGCAGCAGAACTCCACATGATCCTAGATGTCTCCTGGATATTTAAGTTTATTGTTCTCTTCAGGCAATCACCCCACAAGTCCTTTCATAAGCCACTCAAAATTCAAGTTTTATCTCTTCAGGTTTTTGACCTTCTAAGTACTTTTCATAAGGCTGTTTCAATACCTCTCATCAGATGGCTGTAAAATACTCTTACCGTCAGATTGAGCTTACTCAAGATTACATCTAGTCATTCTCATGTCAGATTTGTCCATGAATTTCTGGGTCCTGCTGGCTGGCATTCACTCACACCCTGTCACATGCGGCACTCAGGCAGTTTCTTCCCCACCTTTCTTACCTAAAGGTCTCTACTCTTTACAGCCTGTTGGCTCTCCCAAGGACTGGGAAACTCCCTATCACTACCACAGATAAACAATTAAATTGAAAGTACTCAGTTTGTTCAAGTGCTGGTCTTGACACTGTTTCCCTTGAGTATTTTCCATGGCAAGACAACTAGAAGTGTACCAATATTAACTCGATAAATGCTGTATGATGGAAAAAATAATTACAAATAATGTAAATCATTATCAAATCCTACTGAGTCACTTCTAACAGGGTAATAGTTCAAATCCCTTCCCCCCCTACAAAAAACCCCCAACACATCAGCTTCCTGTGTTCAGTAAATTTCTGACTCTAAGCAATTATTTTATAAACTCTGACACTGTTGAAAATAAATACAATGAAGGACTCAAACCAAAGTACTCGGTGAACTCAAGATGAACCTACAATATGTAAATCCAAACTGCTAAGTAAATACAAGTCACTTAAAAATAGTCATTTATTAATTACTTTTGGTCTCTTTAAGCAAGAAAGCACTGGAAAAATGTTTATGTTAGTAGGCAAAGTTAAAGAGATGCTCAATATTTCGATTCCATTTGTCACATACAGACAAAAGCAGAAAGGCCTGAGGAAATCGATCTGTGTTTCTGAGTTTAAACAGCATGTTGCAAATGGTATTAATCTTTGAGCAAGACAGTAAGCAAAGATCTGGTAGGCATACCTTGAAAATACAACAACCCTAGCAAGTACCATGCTGCATTTTCTAAAAGATGAAAAGTGGCCAGTCAACACCTAATGAGGACAGAGAAACTTGAATAAATACTCACTCAGGCCACTGTTCAGTCTGTAACAATGGACAGTACAGGAGATGCAAGAAAACAGCACAAGACCAAGCCAAGTACAGCCTTGCAGTTCCTGTTATCTGTATTTCAGATTTAGGACTATTGCTTAATGATGCTGACCTTCCTTCTGTGAACATTAAATGAGAGAAGCTCCAGAACCCAACTTATTCTTTGTTCGTGCGCCTGCAATTCATTTCCCCACTGTGTAAAAGAAAACTTTTATGCCTGTTGCTTGATCATTTAACCTCGTGTACTCCAATTGCTCTGCAATGATGAAATTCCACAACCATTCCCACTTAGCCTTTGACATGCCACTCAGTGTAATAACCATCCCCTTCCCTCCAGCCACCTGCTTTCCAGGCTAGACAGATCCAACCTGTTCAGAGTTTCTTCATGCAGAAGTCGTTTCCCAGCTCTCAACACAGAGTCATGGAATTCTTTACAAAACCCTATCCTTTTGAAAACAAACTAGGATTTTTTTTAACTTTAACAAGAAAATACACTGTTGGACACACACACAGAGATGGTTCCTATAACTTATAATGACATTTTCTATTTTATTTCAAGCTTCTAATGTTTGATTTGCCTGTTTGCTTGCTACCAGCATTAAGCACATATTTTGGAGAAATGCTTGCAATTACTTGAGCTGATAATTTCTTTGGGATATTCACAGCTCAGTCTGAATCCATTACACTTCTCTCCATAAATTATGCACATAAACGTTTCATACTTTCTGTGTGCATTACTTCATTCATGTTAATACTGGACTTCACATTTCACTATCCAGTCTATTGATACTGCAAAATTTTTTCACAATGCCTTGTAAACTTGACCACAATTAACTTTTTTTTTAAGCATTACATGTGAGCTGACTCTTCGCTTTGCTCCCTCGGTTGTTCAGAAGCCACCTATAAAGCTACCTGGCATCAAGGTGGGCTTATAAATCTCACAAGCCTTTCATCACAGGCTATGGTGTAGCTTGAGTTTAGTGGGGTGGGGTTTTTTTTATTTTTGGGATTTTTTGGGGAGCTCCAAGGTCAGCACAGTGGTCACACCAAACACACAACACACACACACACTGCACTGCTGATTTCTTCCAACAGACCTGCAAATTGTACCTCCCATTGAAACCCTTCTCTCTGCATACTAAAATTAAAAAAAAAATAAAATCAAAAAAAACCCCCAACCAACCAAAAAAACCCACCCCAAAAAAACCCAACAAAAAACCACAACCAAACAAAAAAGTCTTGGATCATCGAGGTTGGAAGATAACTTCAAGATCACACAGCCCAACCATCTCCCCAGCACTGCCACTGTAACCCATAAACCACTAAACCACATCACTCAGCGCCAGATCCTCTGAAACACTTCCAGGGATGGTGACTCCAGCATGTCCCAGGGCATCCTATTCCAATCCCTGACCACTTCACCACTGAAAAATTTCCTATTATCTAATCTGAATCTGCCCTGTCTCAGTTTCCTGCGGGCCCTCATCTCACGACGGCCTCTTTTCGAGCAGTTTTAGGGAGCAGTGAGGTCACCCCCAAGCCTCCTCTTCTCCATCCACGCACGAAAAAGCCTCCGAGGAGATTTTTTGTTGTTTGCTCCCAACCTGTGCGAGCGGACAGACTCGCCAAAAGCAGCGGGGCGTTTCGCTCTCCGCATTCACCGCAGCCCCAGGACTCCGAGGGCAGAAACAGGCCGTCAGTTCCACGGGGAAACACGGAATTACAACCGAGCTGCGGCTCCGGGAGCGCGTCCCGGCTCGGGGAACGACTCGGGAACAAAGGGAAGAGGGCGCTGCGCCCCGCACACGCTCCCGCACGGGGGGCACGGCGCCCTCCTGCCTCCCCGAGCCCGCCCGGGCCGAGCGGAGCCACCGCGGACCGCGGGGGGCACCGGCACCGCCCGCGGGGGCACCGGCAGCCCCCCGCCCCGTCCCGTCCCGTCCCGTCCCGAGCCCCGGCGCTCACCGCACAGCATGAAGAGCAGCACGCAGGCGAGCGTGGCCA